>VWZT01015357.1:345508-456279 GCA_013397055.1 Pachycephala philippinensis
GAGGGAGAAGATTGGGGTGCTGTCCGTGACCTCCAGCACTGAGCGGGAAGGTTGGGGTGCTGTGTATCACCGTTAAATTGAGGGAGAAGGTTGGGGGGCTGTCCATGATCTCCGGCAGTGAGGGGGAAGGTTAGGGTGCTGTGTATCACCGTTAAATTGAGGGAGAAGGTTGGGGTGCTGTCCATGACCTCCAACACCGAGGGGAAGTGTTGGGGTGTTCTCCATCACCTCCAAAGCCGAGGGGAAAGGGGGTGCTGTCCATCACCCCCTAAATTGAGGGGGAAGGTTGTGGTGCAGGTCACCACCACCCAAAGCTGAGGGGATGCCAAAGGGGAGCTGTAGAACAATGTCACCACTGTCCGTGTTGTCCCCAGACAATGACATCCCTTTTCCCTTGAGGTGATAATGTCCTCTGGGAGGTGGAAGAGGGATGGAGCCCCATGAGTTCACATTTACCAAGTGTACAGAAGTATCCAGGAATTCAGGCATTCTGTGCCCCACCAGGTGGAGTATATGAACAATATCATATTCCTCTAAAAACCTTAGTTTGGCTCACGGTACGCTTGCTCTCACATTAAGTAGTGCAACCAAACAACTGATCCTTTGTAACTCAGCCCACATTTCAAGGCGTTGCGTTACAAACACAAGGACAAAAAAATACACTTTCAATGAAATTGGAGGTTTTTCTCATAATCTCATAACTCAGGTCTTCAAGGGAAAAAACCCCAGTATCCCAGAATTAAATGGCAAGATTTCTGAAAAGCCACTGGTGTAATAACTGCAGCAGTCACGTGTAGTGTGTGTGAAATACTGGAAAAAATAAAATGAATTTTGATGGCTTTGTCATCCCCCTGGAATGCTGCACAGTCCTGTTAATCTTTAAATGCCTGCCCATGGCTGTGGTCAGTTGCCCTGAACAGCCCTGCAGAAGTTAGTGGGAGCAGTCGAAATGAAAAGTTGCAAATCAATCCCTTGCTTTGCCAAGTGAGTAACCTGAACCAGTTTATCCATTAGGATGTAAATTGGCAGAAAGACGGGGAAAGCATGGAGGCTGTGTTTACTCATTTCCTGTAGAGGAGTTAATCAGAACGGCACTAAATGCTCATGGTTATCTAGAAAGTTTGCTTTATCTTTGATTTATTGTGCTTTTCCCTATCAGATGTGGAGCTGTTTTTCCAAGCATCTTACTGCTCTAGTGACTGCTGATGCTGTAGAGTTTTGGATGCTCAGCAGGCAATCTTAATTCTTATCTCAAGGCATTTACCCTGCTAATACTAGACTGTTAAAATCACCTATTTTGTAAATGCAACTTACTTCTGTTCAGATAAAACATCGCAATTTGAGGGAATCTTGGTCACAGTTTTTTCTAGACCCTTACCTTTTATGAGGAAGGCAACGTTTGGAGTGACCCTGCTGCAGAGTCATAGCTCAATTCCTTTAAGTTTCTGCAAAGTCAGATTGCCCAGGTAATGCTGGTCATGAAAGCTTTTCTGTGAGCCTCTGTTATGTCAGGTTACATAAATGCATAAAAGGTCAAACTCCTAATACTATAAAGATAGTAAAATACCTTCTAAAAGCAGAATTGACAGCATTAGGCACTTCTGAAGCGTCCTCTGAAAACCTTTACAAGTGTTCAAGGGTTAAACTTTATCTCTCTCTTACCAGAAAAGCACTAATATTTCTTATTTCGTTCCCATATTAGAGATAAGGAAGCCACCCCAAAAAAACCCGAGAGATCTGACAGTGCACTATCGTAGCTTTCAACAGACAGATGGAATAAGTCCTACAAAGACTGAATATAAACCAACAAAACCACTCAACTGCCTATGCTGTCCCCTTGCGTGATATCCCGTGAGATGTTAGATTAGCTCAGAAAAAAAACAACGTATTTGATATTGTGTTCTGCCTAAATAAGACCTTGGGGCTTAGGATGGAACAGGTTCTGTCAAATCTTCTGTGATTCAGACACAATTATGCAAAATAAAGCTGCTTTTCTTTTTTTGTTTGGTGTGAGCTTTGTTGACTCGCTCTGTTCAGTTTCACACGCAATTCTTTGTTCGCTTAAATAGATTGAGAAATGAATTGATTTTCTCTCCTCCCCATCTTCTCTATCTTAAAAGCCAGTATTAGCGGGGTCTTTCAGAATCCCTGAAACAATCCATAAATGAATAGAATTATTCTCTGTTTATCTGTAATACCCTACTTCCTTGCTATCTCATCCTGAGCCTTTCCAGATCTGTGGGGAGATCCATAACACTGGCAACTGGAGAGAGAAACCGTCGCTGCTCTTAACATTGTTTTCTAGTTGTGGTGAAAATGCACGCCCCGTGTTTTACTTCCACTGTAATTTAAGAAACACGTACACAGTAAAGCAGGAAATCAATTTAGTTACAGAATGAATTCATGTTTTGTTAAGTTCCTGCTGAGCTATGTACCTTGAAAGCCTAATTCCTGTGGAGTGGGGCTCCTCACAACAAAAGCAGGGACAGCTCTAGAGTCTACCCTGGTGCTTGCAGAGAGATTAAACAGGGCTGTATCAATACCAAACACAAAATATGATGGATATACAAGACAGCAATATACAAACTTTTCACCGTTCCTGCGTCACAACAGGGGGCACGTCACCATTTTAATAAAATTACAAACAAGTGTTGACATCATGTGTAGCAACAGGAAAGTAAACGGATTAAGAAAAGTGATTTTTATCTCAATCTTGTTATTATGTACCAGAGAATGTCTGTTAGGTGTCTTTACAACGATTGTTTCCAATTTAGAGGGCTATTACCACTGATAGCAGTGCTCAGCATACATGTGTATTCTGTTTCTTGGCTGGAGAGGCAGAAATAGATTGAGTGAGCTCTGCAGCACACTGAAACTGCTCCCCATTAATGCCCTTCCTTGGAAAGCTCAGTACTGCTCTTCCAGTTGGAAAAAACTGGGCTTCGTACCTTTTTTCCCTGACATGGAATGTCATAAACTAATAATTTCTAAATGTTTTTATTTCTTTTAAATAGAGGAAAAGTAGGGGTTTTTTAAATTATTATTTCCTTTGAAAAACTGAAGTCTTTCCAAGATGGATGTGAATGAGTAAAAGCCAGAAACAAAAATCACAAAAAAAAAAAAAAAAAAAAAAAAAAAAAAGGAAATACGTTGAAGAAAATGAGATTATATATTCAGTGTCAAAAATGGATTAAAAAAAATCTTTGGTGTTTTTTACCAGTTTATGACAAGTCCACGTTAATAACAACACTGAAAAACAAGGTCTGAAACCTTGAACTTACAGTTACCCAGTAGAATTTTCTTTTCTGGGGACATGAAGAAGTTAAGTGATATTTCAGACACTTTAATCCGGTATAATCACAACCAGTGACATTTTAATGAAGTCTCATACTTTAATAAGACCTCCCAGCTACATTCTTTGATCTGTGTTTCCATTGAAATTGAGTTAATATATTGCACCCAATTCATCCAAAGGTCTTTGATAGTTTGGAAGAAGTATGATATATGTATATTAAGCAACCCCATCCACCCAAGTACTTGAAACTGGAACATTATGTGCCCTTTTTAATTTGTTTCGTCACGTATGGGTGGCCACACTTGCCTAAATAAGCTATAGAGAAAATGATGAAATTTAAAACATGAACTATCATAGGAAGGTCTTAAAAGCATTTGTTAAGGAAATTACAACCTTGTTCTTTAAACTATCCCATATAATTTAAGAGAAAATTGTATTCTTCCTATAAAATGCAATAAAACACCTCAATAGGAATGTGTAAGTTATATTAATCTCTATTCAGTCCTGCAGGTATAGAAATGTAATTTCTATGATGTTCTCTACAGCTATTGCTGTTAAATTCTGTAGTGGTTTTCCTTTAGGGAAAATGACATTGAGTATTAGAGAAACCCTCTCAAAGGTGAAATGTGTGTGGCAGGTGTCTCTTACCTAAGAAATGTAACAGAGATCAGACAAGTGTTCCCATGCTAGTGGAAGTATGGACTGGGAGAGCCAAGCATCTGACAGACATCTTATCTCTTAACTTCTGCTCTATCATTTCAAGCTTCTTCACAGTTTGTATAAATTTAACCACGTATGAACAACCAAGATTTAAACAACGAAACTTGAAAATAAAGCCTCAGAGAGGATTAGCTGGTGCATGCACATTAACACATAACCTGTTTCCTTTGCAGTGTTTACTAAGCAGATTTTATTTTATTTCCTGACATTAACCTCGCTCTCTGGCAGAAGCACTGCCAACAGTAGTCATCATTAAGCTGATAGAGGCTGTTGGTGGTTTCCTCAGGCAGAACTGACCACAAAGCATCTGGGAATACACTTTTCACAGTGCATACCTAATTATATCCCTGAAAACATTCTATAAAGAAGTGGGTAAAAAACCAAAATGTTATCAACAATACTGGTCTACTTACGTAAACCCACGGCATGAGCAAAGAGATACATCCCAGAAACAGCACTGAATCAGCAACTGAGATCAGAATTACGCAAGTCAAGCCTTTTTTCCCCAAATGCCATATATCTCATTTTCAACTAAAAGCTTTTTTCTTCTGAAGGGATGTGTTGCTGGTGTATTTTAATTGGGATATAATGATTCAAAGCACGATGTGAGTGAGACCTGTTGGATTGGAGACACACAAATGAAGTTCCACGTCAGTAGAGAGCCCTGAATGTCTTTATCTCTTTTGACCTTCAGGAATAAGAAACTAAATTCTGCAGAAACAAGCGTGCACATCACTAGTGGCTCCAATAAGGTGAAGGCTTTTTCTTCAACAGTTTTGCCACTGTGTGACATCGCCCTACTCACTAGTGTTGTAATACTAGCTGGAGTAAAGGATCAGCCAGTAAAAATGAGCAGTAAAACCAGAGCTGGTCTTTTGCAGGGAAAATGGCCTTTTTCTCTCACTGCTCAGTGTGGGACCAAACTGCCTTTTTCCCAGCTTCCTGCTGCCCCATCTGCTCTATTGCAAAGTCTATTAATGCAGTAAAATACAAATATTCAAGTAGTGCAACATCCACACTACACATCTTGAAAAAAGTATTTCATTTCATTCTTTGTGATTTCTAGTTTTACAATATTTCTAGACTTGACCTAACTGACAAAACATTGATGTGTTCTGACATACAATAAAACCAGGGGTAGGACCAGGACACGTTTACATTTGTGACAATTCAGTTTGTAAACCATACTTTAAGAACATGGTACAATAGAAAAATACTGCTGCTAACTTAAGGGATGCCTTTGCCTTGTTCGAAATGAGAATTTATGAAGAGTGTTTAGGTAAGTTTTATAAACAACATTCTATCCTCTTTACAGGGTTTTCTTTACCTCATCAGAGAGATTTACTGAGTGTCATAAGCTGCAAAGAGACTAAAATGGCAGAAAATCTCTCACAGTTAATTGCAGCAAAACCATCTGAGTCCCATGAGATATAGAAAGCAACCTCTGTCCTAAGGAAAATAAGAAGTTCTGAGGAATGTGGAGCATGCTGTGCTGTTTCAGTTGAGCTCAGGACAGCTAGAAAAAACAAATATGTGGAGGAAGTGACTGTCTGATATTTGCCCTCTGTTCTAATGCTAATTCTTTTCTAATTCTTCTCTTGTTTCTTTAGCATTCTTTCTCCAGCTATACAAGATAATGATTTCCAAAACCATAAAAGAGAAACACATGCATTTAATTGTCTTATAAATTGAATTATGATTTATGACAGTTTTTACTTTTCACAAGTAAGATATTATGCAAATTTTCAGCAGACCCGTTTATTTAAAGAGCTTGCACGAAATATTTTTGGTAGCTTGTTACTTGATTTTATTTCTGAAATAGGCAAACTGAACACGTGTACCTGTGTCTCAAAGACCAGGCAGTACATGCTTAATTATGTTCAAAAATCTAATCCCTGAATGATGGAATGCAGCATAATTCATTTCTACATTAGCTAAAGTGTGCTTTAGAAGTGATGGAGCATCCCTCACCATATGCTTTATGGTTCTTGCATTTGCATTAACAAGAAGCAACAACCATCTTGGATAGCTGGATATATAGCCACAGATAATTTTTCTTTCTTATCTCTTCTTCCAGATCACCTTGAATATAATACAATTCTTTTACCATATCTGCTAACATATAAAAATAAGATTGTATTAATATATACTTATATTAAAAACAGTTGCCAACATATAACAACTAATCAGACCAAGGATCCACCTGGCTGAGCATTTTGTTTCTGACAGTGTCCACTAACTCTGCAACAACTGAGGAAAGAAGGCAGAGTTAAATACTGAGCTATACTTCCCTCTGCTGTACTCTTGCAGCTTCCAGCAAACTGCAGCTACAAGAATTCATGCAGTAGGAGGTTTCATTTGCAAAATAAATCCACTCTGAGCATTAGCCAAGTGCTCTGAATTTACTGTAAAATGTCACATCGATTAATTTCTATCCATCCAAGCCGGATCACTTATTGATTTCCCCGACACAGGAGGCTGAGTGTCAGGATTTTAAACAGTGGAGTGATAGAGTTGGCACACAGATTCCTGTTTGGTAGCTGCATCTTTTGGGGTAGGAAGTGATGGTACAGTGCAAATAGCACTGCAAGGCAACTGAGGTGAATGCTTATAAAGAAAAGACCTGAGGTGTGTGCTTTGAACTGGACAAAATAGTGAGGAAATTTGTCACTAAACATCCTGGGTATCCAGATGTTGAAATACATTTTTACTGTGTTCGTCTCACCTGAATTCACAACATCAGAGCGTTCACATCCACAGAGTTTTGAGGATAAGGCTCCCAGACAATATTAGGCAAATGAATTTTGGGTGTTTGGAAGCTGGAAAATCAGCGTCTTCTTTTCCCACTCATCCTGGTCTAAGAAAACAAGAATAAAAAGTAGTTAGCTGTTTCACAGTTGTCACCAAATTGCAAAATGGAATGTGATGAGGGCTGAGATGTTATGTGGGTGTTCTCCTGTTTGGCTCATGGGACAATTCACACTTCTGGAAAAGCCGCTTGCTGCCACTCCAGAGCAACGTTTTTCCCTGACATGGATTTCACTCCAGGGCTGCATGCTCACAGCTGAGTTGGAAAGGACAGAGCTTTAAAGTTTTGCTGGTAGAGGGTAAGCAGGACACTGTTTTTTTCATACTGCCTCTTTCATGATGTATTTTATTCTGCCCATTGGTGTGAGGCAGAAAGACGAAGCCAGAAAGACCAGAAGAATGGTGGGTTGGGGACTGATTCCTCAGAGCCTGAGCCACCCTTCTGTAATGTGATGTTTACAGGTTTTGTCAGGGATTTCCCATTCTAAGCACGTTGTGCTTCACCTCAAAGTTACCATCTATCAATTAGAGTATTGAACGCTGATGGAAGGCAAAATCAGAGAACAGGATTTTCCAGAAATGCCCTTGGTGCCTTGGAGCCACAGAGGACCACAGAGATTATGCTAATTCCCAACCCCCAGGAGGGAGGAGGTTAAGGCTCTGCAGCTCTCTCTGGACATCACCACACGTTTCACCCCGTTACAATTCCATGGGCAGAGTGCGTGGCAGTGACTGTGCACGATGGAGACAGAGCAGAGCACTGAGCAAGTGTGAAATGGGGTTACTCAGGGCATAAGCAGTAATGTGGGATCACAGGAAGGGACTTCCCCCCGTGCTTCCTGGAATGGTGCTGGACACAGCCAGTCCTTGTCCAAATTTGCCTTTAACCAAGCTCAGCATCAGTCTGATGTTTCCTTCTGCTGCTCCTGTTCCCTGAAACAGATTATTTCCATGGAGAGCAGTAAGATTTCCCAGTCATTATCTGACTGCCCAAAAGCTGCTGAATGTTACAGAGGCACGTGGGTAGAGTCACCTCTGGAACGGCCAAGGTCTGGGAATGAGGAACAGGTACACAGTTTGGACATTTTCCAAAGCCAAAATGTGGATTGGGTAAGTTCTGCATCCCCCTATTTGCCCTGAGCCACCTTACTGAATTTGCAGTCTTCAGGAGGCCTCAGCAAATCAGATCTTTGGGATTCTCCTCCTGAAATGAAAGGCAGTAAATAATAATAGGATTGAATACTCTGTGTCTCATTCCCAATGAACACAATCTTCAGTATGTGTTTGGGATATTCCCTGCCTTACCCCTGAGCACAGGTGATTGAGTAGTAGGAATGTGTCCTGAAGACCAGAATCTGCAAAATGCATCTTTTCTTGCAGTATTTTCCATGGAAAAAAACATTGACACAATGTTTTCATACTACCATGACTAATATCAAATGCCGTTCTCAGACATTTTTCAAATACTTTTAAGAAAAGAAATGAACTTCTATTACTACCATATGGAATCAGATTAGCCCTGCTGTTAAGGTATTCACAAGGAAGGCAAATCCCTCTATTTTCTCCTGCCCAAAGCAATAACGAAATAGAAATAAGCTGTGTGATTACCAGTCTGTGGGTGATGGAATTCAAGGTCATGTTTTATTACTAATCATCTAAGCATCACTTGGAACACAAAGCTGCACATGCATGCTGAGTTGTGCTACAACACCAGGGAGGTAACAGGGAAGGAAAAGAATTTCTTAAAATACCAATGATTTTTCTGGCACTCACACTGTATGTACCCCACATTTTTATCTACAGATCAACTTTAAATTTTCTGGTTTTCTGTGTTGTATCTTCAGAAACACAACTGCCACCGACAAATGAAGGTTCAAGCACCCACAATTAAATGACATGATTCAGTGTTTTTTAAATTCTTAAGTGTGGTGCTGTGGGTCATGTCACAGGATTTAAATAGAGGAGAAGAACTCATCAGTAATTGCTCATTTATTCTCATCTTCACTGCCAGGCAGCAGAAATAATACTCAGAAAATTCCTGTCTTTCCCTCACCACGGGATCACTTGGGGTTGGAGCTTCACTCCCAAATCACCTGACATCCATTGCATTGCTCATCATCATTTTCATCCAGAGGAGCACAGGAACTGTTCTCTACCCACCTGGGCTTTCTGCTAATGCTTGGGGCTGTTACAGTCTAAGATTAATGGACTCTGAGCTTCTGTTCTACCAGGATTTGGATGTTAGACATGTGCCTCTTGCTAGTGAGGTGTGACCATTTTTAGGAATGGTTTTAAGGGGCTCCTTCACCATCCAGTCCTGCATAGAGCTTCCCTGGGTTCATCACTTCCCAGGCATACATGCCCACATAAAGAAGGAGAATTTGAGTGCCAATTAGCAGCTAATATCAAGTACTTGGCATGATGCCACAGACATCCTGCAGTGATAGAGTTCTAGTGTTTTCCAAAATTAATTTCCCTTTAAAAAATGTATCACTAGTCCTTCTTGATTACAAGTGTTGGCTTTTGTATTCATTAAATTGCCTGAATGAGCCCCAAGATAGAGGTCGATGACATTTCTTCAGTGCAACAGCTTTTTCCAGAATCTGCAGTTTGATCAAAGCGTTCCTTTGGAACATGCTGCCTTTTTTCTTTCCTCCCCTAAAAAAACGGTTTTTGCAAAAAGTTGGAAGCACTTTTTACTTATGAATTTTATTTCAGTCGTCTCAAAATCATTAATTTCAAAAGTCAGCATCAAATGCTTCTGTCCTGTTAAATGAAGCAAGTCATGACAGCTTTCTGGACTCGAATGCATTGTTGCCATATCAGCCCCTCACCTAAAAGTTAGAGGGGCTATGTTTAAACACATAGCAAGGAAAGTCCTAGAGATGCTACAATGCCCTAAGGAACTGCAATTTTATTTTATCATCAGCTTTTGGAAGATAATATTTTAGCTATCTTTCCAAATGCCTGTATTTGGAATTGGTAGTGTTATTGAATTGTTGAAAATATCGACATTTTTAATTAGTGCCATTAGGTTTCAGAATAAGCAATTAAATTGCTGTTATTTTCAACAGGTTTACCTGGCTGCTCTGCTTGTCCAATGGTCCCAAGTGCCTCCAAACTCTGTCTAATTGCAGAAAAACAGCAGACATACCTGAGACAACACCCAAAGGGTCTACAGAAATTATCAATATGAAAACCTGCACGATAATGAAATGCTGAGATCACGGCTACAGCAGTAAAAGATTAAAAAAGTAAATTGAAAGTAAATACAAGTGCAGTATACACATTACATCGTTCATCTTCATTCGGTGAGATTCTCAGTTTTAAATATATATATATTAAGCTGCTGCACAATTTCCTTTTTACCAGACCAGATTGTGAAAGAACATCTAAATTCTTCTGCAAAATTTATGTTTCATTCTGCTGCAGAGCACAAAGTGCTCTAATGCACAGCACACAAATTGTCATGTTCTTGTCTGGGGAACAGTCTTGATCTCATTAGTCAGTTTGCCAGCATAAGGAACATAACACAGAACCTGTGGGATGCATATGGTGACAACTTAGAGTCTTATGACCAATCTGGTTTTTATAACAGTTTGTGAATACCTCTAAAGTAAATTAGATCTATTAATCTATCTGATTTTGGATGGGTTTTTTATCTCATGTCAAACGTTTCTTTGCAGATTTGGATGTTTTCCATTTTGAATGTGTGTGCTGTGATTAGAATACCAGAGTGATATGGATCATTAAAATAACATTTACCATCTTAAACTGTTACTGTTGGGTTTGGTGCATATCTGGCCATTTTAATGTGTTCTCCTTCAAGGGAAACAAATTACTTCGTTTTCCTGGGATGGTCCAATGTGGTTTTGAGAAAGCTTTGCTTCAAGGCTGCCTGTACTGTCTGCTTGGTTCTCATAGTGCTTATGACTGCTGTGTTTTGGTTTGGCAGTGTCCATCTCCAGGAAGCGAGTTTTGCCTCTGGAAGAAGCCTGACACGTGGCACACTGCAGGGAAATGTGCACCTTGCCAGAAAGGCCGAGTCCCACAAGAAAAATTGTTTGTGTAAAAGTGTGCAGCACAGCTTTCTTTTTCTCTAATTAAAGCATAAATGTCATTGTTCTCAGGTTCTTTAAATTAGGTTTATTAAGGTCTGTGCCACATTTTAGAATGCAATTAATGAGTGCCTAAGCTTTCCATTCCCTTTAATGTCACAGGGGATGTATTTGATATGATGTTATTTAATATTGTAACAGAAGCTAAAGAAACTGAGATTAGGCAAGTTTGTTATAAATTAAAAGCTAAATAGAACTCAGTGAATCAATCTTTTTTCTGGCAAGAGTAATTTCTTCTGTATGTTATATTCCTTCTATATATAACTTACATTTCAGAATCCTATCCCTGACATCAAGGATTTATACATGGTTTATGAGCAAGATAATTTTTGTTGGTAATTACATGAACACTGGCATTCACACAAGGATCATGGGAGGTTATTTAAATTATACAAATGTCATACAGATGTAAATGAATGCCCAGATACTGCTTTCATTGTGCAGGTTGGACTGTTTATTAGTCCATCAGCTGAGCACTGGAATCGAGGTGTTACTCTGAACACAAGGTGTAAATGCTTAAGTAGAAGAATTAGGCCCCAGAAAATTGCTTAGATTTGTCGTTTTAAAGGGCTAACTAAGAAGACTTCATAGACCAGTTTTAAAGCAGGTTAGCACAAGTGCTTGCAGGATCCCATGCCATGAAATGCTCTCATTAAAAAGAGAATGTAAGGATGCAATGCCAAAGTGTACCGTGCCAGGCTGGGGAGTGGCTCTCCCAGAGTTCACACTCACCCGTGGATGGAAGCAGCTGGATGGAAATGGAGTTCAAAGAAGCACTGGACAGACTCCAAGTCCTCACTGATGTGAACAAGTAGGTGTGCAGGATCAGTTCCTTTGGACCTCCAGGCATTCTGAGAAAACCAAATTACCCAAAGATAATATTGCATCAGTTTTTGTACCCTTGGTATAAAGGATGAATACAAGGCAAATAAAAGCTGTGATGCAAAGGTAAATACAGTCCCAATGCAAAGATTTCTGACTGATCACTAGTTCATATTTGTAATGAGAAGGAGTTTTGGATCCACAAGAGTAAATTCTGGCACAGGTTATGTCACCTCTCATATGCTTCTTGGAGACAAATAACAGCCTGTTAGTAAAAGCTTGCTGAACCAGTGATCCCTAAATATGAGGAATGCAGAGACAGTGGTATTGCTGTATCACTGTCTTATCTGGAAAAAGAAAGAAATAATGTCTACCCAGACATGAATTTGGCTTTGGCACAGAACTGCACAAAGTCAAAAAATATTTTTTTCAGTCCAGTGGAATTACATCTGACCAGTATTCCCAGAAATGCCTTCTAAAAATCCCCTAATAAACTCAGTGGGTTATGAAGTAATGTTGGATAGCAGACCCAGAACAGCAAGAACTAATAATATATGTTGTTGGATTTATTTACTTATCACACAAGATTACTGAAATATGTGCTGGGAGAAGAAAAGGCAAGGACAGATACAGAGACACCGTGTTTCTATCCTGTGGATCACATCAGAGCAATTTGGGGATAAAACAGGGAGCCAGATTGTCAAAATAGTGTAAGGGGATGAAAGCAATTCCTTTCTGTGGGTACTTTATTTGAGAATGACTGTCAGGAGACAGAGCAAGTACAATTTTACCTTGGTATTCAGTAAGTGTGAGTAGTATTAGATAACTGTGAAAAGATATTTTAGATTTTTCATCGGAGCAGCCTTCCATAGGACAGCCTTCCCTCTATCCTGCAGTAAAGATCAAAATGAAGAAATTTTTGTTTCATACATATCAAGGTGCTATGTTTAGTGAGATAAAGAAACATAAAAGTACACCCTCCTGATCATGTGCTGTCTCTTGGACAATATATTGTTCCTTTTGTCAAAATCTAAAATTAAATTTCTGAGTGGATTGAGAGTCTTAAGTATCTTCAGAAAGCTGTTTTGAAGTTCCTGATAACTCATCCTACCTATTTAAGCATATTACCATTATTTTATCTAGTCAAGGTTCACTTTTTCCAGGTCCACGTTTCTTCTGGAGAGGATCCTGTTGAGCAACAAATCAAAGCTGTGAATCTGTGATGATTTAAGACCTGGCCTTCCCGTGGGTTTCAGGAGGCTGTCAATGCCTCCACTGTGATGGCAGTTTTTTGGGAGCAGTCTCTGAGCCTTCCTCTTCCCTGCCTCGGGCTGAGAACGTGCTTGGCCCTTAGCCAAGGTGCAGAGAGCTGCTCAGGTGGATGTTAATTTTGAGGAGGCAGATGAACAAGGATAATGTATCCCTCTGACAACTCAGTGGCACAGGATTTCTGATAGACTTTATAATCCCCTGCTGCACCAGCTGCACAGTTTTATCCTCAGTGGAAACTTTAGGCTAGTTCTCTACAGAGATGGAAAAACCCAAGCCCCTGCTCTGCTCAATATTCCAAGCTAACATTAATCCAGGGGTGGACCCGGACATGGAGACCACGCTGGCACAAAGTGGGGCAGATGTTTGGCTCTAACACAACATCCATTTCACTGAGGAGAGAGGGAATGGACTCAGCTACACCATAAGGGCCTGTAAGCACAGAAAACTGGGTTATTGGTAAGGTCTGCTGGCAGACTTTTAAGCACCCGTAAAAATACAATATTTATTCCAATAATCATCAAATATTCAATATAAAATGCTGAT
The DNA here is from genome assembly GCA_013397055.1 of Pachycephala philippinensis. Taxonomy (NCBI): domain Eukaryota; kingdom Metazoa; phylum Chordata; class Aves; order Passeriformes; genus Pachycephala; species Pachycephala philippinensis. Next base: position 359,087 of record VWZT01015357.1, read on the forward strand.
CATTTGGCGCAGTTTAGCAGCATATTTACAGTTTTATTTTCCAACAGCACAATGTGGAAGTCGCTATCTAGTAGTCTCTGTTCTGCTGTGGACTATGGTTGTTTACTGCGGGGGAATTTCCTCTCAGAAAACGTAATATTTTCCTGAAGATCTGAAGAAGAAATTCCAAATTCAAAAGCAATAACTCAATACTTAAGTGAATACCACTTGGATGAGCTGTTATTATTCTTTTATAGCAAATATTTTTGTAGCATGTAGTGGCCAGCTGATTGAAACATGAAGATAATGACAATCCATGGAGCCTGAAGCTTGGCTGACAAGCCCTAGCAGACAGACAACACAAATCTGTGGGATGGGGTGGGAGGCAGGCACGATGAGATTTCAAAAAAAAATTCCAAACAAACCCCAGTCAGGGAAACAGCTTCCAAAATATTTATTAAGGTTTTCAAGGCTTCAAAGATAAAAGAGTCATTCCAAACATAAACTCTCATCCCACACAGACAGCGCTTGTACTTACATGCTGTTGTCTCAACAAGCTTTTGTTTTCAGTAGAAAACCTTATTGTTTCTGAATGTAATTGCCAGGAGATGGATTTGGAGACGTGGCGTTGGCTGCAGGGAAGTGCTGCATGTCGATGATCACAATTTACCAAAGGGCTGAGTGTGGCTCCTGGCCTGTATGGCACAGGAGCAGTGTTAGAGGAAGGAAAGAAGGAAAAAGAGGAAAAAAGGGAGGGGAAAACAAAGTATGTCACAACCATGTGCAAACAAAATGTGTTATCCAGAGTAGTTCAGCTTAAAGGCACTCACTTCCTTGACAGTTTCAACGAAATATATTATTTTACTTACTTAATTTAAGCGTATCTTGAAGACTTTTGTTTTTCCAGTAATGGATAGAAACACCAGCTATTACTGCAGCTCAGCCAACACGTGGTGGTTGATGAACATTACTTGATGAACAAAGACATTAGCACTCTACAGATCCTTTTCAGGATTCAGAATTTCAGTAGAGCTGACAAGAAATTTCTCCACAGTGTAGAAACAACAGTCTTGCTAATTCAGAGGAATATTAGCACAAAAAGGGTGAATTGCAAACTAAGAGGGAATTTCAACTCCAAAGTCCAGTTTTAGTTTGCCCTCTCCCACTGAAAACCAAACTCCACCAAACCCCTGGTTATCAGCACAAATTCCTGTGGTAATCAGGTATTTCTGGTTACTGTGTGCCCAGGTGCACTAGGACATACTTCCACCTGCTGCTGAGATAAGTTCTCTGCAGGAGTGAGGTTTCAGCCCACATTTTTCCAGTCTGTTCACTTATCTCCATCTTTGGGCTTGGCTGGATTCCCTTCCTTTTTCAGACCCATCCTCTCGTCCCCGGGCAGCTGCTCACAGCTCACTCCTCCCTTTCTTGTTCCAACACAGTCCTTTTAAGATTCATATTCTTTTTGATCTCCAGGCTCTCAGACTTGGCAAGCCAGCTGTGTAACTGCCCGGGGCCTGGAAAACAGCATTTTCCCAACTGATTATTGAATTATTGTTATTTTAACTCCCTTGAGGTTGTTTACCCCAGGTATCATGTCTCGATCACTGTTTTGTTGTCCATTGGTTTCCATCTTCTTCCAGACTAAACAGCTTTCTTGGACTTAACTCTATAAATAATCTTCACATGCACGGGCTGAAGCACATAAGCTCTTCAAGAAAGCAGTACACTTAATTCCCCTGGTTCTCCAAACCACAGGAGTTAGGATTAGCTATCTAGAACGTTATACTAACAATTCCCAGATTTATAGGTTAGGTCAGCAGTGGAAAAGGCTTCTGTGCTGCAGAGTCTCCAACTCCTGAATTTGCTCTCCTTTGTAGGTTTTCTCAGCTATTCACATCAATAGGGAGGTGAGGGGGTAGGTGAGTTGCCTCCTTAGGTATTGTATGAACAAGTATTTTCCTTCCAAAAATTCCTAGCAACCAGATCTTTCATGCTTTGTACATTCACTTGCTAAAATTGTTCCTTTGTTTAATATTTTCTGGTTTTCCAACACTTCTGTTTCCTTATCTTTCTTTTCTCCTCCCCCCCAACTCATATTTTCATACTGCTTCTTTTTATAAACCATTTTATATGGAGAATGTTTTTGCAATATATCCTGAGGTTTCTTAATTTGTTTGTATTCCATTTAAAAAGTGGTGGGAACTCCTAGGAGAAAACAGAAAATATTTTTGAAGACTTCCTAAAATATACTGTTTGTGGGTAGAGCAATGCACTGAAAACAGAAAACACTGCATCTTACTTGTTTGCCTAATTCCCCACTTGTGCTAGTTGCAATTAAGATGGCTTGCACTTAAAACCTAAGGAAATGAGCATAAGTGCCTTGGAGAAGAAAAATAACTTTAAATAAAAATAAAAATAAATCTATTTTCAGTTTTCTGGAAAAATTTAGCTTCAGTCAGTGTGTATGTCTTATTTGTCAGCTGTCATGTACCCACAGCCAGCTCGTATGGAGAACACCTCTGACATGATGCTACAGAAAGCTGCAGTGGGAACAGAAGAAGACGTAAGGCTGCACCAACTGTCATTGATTCCATCCTGTCCAGGTCCACACAACACTGTATTAAAATCTTTTGTGTCTTTTGAAACCTTGAATGTGCCTGTGTCCCCAGTCTCTGCTAACAGGGTGACACTGAGAGAAAGCCTTCCTTAAGTAGCCTGGATCCATCTGGAGTCAACTTCCACTGATGCCTGGGGCTCTCTTCATGCTTGGTGCAAAGGTAATGCTTTTCTCCAAATTTAGCACTGAGGCGGAATTGCAACAGCAGGAGTTTTGTGGTACTTTGTGAGAAACTTTTGGAGCCACTGCAAAATCCACCAGGACAGAACATCCAACTGCCAGATAAAATGCAGTATCCCACTGCAGGATTGGGAAATGTTCCTTTGCCATGCAGGAAAAGCATTCAGCATGCTGGTATTTGTAAACAGCCACACATCACAGTCATGAGCTTCTGGAGAACGCATTGTTTCCAAGAGGAATGTCAGCGTTAATCCACTGAGGAGCGAGTGGGTGAGTGTGAGACACTGTGAATGGGTGAGCACAGCGGCGTTCGGAGGGATGAAGCCTGGCTCTCCTGTTGGAGAAGGAGTGAAATTTGGCTCTCCACAGAGCCAGCTGCCAGGGCTTGCTCATCCCCTGGCCCCCATGAGGTCCAGCAGCTGAACCCCTGGCACTGGTACCGTTGGAAGCCTCAGGAGTTTGATGAACTATTCTATCTTGATACAAAAGAGATGGATGAGAAGTGCAGCACTCAGGGAGTTTCAGGACCATTTCTGTGCACTGATGCTGTGGCAGGGGAAAGTCCTCTTCCAGCCTTTGAAGGCTTTCTCTTGAGAAACCTTTGGGAAAGGATGTGGGAACAGATTTTGGGATGCCCTTAAGTCTTTCCTATGTCTTCAGATTATCCTAGACAATGGGACTCATTGAGAAGAATTTGTTCTCTTTTCCCTGGCAGATGATGAAAAAAATCCATCAGTGTGGGATGAGCAGCAGAAAGAAAGACAAGTTGTTATTATCAATAGGAAAAGCTCCTCAGGAAAGGTCGGAACAAGCTCTGATTCCCTTTTAATATGAATAGTGAATGAGAAAGTCTGTGAGGAGATTGCCATGAAGATTTGCATCAGTCACTTTGGGATGGCTACTCTGGTGCAAACTCAGCTGAGACAGGACTCAGATTTTCTGGACTCTGTGTTTTCGTTATACTGAAATATTTAGCAGCACTAAATAAATTACAAACATTGCTTACATTTTTAAATGTCAAAAAAAGTTGCAGGTCACTAAAAAACTAAAAGCTCAGAAGCCTAAAAACCATTGTATTACAATAACAAGCCTGAGGTCTAGGATTGTTTTCTGGTCTTTTAACTTGTGGCCGAGATCTATTTTAGTAAAGGACAGATAATTCCAATATGAGCAAAATTTAAAAGCAATTTGTTCAGTACTGAGCCATTCACAGACACTTGGTCATAAAACAGCAAACAACTCGTCATTCTTAATGTTATTTTTCTCTGGGGAACTGAGCTTTTTGTTTGCTGTAATGAACTGTTATAATTGAGCTCAGTTTTACTGGAGTAGAGCTCTTTTCTAAAACAGCTCAGAGATGGAGATTTATTTTGATTAAAAAAGATGGTTGCAGCAGAATAAATATACAGGCAATATAACCAGGACCTCCTAAGTATGAAAAAACCCCTACATTCAGTTAATTTTATTTTCTGCTTTATTTTTCAAGGAAAGGCATTTAATTTTCATTGCTGATATATGCTGGCATGGAAGATCAGCTGGCAGATATTATAATGAAGTGTTCTTTGTTTACAGAAAAAAGATTGTGTTCATGATTTTTTAATAATGTTTGACAGTCTCATCAGAAAGAAATGGAGGTCTCAACTGGAATTGTTGTTCATCATATGCCTGAGGCCTGAGGTTGATTTATTTTGTCCCCAAGCTGAGCTGATTTTATTTGAACTAATAACTGAAAGTTTTCTGTGCATCTTCTGCTATGACAGTGCAATGAATGAAGACCTAATGAACGAGCTGCATTTCTCAGAAAACTCCTCATTATCTTAATGCAGCTTTTCCCTACACTGCCTGGTAATTTTTAAGGCTGTGATGTTTTATAAGGAGATACAGGTAGTAGGTAAATCAAGACACAGAGGTAACTTTGCTCTTCCTTCTACATCTGCAGCCCTAATCAGAGCTGATCATTTGTGCCAAATCAAGCACTGACTTATGGAACAGACTAATACCTAATAGGTACAAGAGTGAAATAAAAATCCTATTCCTGGAGCTTCATCTCAGGCCCGCAGTGAGGTTTGTGGGGTGGCTGGATAATAAGCCCACAGGTGCAATTTAAGTATCTCACCAAGCACATCAGCCAGAAAACCTCAGAGATAATAGTTCTTATCTAAATTGGGCTTGGCATACTGTTTTACTGCACCCCTTGGAAATCAGAGAGGATGAGCCTGGAAAATTATTTTGTCTAATGAACAAAGCTGGGAGCATTAAGTGATGCCTTTTATAGAACCAAAAAATGCTCTGCAGAAAAAACAGGACTATGACAGCAAAACAGAGATGTGTCCCACCCAAAGCCCATCACCTCTCAGCTCACACTAACTCAAGGCCAGTTTCTGGCTTCATTCTGCTTCCAGAGGAGCATCAGATCCACTCAAGGGCATTCTAAAACAACCAGTCGTTTTGGGGTTTATGGTTTCTCCATTTGGATCCTAGGTTTTTACATATTCCCTTTGGCAATAAGACGTACTGGAAGGTTTCTGTTTGAAGATATTTTCCCTGCAGTTCTCTGAACTGCATCAAGATGCCTGCTTCCTGCACAGAAACCCCAAAGCATCCATGGCAGGAATGCACGATTTGCCCTCGAGAAAAAAAAACCAAAAAACAAACAACTTTCATTTGGCATGATGAACCGTTTTGTGCTCCAAGTCCATATTTTCATTTTGGTTCTCCCGGTCATAAATGTCTTGTGATGCTGAGTAACAACAGCATAATCTGAGAATTATGCCTGGCTGAATGAGGTCGTTCATAGCTGTTATTCCTCATCTATGACTTACACATTCCAGATATGATGCATTTTTTTACCTGCATGCTGTTCCAAGGGATATGTGCCATGGACAATGGCAAACACTTGCAGGGAGCCTGGTGTAATGTATGACCTCATTACCCACAGTCCTATGATCCATCCTTTAATAACCTATTTTTGGTTTGAGATTCTTCCCATCTCTTAAGAAGGTCTAACTTGCTGTAATTATATTTTGATTTAGTTTTGTTCCCTAGACATCTTAATTCACAAGTTTTAAGTTGTTGCTTAACACAAAGAATTAAAAACAGATTCACACCCAACTATTAACTACTTGATGTATTCAGACATTAGCTAATCAGCTAAAATTCATGTGTTCAAACAAATTCTAATAGTCAGTCTGCCCACAGACGCCATCTGAGATGACGGGTGAGTCCTTCCCATCGCTGTAACATCAAGTCCCAGGTCACCAACCTCCCAGAGCAGGAGCCACACTCATTTTGACTGTTCCACTGAGAGACTGAGCACATTTTCTGCAGAGCAGCAGGAGCTCTCTGCTTTCACGAGGGCTCATTAACTCTCTGCTCAGTGCTCCCAGGCCCACCTCACACAGACTGCAAAGACAGGAGCAGTCCAGTTCTGCCCTGGATCGACACTGGGCTGTGAATGTAACTCATAGGTGTTGCTTCTACATATTTCTTAGAGATTCTTCAAAGCATGACTGGCACAAGACCACCATCAGCCACGTCAGGCAGCTTCAAAGAGCTTTATGGACCCTCAGACCCGAAGTGCTCTCTCATCCCAGCTCCTGACCAAATTAAGTCAGGAGAATATTAATGGGACAGCACACGCACTGCACTTGCCTTTCTCTTTGTAGAAGCTGGCTGCATAAAAGACCCATTTTGCTAACTCCTTCATTTTCAGCCAGATTGCTTTCTCTGCTCTTGCAATTCTTTTGACCCAGCCTTTTGAGTGTTTGACTTCAGCTCTGAGGAGAATAAGAATAAAGATGCACAGATAAGGAGGTCATCAGATCATACATTTCCCCAAAGACACAGGAGAAAGAGAAAAAAATATTTCTCAGAAGATCCCATTCAGTTTTTATTCTCTTGGAGGCTTTTTTGGGAACTGGCTACATAAAATAATTTGTTTTATTCCTCTGAATTTTCAATACCAAAGGAAGTTTGATAGGTGGAATTAATACTGTTCAAATGGGAAAGAAACTTAATTTTCTCTCACTGCTGTGCAATGAATAACTATCACAGAAGAACAGGAAGAGACCAGTCCTGGCTTCATCGCTTCATCCCATGGCCTGTATCAGGGCTATGATTTCCCAGCCTCTGTCCTGGCATAGTCTGGGATAGCTGGGGTTTGCTCACAGACTCCAAATCTCACTTTCCTTTTTATTTCAGCACATCCAAGAGGCAGCTAAGCCACTCTCTTCTACACCCCCAGCCCTCTCAGCTGCTGTTCAGGGCTCCCAGGACTCCAGTCTCTTGCCAAAACCAGCTCAAATTCTCCTCCCTATGTTGGCAAAACCAAACCTGCACCACGTAATCTACCCTTCAGCCTGTGACTGTCTCTTTTCCAGTCAAAACCACCTCCAAAATGAACACATGAGCCTTCAGGGTCAGTTCCCCAAAAATTCCAGTGGCAAGATCCAAATGCAAAATGCGTTTGGAGAAAAGACATTCTCTGACCTCATGGACAATCAGGGCTGTCTGCATACCTCTCTGTTCACATCATCTGCTTTCCTCAGTCACATTCTTCTCTTCTTCCCCTCACCCTGGAATTCAAAACCACAGCTTCCCATGGCTCCAGAGCACATCCTCTCAGCACATATCTTCACCAAACTGAAGGATTTTTTAGGGCTGGGCTGGCCTTCTCATCAACTGTGAAGGGTCAAGTGCATTTTTGGGCACAGAGACTACAATTTGTGTAAATTGATCTTAAATATTCTATTAGATGAAGTACAAATTCCATGATCCCACTTTCAGTTTTACTGAGGACTGGATTTTCCCATGTGACAGGAGGGTTTCCCCTAATTCTTGACTTGAGACAGAACAACTGTATAGAAAGGGTAAGGAAAGTAAAGTTGAACTCATGGGCTTAACTACAAAACATTACGGCTGAAAAGTTGTTAATTAAATAATGCATTTTATTTGTACAGTAGGAGTAAGAGCATCCAGAGAAACTAAAGAAGAAAAGCTGAAACAGGTTATAGGAGAATATGGAATCTGCTAATTTAAGAGAAAAATATAAGCTAATTAAGATATTGATCCCCACAGTTAAGTGTCCCATTAAATTAGAAAGCACGTCTCTAATTCAAATGAGTTGCTTTGCTGGCTAAATACTCAGTTCTTTTTTCTCCTCATCTTCAAGAACTGTAATATCTCAAATGAAATACAATGAAATCAGCTTAAGAAAGGTTTGGGAATGTCCTGCTGGAGAAGATGAGCATAGTTCCCGTGCATCCACTTTTACAGGGTCTGACTATGTAGGCATATTCAGGAAAATTCACCTGAAATGAGTAGATTCCTAAATGATTAGTATGTAGCTATATGCTTATGTTTAAGGTGTTTGTCGTTCATCTTAGGTTAAATTATTCTGGAATAACAAGATACAGATCATCAGCACTAAAGGTAGGGAACAGTGTCCCTCTCACACATTAAACACAATTTAATTGTGGCAACTTAATTCAGTGTGGATGCCCATCTGATCTTATACATAAAAGAAACTAATATTGTCCTAACTCTTAATGTGCAAATGTCTATTTTTTATAACTGTTTTTCTTCTAGGACACAATATCAGGCAGATTTTTCTCTGATTGCCATCACGAGATGATGTGTAGTAAGGAAGTCCTTTTCCCAGTCCTTGATTTCTATAGGTTGCAGTGAGCAGCTGACCACGGAGCCAGCTGAAAGATGACGAAGCAAGAGAATAATTCAAGTTTGAATTACACAGCTTATTTAAATATCTAAGGAAAAAGGATGATCTTTTGCCTAACTATGGAAGGAGGCACAGAACACCCTTGGCTTTTTGTAAACTGAAGTTGTGCTCTCCAAGCCCTCTGAAGCCTCAAGTGACTTGAGCAGCCTTTGCTCAATGTCTTTCTCCCCATTTTTGTCTTGCCCAGCTGAAAGAGGAGTGACAAGGTGATCTTCCTGCAGCTCAGCCTCCCACTGTGCAGGCCATGCTCCTCACCCTGCTGTACAGTAACTACCACAAGTTATCCCAGGATATTCCCAGGGCTATTCAATGCAGCCACAATTAACCTGTAACGCTAATTCAGGCTGCTCCCAAATTTTTTTAAGCATCGGAGCCTGTTCTTGACACAGCTGTACTGTTACTATATAAATATTTAGATATTTGTGACAAATAAATAAATAAATTTACAACCAGCATAAATTCATACCTGAACTGGTTTACTTTTCTCACGGACAAGCACTCTGCACTATGTGGCTCCCTTCAATATTACACATCCAGACTCAATTATAAACCATTTATATTTCTCTAGCAGGAAGGTTAAAATTCAATTCTCCTTTATTGCAGTTTGCAAATACGATATACTCTCCAGCTGGCTTGGAAAAGCTCCTGAGTTAAATCATCTTGTGCAACACTGCTTCTTAGCCACTGGTACCTCCCTACACAACAACAACCTGACAGCCCCACACTTCCAGGCTATTTATTGGTCTGTCCTTAAATGGGAGACTTATTTTACAACATATCTGTTTTTTATAGAAATGACTGCAAGGACAGTTTTGGGTTTCTTTTTATTTTGTGGGGTTTTTGGGTGAGGGCACAACTGTGCTTTTAGGTTTTCAATTTCTCCCAGAGGCTTTGAGTCCATGCTGTCGTCCTTTGTGCCTCTCCCCAGTAAATCAGCTGCCTGGTTCTTTGTTTTCAGGGTTTAAAATACTGTTACCAACAGAAAGTGAAGTGATGTGTTAGCATAGCAGAGTTCCCGTGTTATTGAACTGAGGCAAGGAGCCCAGAAAACCAAAGGAAAATGATCCACTGAAATCTATAATCCTTCCCTCACCACAGCTCCAGAACATGAGATTATTATGCTTGTTAGAATAAAAACTTATCTGCCTGTGGACAGGGCCGGTGTTTCCTGGAATGCTGAAAAGGTCCACACCTAATTACAGTGCTGACTTGATTATTTTTGTGCAGCTCATACTTTAAAGAAACCCATTATAGCTTATCCCCCAACCAAGGAAAGTAAATGGACTTACTGGAAGGATCAATATTCTCCAAAAGGGTGAGGCATAAAGAGGAAAATTGGAGTGCCTTTCTACAGGGTCCTATAAAGTCTGAGACCCTTCAGTGTGAGTTAATTATTTCTGCTACCAATACTGCAGCTCCCAGATCCATCTGGGTTTTCCTGCTTTGCTTGCAGCAAGGCTGTCACCTGGCAATCCTGAATGTTACACATCTGCATCATTTTGTCTGACTTCACTGGATACTCCCTGGGACAGGGGCTGTGCCTTGTCTGCATTTTAAAAGTAAAGACGCACACATAATACATAATTGCTGTACAAAACAAACTTAAAATTCACAGCAGCTTTGTTGGTTTCTGCTTTCTATGACTCAACAAATTTGTTACCTTGAGGTGCTAAACACAGTTGTTGAGTACAAGAGTGAGAAGAAAAAGGTCAGTTTTGCTACTATAGAAATGTCTGCTCATTTCAGAGGAACCCACTGGCGCTGACACTGATATGTGCTGGTTTCCCCTCTCCTCCGAGGTGTTATTTTTGTGAAAGTGCAAAGCAGCACCTTCCCAGCAACATCTGTCAGCCAGGAAGACTGAGTATTTTTGGCATTTTCACAGGCAGAAATTATAGCACAGAAAACAATAGGTACAGGACCAATGATGCTGACAGGTATCATAGAAAGCTGCATTTATATAGAAATTCCAGAAGAAACTGAAGTCCAGCTAATAAAACACTTCTCTAAGAGGAAATGGGCTCTTTCTCGATGCCTGTCCTTGACTGCCCTTTTTCTAAAGAATCCAATTAATAATCCTGAAAAATTCATTAGCCACACTGTTTTGGTGGCTGGGATTTCCCCGTGCTATCTGAAAGGATAATCAGCCCCTGGAGATGCTCAAAGCCTTTGCTAAGGGGGTCAAAACCTTCTCTCACCAACAAAAAGCTGCTGCTCTTCTCATGGTATCTTAATGCCCCCATCAGTGGCAGAAGAAATCTCCCCTGCCCAAGAGCCCTGGGGGATGATTGAATCAACACCTTACACAGCACCTGGTGTTAGGAAATGTTTTTTAATGCTTCCTGTGTTATCTATTGGGGGTGCCTGTGTGGAAAAAATATCCCCGTTTTTGCCCGCAGCACTGCAATGTATTTGTTTTCACGGATTTGCCACACATGGTTAGGCACAATTAGCTTTTGCAGGCCTGGGGAACAGGTAAGCACAGCCCCAGACTGGGGCTTTTCTCCTGAGAGTCCCTTTGAAGGTCAGGGTTGGAGCAGGAGATGGTTCAGCTTCTCAAATCCACTCACCCGTACACCTCACTCCAGCTGGTCATGGGGAGAGCAAGGGCAATTCCCCACGGCTTCCCAAAGGCACAAACATCTCAGTACAGTGAAAAAATTAGGGCCCCTAATGAGAAATTAGTGGCACTGTGGCTCTTGGTCATTCTGCCTTTTTTATGATTACTGCTCGTTAATTCCGCATGCAGGAGCCCCCATGAGTGACAGACACTCTGCAGACAAAGGACAAGGGTGACAGCCCCTCCTTCAAGACTAGAGAAGTGTTTGGAGCCTGTTAAATCTGAGATGTTAATCCATGAAGTTTTAGGCTACTACTTTTTGACTGTATCCATCAGGGCTGGTACAGTGCATTTCAGAGCTAGGAAACCCCTTCCTTTCACTTGTACTTCTGAAAAACAGAAGATTCAGTTCAATTGTGTTCCTCAACGTTTAAAAATGCATTGGCTTGAATTTGTATTGTTAACTTGAGGTCTCTCTGAAACACATAAATCAGCGTTTGGCTGAGAATCCCACTGTGAGTTGCAGAATACAACAACTTGCACGATACAGAACTGTGAGGCAGGATGAAGCATCCCCAGCCCCTTTGCCTTTAAAATGCCATGGAAGCACAGAGGCTCTCGGCAGAACACCTTATCTGCTCTCGAAAGCTGTGACTCTTCATCCTTTTCGTTATGAAGACCCAGGGGATTGCTTACTTAGCATACACCAGAGGCAATGGATAGGGTGAGAGCAGCCACTGCAGCCAGAAACCCCCAGCACCGAGCACAGGCAATTCCCCTCCACATGCAGAGACTTTGGAGCTGAATTGTGCTGAACAGAGAGAACCCTCCGGCTGAGCGAGCCATGTGTGCCCGGGAGGAGCAGCCACTTTCGCTCCGCTGAAAAGCAATGCAGTAAGTGCTGGGATATTGCAGCAGGCACCGCTGCCCTGGGCTGAGCAGGAGCTGGAGCCTTTGCAGCTTCTGCTGGGAGACACACAACCTCCGCTCCGGGAGCAGTGCAAGGGCTGCAGGATTTTTTTGTTGTTGTTTCTAAATGAAGTGGAGGGATGGAGTGGATTTGCGGTGACAGGGGCTGTGTGCTTTGCTTTGTGTGGCTGTGTGGGTGTTGCAGGGGAGTGCTTGCTGTGTGTCCTGTGCTGAACTAGGGCTGCTTTGGGGGGGTTTCTGTAGTCGTGTTTGACAGTGTTTGAACGGAAATAGTGCTTAATAACTTAATGTCAGCGGGCATTTGTGTTCTCCTTAATCATGCAGCATGTTTCCTGCGCCTGGGTGCAAACTATTTTCTGTATTAGTACTAGGTACTCTGATGCTGGGTTTACAGGGGCTGTGCCTTTGGGTAATGAGGAATTGTAGATGGAAACTATGTGAATGAGTGACCCAATGGTGGGCAATACTTTTATTTCACGTCAGCAGATGTGGCTGATTTCTAGTTTGTGGTAAATTTTTCGCTGTGGTCTGAAATTGCAGATGCTTTTTTGGTAGATAAATGTTTGTAAGCAGTACTTTATCATAGGATAGCTGTGGCTTTCTTCAGATTCAGATGTCCTGTTTCTGTACTCTGCAGTAGCAGCTTTCTCTTTGAACTGAGTAGGAGAGGGAAAGCATGAGTTAAAGTTTGCTTTATATGAAGAGGGATTTTTGCATAGTTTGAAAGTGTTTGCAAATTTAGCATTTGGGCAGTAATTGCAGGCCTTTGGAAAGATTTGTGCAGCATTTAAAGCAAATTTATCCATACAGTTTTTGTTCTGCTACTTAGGAACTAATACTAAGCTTCATTCCTCTGGTTTCTTGGTACAGCTTCCTCAGTGACTTATGAGCTCTGGCTTTAGGATAAGTGCCTGCCTTCAGCCTCACTGCCATTTTGGGCTTCAGGCGTGTTTAACTCTTTAAGGCAATGTATGCTAAATTTTTTTTAAGAGAGCAGTACATGCCAAAAGTTAAGGATTCTGTTTTTGCTGCTCAAATGTCAATAATAAATAGCCATTGGTCTCTTGTAAAGGATCTCTAATGAAAGAATTCCTTGGTTTTCCCACTCAATTTTTGTTTAAAAGTTGGGGGTTTTCTTTAGTTATTGTAAAATATTGGGAAACATGTTGGAAGTCTTCACATAATGAAGAAAGAAAAATTCCTCTGATTTATCTGTCATTTTAGGTTTGAGCAAAATTTGTTGTGTCCCTATATTTGAAGGGATAACTCTCAAAAATTAGACGTATTAAGTTCAGTTTTTTCTGAAAGAGTTTTTGCAGAGACGCTGCCGAAGATCTGTGCAATGTTTAGTCCCAGGCACAGCTGGTGACACCGAGAAATACCCTGGAAGTTACAGCACCTTTTCATTCCTGTGCGACACGCGTGTCTTGGAGAGTTTTCTCCTTGAGATTAAGGCTCAGGTGCTGAAAAGAGCTATTTCCTCTGACACTGCAGTCAAGAGGATTTTCTCTTTTTGATCGAAGAGAAGGCTTTGACATATGGTGCTATTGAGTTGCAATTGCCAAGATAATGCAAAATTAATAAGTGATAATTATTCTTCATTAGCCGCACAGCTTTGAAGATGGACAAATCTACAAGGAAGGAGGATCACATCTGAATCTGATCTGTTCCACTCCTCCCTTTCTCTCCAATCCTGACTTCTCCCCTTCTGTTTATGAGCACTTGATAGGTGCTACAGTTGCTCTCATTTAAGGACCTGAAGCTAAGATCAGTGCAGTTTTTCCAGTCACAGGTTCATAGTCCGTGTGTGTCTGTCTGTCCCTGTTTTCTCCATCCAGATTTCCAGCAAAGCCAGTAGTGAACTTGGAACCTCTGAGGATTTATTATAAGATATAGCTCTGAGTGAGCATTGTAAAGCCAGTGCTGGTATATCTGTCATGAGGAGAGAGCAGAGGTTTTACCCGTAACTGCTCAGAACGCGCAGTTTTGATGACATTATCATCAGATATTTTCAGGTAAACTAACTCTGCTAATTTAACAAGCTACTGTTTTCAAATTATTTCCTCTGAGGAGCAAAATGGGGGAGGGAAAGAAATGCAAATACAGGCTTAGATGTTGGAAAGTCACTGGATTCATAATGAGAATCACAAGACAAAAAGAAAGATTATGTCTGGTTTTATGCTTTCATGCAATTCTGAGTCTCTAATCAAAATGTGTTTCCTGAACTGGAACTTCAGAATTATTTGCTGAATATTATTGTTCATGTCAAATGTAAAATGGAGAACATTAGGTATAAAATCTAATTTCTCAGTCTAGAATAAGCACATTAGCAAACAAACATTTTCACCTCATCTTGTCTGTAAGTAACCCTGGCAGGAGCCTTGCCTCAGAAGTCAAGTTCACTTTATAGCATTGCAACCTGAGACAGAAACACGCAATGGGAAGTTTACTAATTTTGTCCTACATTGCCAGTAATGAGCTGCAAGTCAATTTAATTAATGAAGAGTAGCTGCTCAACATTTGTAGTCACCTGAACTGCTTTAATTTGCATCACAGTTTTTGACGTGTGGAAGCATGGACAGCGTTCCCTGACAGGAAGAAACACTGCTGTCATTTAAGCACCAGAGACAAAACTTCCAGTACAAAACTGTATAAATGAATATACAGAGGGTGGATAAACACGCTGCATAATTTCAAAGCCCAGTGAAAGTGTGTGTCATAGTTGCACCAGGACCCACTGGCACAGATGATGTCACATTAAAAGACACAACATTCAGCACGTTCTCAAAAAGATAAGTTTAGCTGTGTTTGTACAAGAGCAGGCAATTTTTGTACCATGCTTAGTAGAACTGTCATGTTTATAAAGAAATATATCTTAACAGCTAGTGACATCCAAAATGTGCCACATGCATAGTCAATACTTTCTTTCTGACTACAAAAGAAAGGACATTTTCTTCCTTTCTTGTTTTTCAAGGGTAGACTTTCTGATGGCATCAACTACTTAGATATGCTGCATAGTAATTGTTTTATTCATATGTATGAAAGAAAATCTCTTAGAATCTTCATTATACTTATCTGCTGTGAGCATCAAGATTGAATTTAACTGGGATTTTCAGATATATGCTTAGACAGTCCATTTTCAACAACAAAATGAATATGCTATTATTTTCTACTATCACTTCTTACCAAGGGCAATTACTTAATACTCTGTAATAGCTGCAATTCAGGGTACTTCATTTGCCACAGTGACTCTCCTCACTTTCCACACCCACACAAACCCCAGAACCTACTGTGAGCAAAGCAGCAGTGCAGTAGCATTCAAGGAGGATTAAAGGACTGAGTATTTCCCAAAGCCTGAGCTGTCGTTTAAAACAGGAGCAAAAATGATGTGCCTGCCTTTCCCAAGTGCTATTCAAAAGGTGTAGATATGCACACAGAACCCATGAAGAATAAGAAAGATCACATGCTGTGTTTGGCAAAGTATCTTCAAAGTGCACCTGGTAAGAGAGGTCGACCTTCAGAAGGTGCAGAAGAACTGGTCCACGATTCTGTCACTTCTGCATCTATTCCTTAAAGCTTTAGGCAAGAATTCTGGCATCTGGCTTTTTGGAGGATGATTCAAGACATTGAACTTTAAACGAAGGCTGTGGAAGTATGTATTCTGATAAACTTAGTCAAGAGCAGCAAACTGCAAATCAGTATCCGATTTTCAATGGAACATCTGGAAGGAACTCCAAACGCCATGTGCTCAGCTCTGAGTCTTCACGAGTTCATGGAACCTTTAATGATCTTTTCATTCCTTTTGGACGCACATACAAAGGAAACAGCATGGGAACTAAACATGGGTTTGCTTGAACAATGGCTGCAGAGACACACACCTCTTCTCAGCATTATTTTAGCATTTGAGTTTCAAATCTATTTCATCCAGCCCTGGGGAGGCTAAGCCTCTGAGGATCATATCCATGGATGTTCAGAATTCATCGAGATTCCTAGACAGGAAGAACATTGTATCCCCCAGTGTCAGTCAGGATTTTGTTCAGAGGGAAAGATGAGGAAATGAGACAGAAGGTTGCTGAAAACACAGATGCTCACATTTTTTTCTGCTAGAAACAGGGAATTATTTATTTCTTTTTGTCATAAATCACAGGTTTTCCTTCAAGGCTTTGCTTTAGGCTTTCAATCAGTGCTGATGGCTGTAGAGGATCACATGCCCAAGCAAATCTAAACTACCTGGTGGAAAAGCCTTCCATTTCTCTCCCTGCCCCATCTGATTGATTTCATGATTACTGGAGAATTTGCTGCTTCACACATTTAGTTTGTCTCATAAACCAGTCCAAGGCAGTTGATGTCACCCGTACAATTTTGTTTCCATATTCAAATTCAAGCTCCCATTCCCTCTGTCAGCATCACCAATATATCTATGACTTCTTACCAAATAACCATATCACACCATATGCTGCGGAATTGTTTTGGATTTTCACCAGTTTAGTTTAGAATTCAGCCCTCAGTCTGGGCATAATTCATCTGGGAGGAGATAAATTATGGAATCACAGTACGGTTTGGTTGGAAGGGGCTTTAAATCTCATCTCATTCCAACTCCCTGCCGTGGGCAAGGAACCTTCACTAGACCAGGATGCTCAGAGCTCCATCCAACCTCTCCTAGAACACTTCCAGAGAATTGATTTTTAAAAAGTCTGGTGAGACCCATGAGCCAAAAGCCACATCAGAGACTATGAAAAATAGTGGGAATGAAAACAAGAGGAAACCTCAGCTCTCAACACAGAGGGAGCCAATTTTTATCAGTAAGATCTTCTCAGGAAGGTGTCTCCCATTATTAGAAGTCAAAATACTGATAAGTCATAATTACTCAAAGTCAAGAAACTCAAAGTAACCAAAGCAAAAAGACTGAACTCTGAAAAAATAAACATTGCATTCATTTTGTCTGTAGGATTTATGCTTCAAAGCTTTCATCTTCAAGCATAGGAGAGCATTTTAGAATAAAGAATTTGATATCCTTGCACAGAGGATAACCTCAGCAGAGCTTCAAAAGCATCACCGCATATGAAAATCACACTAGGTTAAAATTTAGATAATCCCCATATTTAGAATCACAATTTTACAAAACATTACTTGCTTTTGGTGGTTTTTTTTTTACAACTTTACATGATCATCTTTGTGCCTTACAGCCAGCAGAAATGTTTCCAAGGAAGAAAAATGGAAAGATTTTCTACCATCTGCATCAGCAAACCACCAGAAAATGGTGTTTTCTGGATTATGTTCTGCCTCTGAGTTCCCTGTATCATCACTGCAGTTTTGCAAGTTGCAAGCAAAGGGCAGCCAGAAAGGAAATACCCAAGCAAAGCTGATCCAATTCTTGTTCAGCTGCAAAAGTATTCAGAAATCTCTCTCCTTACCCTTTTCATGTGCTATATTTGGTCAGCACACTGAAGATGACTCCCATTATATTCTGTCCCATTCTGTCACACCGTTACAGCACTGACAGTTCTCATCTCCGTGTTCACTATGGGTATTTAATAAAGGAGCAGATTCTCCTGTTTGGAAACACCTGCTCTCACTTCGTATCATTCTCCTTCTGCCACATCTTAGTAATGAGCTCTTTTAAGAATTGCCTGGAGAATGGGAGCAGGTTGGTAACAGCAAGTAAAAAAGAAAAAAACAAAACAAACTCAGAGTTGCATCTGTGAAGGAGTTTTTCCCCAGCTGCCTCCTGCTCTGGGTCTTGATCCCAGATCCATGGAAGGCAGTGAGGAGACTCCCACTGACTTTCCATCAGAACCCAAGAGACTTCTATGGAAGGTTTATTGGGAGTATTTTTGGTGATGTTTATGGTGCAGAAAAAAAGAAGTGCAGGAGATTGTGAGCTTGCAAACCCTGGCCATGGTGAGCAGCCCCTCCTGGGCAAACACCCAGCTCCCCTCAGGGCCTTTATTTGCCCAAGTCCCACACACATTCAACATTCATAGCTGGACTGTTATAGACAATGAAGTTTTGTGCCATCCTCTTGTTTTCTAACGTTGTCTTGACTTAAATTATGTGTGGAACAAAGGAAATAATATCTTAGATGAGGAATGAAAGCATAATACAGGCACAAATAAAATTTGGTTACAGATAGAATTAAAGTAGGTGGAGTAACTTTTCTTATGAAGAAATACTGCACCTAGGGAGGGTGTTTTGTATAATACTCCATAGCTTGGGATTTGATTTAAAAAGCCTTTTGGACATCCTTAGATCTCAAAATGTAGGGAAAACCAGCAAGGGAATGTGTCTCTTTTTTTTTTTTTGTATTTAAAGCATTTCCTTCATATAATCCTTGTAAAACCTAGATCTTGGTGAGAAATAATAAGCACATACAAACAAAGCAGATTCTCTGAAAGAAGCAAAACCCCAAAAAACCCCATCAAATCAAGATCTGGAAAGAAAACACAAGCAGCATGTATTCCACAGTAAGTTTCCTTAAGCAATATTTAGTGCTAAGGCATTTTCTGTCCCTAATGTAAGAGCAAAGCAGCAGGTCCCAGCTGGATACCCCTGTCTGTCCCGACAAAGCAGCTGAACATTTCAGCGAGCAGCCAAGGCAGGGGTATGTTCATGGGCTGCTTCATTCTGAGCTCACTGCACAGACTTGTACAGCAACCTGCCAGGGAATGGCTGACATCAGTATTTGTCTCCAAAACTACCCTGTGACACTGTGATTGACTTAAAAGGACACTATCTAGCTGTCAGGAAGCACAATCTGCACATAAAACGTCACTGTCCTTAAAAGCAAGAGGCTGAACAGTAGTAATATACAAAGAGGGAATTTAATTTGTAATTGTGTACAAGTACACACACACAGATGCAAATTTCGGGGTTCATCTTTGGGGTTTCCACCAGCTGCCCACTAAAAAGGGCTGCTAAGAAGAACTTGGGAGCCACCGGAGCCCACAAACAACACAAAATTTTTGTAGCATTTGTCTACGTTATGAAGAGAATATACTAAGTTTCTCATGACACAAAGGACGCTCAGATCTTTTCTAGTCCTCTTTTTTTGTTTTTAACCTCCTAGTTTCCTTCCCTGAGCCTGTAGATGTGAAGGAACAGCACCTTACAAGCACTGCTCCTTAGCCCTGCCCTTGGGCAAGGGAGGCACGGATTAAATACAGCAGAGATGGAGCTAAACTGACTCAACTGAAGAGCCTTCTGGCTCCCCTGCACCTGGGATCTTGCTTTGAAAGTGATGTTATGTTTTCAGGTGATACTTAATCAGTCACCTTCCATAAGAAAACACCTCAGCTGATTGCTAGGCTTTTTTGTTTTGTTTGACACTGAAGCATCCTTGTGCTGAGCATGGAACAAACCCTTCTGTGGTACTTGCCTGGGTTTCAGATGTCTGGACATGCTGAGTGTGTGGTGGGTGAAATTTATCTCCCTACACATTGCAAATACAAAGGATCAGCCTCACCCTTTATCTACACTGCAGTTACCATTGCCGTCATAGCAGCTTGGCCCCAAATTAAAGTGAAAAAAATTAAAGAAGAATAAATAAAATAATAATAAAATAATATATCATAAAATAAATAAAAATAAGAAATTAAAGTGTGTATTTAAACCTGCTGCCCTCAAAACCACTTCTATGTGCTCCAGTGATTTCACTGGCAGTTTGGCAGCAGAGGACCACGTTGAATTCTTAGTTAAAATTCACAGGAGTTATAGTTTAACACTGAAAGGGACAGACTGGTTGTGTAAGGGAACCACAGGAGCAACCAGCCTAGGCTGAGGTTTTTTATGAACTCTGATTTCATGATTTAAACTTATTTGGTTTTCTGAGATGGTCTAGAGCTCATAGGCAGTCTATTACCGTGTCTTGGCTGACAAGAGGTAACTTCTAAAGATGCACGACCTTGGTTTCTTGCTGTCTTGGAAACGTAATAATAACTTTAGCACACTGGAAGTAATCCTATTTATTAAAGTTCCCTCCCCATCTGCAGTTACGGCCACGTTATGTGCTATGCCACAGCAATAACTGAAACACATCAACATGAACTTTGCTGGAAATAGCTCCAGCACAGCTTTGAAAGCCATTTTTTTCAGGTGAATGAAGTAAAGAGAAACTTTTCATCTCCAGGAACATATGAGCCTTTCTAGTGCACTTGGAGGCTTGGCCAAGTGGAAGCAGGAGCTGTAGCAAACTGCTGGGAAGTCTGTTTGGAAGCTGACTCCAGCACAGGAATTGAAATAAATGAATTTGGCATCTAAAAGGAGGTTTTGTGGAGTCAACGCTTTCCAAGCAGAGGACAGAGAGGGATTTGGCAAGGTTGGTGCATACATTATTGACATTTTAATGTCACAAAGGGGTAATCCCAGGTCTAAGTCTGAGCCAGCTGAACTTGTAGTGGTCTTGAAGCCCACCCTTGTCAGGTGTGGGGCTGAAGTGATGCTGAAGTGACAGCCTGTGTGGGTAGGGGAGTGTTAGAGACTGTCGGAAAACACACACACAAAATAAACACCCCACCCTTTTTGTGCTAACCTGTGATTTTCTCCATTCCCACCCACCAAAGATAAAGCTTTTATGTGGATAGTTGTCAGAGAATGAGCAGGGAAATGTTGAGAAAGGAAATAATTTATGGCTGCTTTTGGTTGTTCGAACCAAAACACTTTTTTAAAGGAATCGTTCCGAAATGGAAATCAATGAGGGTTGGCATCATTCTCAGAACATTGCCTTGGGACACTGAAGTGCACAAATGCTTTGCTGATATTTTGGACACAGTGCACAAGAATTTTCCGAGTGATTTTCCATCTCCCAGGAAAAGAAAATATTGTATTTTCCTATTTGCATTTGGACAACTATTTGTATCTTAAAGCAAGTATCTGCAAAACATTCATGCCTGCAGCATTTTTAAAATTAATAGCAGAGAAGGAAATAACACTGGCAGTCTGGCAGGATTTTATCTGTTGGATTTGGTAAGAACGGGATACTCTGTGTAAAGAAAGTCTTGTTTCCTTATTTGTGTAGGGATCAGAAACGCTGTCTTTAGCTTTCTTTTCTCCTGACAATTTGTTCCTGTAATCTCCTTATGTTCCTACATTAAAACCTTTGGCTAAATTGAGAGGTAGCTTAACTGACAATTTAAGCTACACATTAGTAAACATAACAGGAGGCAATGGAACAAGTCACCCCACAAAGAGAGAAAAACAGTGAACAACAGGAATCTGTGCTGCCTCACCTACTTTTTATTCCTTTTTTTTTAAAAAAAACCTGTTTCCTGCAACATCTTTCTTCCTCCATTTGCAAGTTACATCTGCTCACATCTGCTCATGATATGCAAAATCGTTTGTACCATGGTTAGGTCTGTTCTAAGGAGATAAAAATTGATATTAATCAGTGGCAAGCACGGGAACTGTGTGTCTGGAGGACACTGAGAGTCTGAGCACGTCCAGGGGAGTGAAGTGGCAAGATTTGAGATGGCCCAAGTGACTTTGTCTGGGGGCACATAGAGCTCCTCAAAATGGCTCAGCATCAGCTGAAAGCATCTTCTCCACGTGCAAGGTGCGTGGTGTTACAAAAGCCTAACCCAAAAATCACACAGCAGGAAATTCCAGGTGCTCCCCTCTGAGAAATGGGGGGAGAAGAGGCAGAGGAGCTCAGGGAACCTCTCAAAGAACATTGCCATCACTGCTTCTCTGAGCAAAGATCATAGTCCATAACCAACACAGCTGATACTGTACTTGAGATCTGTTTGCTGCAAGAAAACCAGGATTGCCTCACCTGGAGCCAGAGCAGCAGCACCAAGGTGCTCTGCTCTCCAGGGAGGAAGGGGCTTGTGGAAGGAACAATTCTAAAGCCCCAAACTCGAGCCCCAGCTCCTTGGCTAGGACATTTTCCTTGCTTTCCCCACTCTCCATCACACGGTCCAACAAAGTGTCTCACCCATTGACTGTCTGGAAAATGTGATAAGTTTGATCAGGAGAAGAAAAATTTCTCCCCCAGCTCTATTAAATTCAGTGGGTGTCCTGAGAGAAGATGATCTTTGGACAGCAGCAGAATATATGATTGCAAGCAGACAGTAATTTTATTACACAACTGCCCAATAGCACTTCTCTGAAATATTTTGAAGTTCTATGGCATAGAGAAAGTCAGCATTTTTTAAAGCAGTTTAAACCATAAAACAGAGTAGTAACCAGCAGGGAGAAATAAGAATTGCTGTTCCTTCAGAATTTTTGAGTGATTAGACTAATTTTCAACCTTTCCTGCACATGATCTATTGTTTAATCTCCCACCTTACTTCATAGCAGCAAACAACAGTCTATTCTAAACTTCTGTTTTTCCTCCATTATTAGAGCATTACTCTCTAAAAGAATGGATTTTTGCAAAATGCCACTGTGAGAGAGAGGAGAAAGCAGGAGAAGCTCCAAAAAAGCTTCAGATGGCTGTGCCAGTCCTGCTGCTGTGCCATGTCACTGCTGCTGTCAAGAGTATTCCTCACCTTGAAAGCCAAATCAAAGAGAATTTTAAAATAAGGAACAAAATTAGAAGACTAAGCATGTAGAGGTGAAGAAAGTGGGATCTGGTCCAGTACTTACTATATTCTTCCCCGTATTTGTGTTATCATGAAATAAAAATCAGTAAATGCTCTAACTGCAATTTATGTCAGAGTAAAAAGGAGAGGAACAATCAAGTTTCTACAATTTTTTCACATTTATCACAGAAGATGGGCTAACTGCTGTGCTTTTTACCCCACTTGATCTCTCTGTAAAGTTATCTTGAGGAGTTTCTTCCCCCTTTATTTGAAGAACTGAATACAAAGAATGAATGCTAATTCTAAACAGATTTGCTCAGCAAAATTTTCTGATTTCTGTTTTTGTAGTTTCTTTTCATTGTATTAACACTTTCTTTTCCCACACAGCTCTTGCTAATATAAACTTGCATTAACATGTTGCTCATTGGGCCCATAAACAAATTGTCATGCAGGGTGTTAAATTACTACTAAAGGTCTTGTAAAAATACATTTAACGGGTGAGAATGTGTTTGAATGAATAATGACCTCATCAAAACAAAGCAAAGATGATTCTATATTCCTCTTTCTTTCGTATCTATTTTTAGATCTCAGTAGCTTTCTGAGAAGCTGTGCTTAGAACACTGGTGTGAGTACAGAGCAGAAAATCTGGAGTCATTTACTTTCAATCCCTCTCAAAAATACTCTGCATTTGCTTGTGCAGCAGAACAACTCTGGGGATGCTGAAAGGGTGCTGTGAAAATCACTGCCCCATAAAGCCCTTGCTGGCTACTGTTTGGAAAAGGAATTTGTGAAGGAATAAAAGCACTTTTTCACCAGGTTACAAAAAGGAAGAAGGAAGAAAGAGTTTCCAGTTGCTGGAACAAAAAAAAGGCAAGGAAGTGCAAGTGAATGCAAAGAGGGAAAACCACAATTCTCCTTTGCAAAAAGGAAGGGATGATGAGTAAAAGGCATTCAAGAAAATACTTCTACCCCAGCCACAGGAAAGATTTGTGTATAATCAACTTCTGTTTGCTGCAGAGCAGTTGCCGACGTATTTTCATGCAAGCTGATGTTGTTTTCCCTGCTTGAGTGGCATAGCAATAATAAATACATTTATTATTCATTAAAAGCCTTCAAAATATTTTAATATGCCTCAGCATTTCCAAGGTGTTCAAATCACAGCAGTACAACACCCTGCTCACATTATTTGCTGCCTTCACAACTGAATCTTACAGTTTGGAGTTTAAAGCTTCTGAGTGCACATTTTCAGAGTGGAGAATCACTTTAGGTATCTGGAGTCAAATCCCTAAAAGGAAGATTTTCTCTTAAAAAATCACACTCCACCCCCACACATCCCCCCTCAGAAAAAAAGCTGGTGTTATACACAGCTCAGTTCTCCCATATTTTAAAACAGGATTCATAAAATTCACCGAGCTCAGAGGGTGTCAAATGAGGAAAAGGATGTTTTTAAGGTAAAGGCAGATCAATAGATAGGTGCATTTTTTTGTGTGACTTGGTTTGATTTTTTTCTTTTATATACAAAGAAAAAAAAAACAGGAAAGGAACGAGGAATAAAGATTTAGTCTGGTGGTTTTCTTTGCTTGCTGTTTGGAAGCAAGTCTTCACATTGCTGACTTCACTGGCCACAGGGTCCCAGCCTGTATTTGCATGATGGAGAGCTCTGCATAGCATTTCCTGAGTGCCACTGCATGCCAAAGCAGATGGAAGGTGATTTATGGACTTCATTGTTTATGGGGATAAATGAGGAGAGAATTATGCCTAGATCACTGTGTCCCAAATAATTCCTTAAGGTTATCAAGTTTGCACAGCTCTGTCTTATGCTAAGTTGATGCCAGAATATAAAAAAATAAATCAAAATAAGGGGAAGTGAAGCACTGAAGCAGAATGCACAGGGAATGTACCAAAGCACACAGTGCTTATTTATCTACAGCTGAACCACATCAACCAGGGAGAAGTTTTATTCCCAGTCACTGCTCAGAGCTTCCAGTGAAACACTCCCAGAATATATTATTGTCACCAAGTCCAACATTTGGTGAACTTTATCTACAATTAGAGTCTGGCAACACGTAGGGCATAAGCAAATGAATCTGAAAGCTAAATAGTTTTTCTTCTTAGAAGATTAGCACTTGAAACATCTAACAGCAGTCACCAGTGTTGTGTCTTGTGAAATACAATGAGAGAAATAATTCAGAGACCTAAGAGCAGCCTGTGATACAATGAGCAATTTAAATGAGATACTCAGCCCTTTAAATGAGATATTTCAGCAGCCTGGACATGACTGCTGCCATGAAAAGGGCTCAGAGACACTGGAGACATGATCCTACATGACTGAAACTGGCAGTAACCTCTCACCAAGATGCAAAATAATGCTAAAAACGAATATTTAAGTCCATTGGTGTTGGTGTTATTTGCTGCACGTCTCCCAAATAAGAATAAGGAACTCCAGGTATCCAAAGGATGTTTCCCAGAGATGTGGCCTGTGCTGGCTTCTGAGTTCTGACAGTGACAGAACTGCCATTCATGAACTTCAGCACAGCCCAGGAGCCAAGGCTGTTTTTGTCATTTGCCAACATCACTGCAGTTTGAAACTTGAAACGGAGCTTGTCAGAACCCTGGCCAAAGACTTATCACAGGGAGTTCTCTTTTTTCTACAAGAACTCTTGCTTTCATACTAATAACGTCAGGCGTTGACAAATTTGCTGTTGTTTAGGGCAAGTGCTGCTAAGGGGTTATGTGAGGCTGTGGTGTCAGTCAGTGTGGGATAGGATTTACCATTCAGTTCCAAAATGAAAAAGCACAATTAAATGCTCTTGAAAACGTCCTGTGCTAGGAAGAAAAGCCTTCCAAAACAGATTTCTATCTGCTTGGTCCAAGTCCATGGTTCTTTAATGTTTCTGTAAGCAGTAATGGCTTTGTCCTGCAAGACAAATACCCATTGATTTGAGGTTCTAATGACTGCTAGGTCAGGCTTGCTATATGTTTACTTAATTAATTTCTCTGACCTTCCTTCCATTTAATACTTGGGATGACAAACTTCCATTTTAGCAGCTGTGTGGATGTTAGTCTGAAACACCCATGATGTCAAAGGCTTTGTATTCATTTACTAAGCAAGTTATTTTGAGCCTTTTTTTAAATAATATGCACGGCCAGCACAGATTTATGATTTGTTTTTTTCAGCTCAATCTCCTATCACTTATCACATGGATTTAAATTAATTCATACACATTAACCTGCAGGAAAGAGATGGTTACTGATGAGATGTTAGGAGGAAACCATCCGAATTCCAGGGAGGATTTCAGATAAATGCATTAATTTTTAAAGTTGAGAAGTTCCTTCCTACTTTAATTAGCAATGCTTCAATTTTCTCCCTCAACATTCAGTAATAAAGGTGGAGGCTGGGAGAAGTGCCATGTCCAGTACAGAGACTGCAATGCACAGGCAATTCCAGGTGCCAGCCAGCAAACCAAGCTCATACATTAAATCTGACAGTATTAGCTGGACTTAGGTTAAAAGTCAAAGGCATAGGAATAAATTGGCTCTTGAATCCTTCCTAGAAACCCCTGTTCTCATTCAAGTCTTAGCTGGTTCGAGCAGGGTGCTGCTAACACCAAAATTGTGGGTTCCATCCCCATATGGACCATTTACTCAAGAGCTGAACTCAATAATCCTCGTGGATCCCTTCCAACTCAGAACATTCTGTCAGTCTGTGAAGCGTTAAACAAGTCTACAAGAAATTAGGAACCTAAATGCAATTATATATCTTGTCCTCACTGCTTTATTCTCAGGACTGCCCTTAGTACCTATTTAAAGCCAGGCATGTGCTTAAATCCTTGCATTAAAACTGCATTCAGATAAGTGATCTAAAATTAAAGTATCAGCCCAGCTCTTGTATATTTGCACATCGAATTTATTTTGACAACAGGTTAACATAAGACACAGATGAGACAGAGCCTGGAGCAAGATGGGCTGGGTGATTTAAGGCTCTGCAATTAAAAGACAAGGCCCAGAGATGCTGCCTTTCAAATGTGGGTGTTCAGGCTCTGCCAGGACTCTGCTGTCTGCACGCCTGCCAGTGAACTGGAGCAGTTGCCATGCTCCTTCATGGAAAATTATTTATTAAGTCAGTGATTTATTTAGTCTATTTAAAGAAGGTGGGATAAAACACTGGGCTGGCCATAATGATTATGCTGTTGTTATTTCTTTTTTAATTAATATTGAGCAACCTGTACTGCAGCCAACTTCAAGATGCTTCAGAAGTGCACTCCTCATTCTCTGGCTGGAGAACGAAAGCCTTGGTAGGATAAATAATGTTTTCATTTTAGGATCCTACAGAAAACTACTTTTCCTAGTATCTTCCTTGCACAGACAAAAGAGAGTCTTGATTTTCCTACCTCATCTTACAGGGAAAATACTCACCTTTCTTCCCCCATCTCTGAGATATGAAATATAAGACTCAGAAAAAGATGCACTCCCAGGTCTGAAGTTCCCACAGAGGAGAAACTGAATTCTTGTCTCACCATGCTTTAACTCAATGCAATATTTACCAGGGCAGAGCCAGGCATGGCCCCCCTCACCCTGCTGACCTGGGATAAATGATTTCTTCCCCCTGTCCATCCCAAACCATCCATCACTGCCCTCCCTGCAGTTTGCCTGTGTGGCTGATCCTGTGCTCACTCCCAGACTTGCTCTGGGTTATTGAGGGGGAAGTTTATTAACATTTTCAAACTGAAACACCACAGAGTTTTATACCAGAGATTTGCCATTGGGGTAGAGGGAAAGAAATAAAGAAAAGAGCAGCTGGGCACAGTGCCCCCAGCTCAGCATGTCTGACCACCAATCTCTGCTTCTTTCTAGACGCTGAACTTTATATTAACCACTGGAAAAACTCAGCTTGCATGGGAGACAGCAGGCTTTTGGTGCTGATTTATCACAGCTGCCCCTCTATTGAGGTCAGTGGGACAGAGGCAGGTGACTGTCAGCACCAAGTGATACTCTCTGAACTGTGGAAAATTCCCTGACCCAGAGAAGAGACACGTAGTTAACCACAAACTCATCCTGGTGCAGTGGTACAATATCAAGTTGTGTTAGATCCACAACAGAGCAGCCTTCAGAAGCTATTTTAATCAATTAAGAACAGTTGGACCCTTTAGCACATAGTTACCATCGTCTACTTATTATGCACTTAAAATGCAATTATAGACAGGAAAATAATGTTCGTTTTCTGTTGGCCTCGTTTTCCTTGAGTGAATTAAGTCTGCTTCTCATCTGCATTCACAGTCCCAGCTGCTTCCTGACTGAAACAGACCCTGTAGGCTTTTTATATCCAGTAGCAATGCAGCAACTCCATATGTAAGGCCAGGGTGTGTGGGGGAGCTAGGATGTCTCCTGGCTCCTGAATTATTAGGCTGCTCCAAGTTCCAGTGCGGAATCATTCCCTGGGTGGTGATTCATGAGGTAGCAAAGAACCAGATCCAGTTCCCAGGCTGTGTTTTTAGGGTTAGAAAAGCGATGTTGTTTCTCAAGCTTAAAAAAAAAAAAAACAGATGGGAACATGGTTTTTAGAGTCCCTGCCTATAACAGAGCAAGTCTCTGAGGCTATTCATTATCCTAGACTGGTGGTAAAATAGAAAAGGTGAATGTATAGCGAAGGAGTTTTCCTAAACACATATAAATAGCAAACCATTACACTTTCACTGGAAGAAGAAAAATTTGCAGACAGGGCAACACTCAAGAACTCCCAAGCCCACAAACGCTTGTGTTCCCTGAATGTCATTGATGCAAGTCACTTGCTGCCATAATTAGCTTTGTCAGAAGGCCTGAAATAGAAGGGGGTGGAGAGGAGTCCCTGCAGCACAAACTGATGAGGCCCTGTACCAGGCTGAGGTGTAGTGAGGATACCCCAATTTCTTAAAAGCAGATCTGCTTTCCTTCCTAACCATGGTATTTTAGTGTCATTTGATGGGCAGATATGCACAGGCTGGCCACGTTTCACCAGTAGACTGTTCCACAGTTTCAAGGTTATATTTATAAGAAACCTGCCAAATGCTTTAATTGGTGTCCACTGCAGTAGGTCACCAAGGGGAAAAAACCAAAAAAATCAAACAAACCCACCCCAGAGCAGCATTCAGGAAACTACTTCATAAGAGAAGTTTTTAAGTTGTGACAAGACAGCCTATCACACTTCTAGACTTACTTTAAACTATACCTTCAGTAGATGCCAAAGGAATAATTTGGACACCTTTCTTTGTGGTCAAGTGTAGTTTTTTTTATGCTGCTACTATAATATTTAAACACTTCCTATTAAATATAGCATATCAATAGAACTGGCTATATCAAACGGCACATAATTGCTGGCACTTATTTTTCAAAGTCAAAACTCTGCTTGAACTTCCCTTTGAGAAAATTAGGGTTTTATTAGCTGGCAGAGAAGGGGAAGTGATTCCAAGGGCAATTTGGCTTGGGAATGCAGTGTTCCCATCAGAGCATCTTTTCTGGCAGTAAGGCTTTCCTCAGAGAGAAAGTTCAGCAGGGTTTCCTGAGACTGTTTAACTCTGGGACCTGATTTTATGGAAGCCCTGGAAGATGTTGAGATGGCACCTTCAGCCATATGGACCCAGCCATGCACAAACCCCACTGCCTTTCTTACTGCATAGTCAGTAGTGAGTCAGTGCATGGAATAAAAAAGGTTGAGGGGGAGGAGGTCTAAAGTTTTTGATGGGAAATGCCAAGGGTGGACTGCCACCCCATACATCCCACTGATTTCATAAAGATATCATGGAATTACGAAGTTTACTCACTGAGTATCACACTCTCCTCAGCCCCGACCCACCGGATGTCCATGGAAATAGTGCTGCCCTTGATTTTCGTGCTCATGAGGGACATTTGCCACAACCATGAGGACATTTGTGGTTTGATTAGCCCCTAAAAGAAGCAGTCAGAAGTTTCTAGCTGCCCACGGTCTGCCTGGCTGAAGCCAATGCAGTTTTTATGAGGCATTTTATTATTAAAAGAATTTCTCTAGAAATCAACCCTCCCACTGCCAGTCCTGCATTTACAAAACTAATTTAGTTCAAGGGTGCTCGCAGTCATGTAAATAGAAGCCAGACATTTTTCTCTGCTAGGGGAAAGTCATTCAAAGAGAGGTACCCAGCCATGCACAGGCCATATTTTAGCATGCCCATAAAGAGCTATTTTCTAGCTGAGTGCTGTATATCTCACTGCTTTCCAATGGCTTGCAGTTGCAGTGTTCCTCCAGCCCAGGAAGGGTGCCTGAGGCAGCTCTGCCACACGGGGCCCATTATTTACTCCGTGTATGGCTCCAGGGTTGCTGACCTTGGTACCACCACATGCATCAGGCTGTGTGTGAGCAGCCTCTCCACCTCCTTCCCGCTCTCCAGCTACTTTAGCCCCCAGCCTGTACATGACTTTCCTACTTGAGGCTTGGCATATTTACAAGAACTAAATTTTATAGCAATCTCAGGCTGCTTTCCACTGCTGCCCCCCTCAGAGCTGTGGGTGCAGTTCGAGCAGGCACGAACATAGATAGAGATGCTGGAGGAAATCTCCATTTGCAAAGTTCATTTTGCAGAGCAGACCAAGAAAAGGCAGAGCCCAGACTTACAGACTGTGGGGCAGTGTTGGAGGTTTGTGCTGTTAAAAGAGCTTCCTTGTATCTTTGCTTAGCGTATTATTCTCGGTTAATAATTTGTTTCAGGAATTCAGAAAAATGGAAAAAGTTATAGGATTTTATCTGCCTTCCTTTGGAAGTGTTACCTCCTAAACTCAGCTGGAATTGAGGTCTGTGCTTCCCTGTTACAGGTGACTTGAACAATCCTGCTCTAAACAGACAGCTTGAAACCAAACACGGCTCCTTGTCTTGTCCTGCATGGATAACCCCTGTGACTGTGTGAGCTGCCCCTGCACAAACCCTGAGCACCTTACACACCTCTGTGTGCCAGGCTGTGCCTACACAGAGGCTTCCACCCAAAACAGAGTGTCAGGGTTCTTTAGAACAGAGGGAACCACTTTCCCCCAGCCACTGCATCCAGGTAATTCTTTGTGTTAATCTGCAGTGATGTGGGAGAAGATTTGGGGCTTTGTTATTTCTGTGAATCAGAAACACTGCAGAACTGGGCAAAACCAGGTGCCCTTGTTTGCCTTCTAAGAGAAGGCCTTTGCTGAACAATGATGGAGTCATAAATCTCCTTCTGCCACTTCACTCCCCCCCTCCTCAATCAAACCCCTGTTTTAAGAAGTCTGGCTGTTGCTGGCACCTGAGCAGGAGCAGCTTCTGAGCAGAGCACTGATGGAACAGCACCAGGCAGAACTGCAGCTGAGCAGCTGAAAAGCAAGGGCTGCTTTTTGAGCTCAGTGTCCTGTCCTTCCAGATGCTCCAGGCTCAGCTGCAGCACACTGAACCTGTGGGAGATCTGGAACCGTTCCGTACCATGAGGCTCAGCACTAGGATCATCTGGAAGACCTTGCAGGGAAAACAGTCCAAGGGGAAAGAAAGAACACTTCGTAAAAAAAAAAAAAAAAAAGAAAAAATTCAGTTCCAGCTCTGCATTTGCACATATATAAAAATTTGCCTTAGAAAAAGCTAGTTGTGTATTGAGTCATGACTGCAATCCTGTTAGTTCCTGTCCTAACATAAATCTTCACACACAAGTACACCAGATGAGGTAGGAAAATATAGTTAATCCTGATGGTGTCATCAAGTCGTGCTCCCTGCACAGTTTCAGAGATCACTGGCGGGATGCTCTGTACTGAGCTACGTGCCTGGAGAGATGGTGCTCAAGGGTAACTGTCTCTCTCTCAGCCCACACAGGTGTGGGGATGAAATTCCTCTATGTTAGATGCATACTTGCTTCTTGCCCAAAGTCAACTGTACTGCAAAGCAGCTCTCCATCACCTGCATCTGCAATTAATTAAACTTCCAAGAGTGTGGGCATAAAATGAGCCTGTGACAATAAAGAAATACCAGCCATGGACAGGCAGAGACCCACTGGGACACTTCTCACCTTATTATTCATAGGACTGAGCTGTTTGATTTTAGTTTCTTTTCATGCATGAAAAGCTTTTGAGGAATCTCATTATTGCACTGAATATAAATATATTCAGTAAATATAAAGAGACAGAGTTAAACTAGAAGCAAAGATCAGTGCCTGGTTTTAAAAGTATTAGAGCTATATTACTTACAGAGACAAATAGAGATTGAAACTGAAATTGGATCAGATCTCAAATATCTTCTCTTTTCTTAAAGGGACTTTCCAGAGGCAGCCCAAAAGCATTAGCAATCCAGGAAATAAGAACATAAAAACCTGTTGCTGGGGCAGCCCAGTGGCCTGAGGGGAGATGCTCATGAGGGATGTTGTGTTAGCCTGGCCACATTTTGCAGCCCACCCTCCAACACCCACAGCTGCTCTGTTAGACAGTCATAGGGAAGACCTCTTGTTAGTGATTTCAGGGTCTGTTTCTGGACCTGTTATCTGTAATTCATCCAGTTCAAAAAGCCTGCTGATACTGTCTGCAGGCCTCAGTGGTAGCAAGTTTGGGAAGTCACTACCTGCTGAATAAAGAAGTCCTGTTTTCAATAACAAGCTGGTTGTCTACTAGTTCATTGAATGCCCCCCAGTTTACCTATTTTAAAAAACTGGTCATTTTTTTTTTAATTGTGAGAAAACAATTTTCCCACTCAGCTCATCTGTGATTCTTATATAGCTCAAACATTATTCTGCAGCCACCTTTTCCCCGCCTTCTTCAGACACTTATAAAGCAACTGATTGTCCCTTTGACCATTTTAGTTACCCTGAAGAAAACTCCCTTATGACAGGTATCTCTATTCCTCAAACCACAGTGATCCCAGTCCATAAAAACCAAAATAATAAAGGCAGCTACAAGGGGCAAAAGAGCACTTGGGTTTGAGACCTCTGAGCACATTGAGAAGTCAGTGTGATCCCTTCAAGGGAGAAAAGACCTTCCAAAGTGCTGAGTCAGTCCAGGCAAGCCCTCGTGGCTCCCTGAACATTAGGTTCACTTAAAAATGTTCCCTGTGCCTAATGGCGCATTAATAAGGCATTGGCTGCCTGGGACTGTTGGGTGCTGTGCCAGAAACAGTCTTTTATAAATTGAACATGCACAAAGGTGCTGGCAGTCTGATTCCCAGTGACCCACTGACAAGCTCCTGATCTGTCTGAAGATGTGGAGATGGAATGTAATTGCCCACAATCTTTTTAATCAAGGACTACACTTGCAGTAATGTGCTGCAGTGACAGAGAAAACAACATCAGGCTGTAACACATGTCTGGAATCAAAGCTCTTTTCAGTGCAGTCTTAATTAAAGAGTGTTTCTGACTACAAGTTTTATAGAAAAGTCAATGAGCTTCCAGCTGAGGAAAGGACCTTTCTTGATGTGATGAAAGGGCTGCACAGATACTTTGAGTGTGTACATGAGTACATGATCAGAAAAAAAATCCGTGTGGAAACACAGGTAGCACTCAGGCTGTGGGTTATACCTGGGAATATCATCAATGCAGATTGGGATGAGAGGGAAGGAGGGAATGAAAAGGCATCAGTCACCCCCAAAACCCCAAGCACAAACAAAGCTTTGGCCAAAGCCATCACTAGCAGGGATCAGAGCTGCTGCAGGGACACTGCATTAAATCCTGGTTGCATGAGCAGCCCCCAGGGCATAGGTGCCTGAGGATTCACCTAAAGGTGATCCAGGGAACAAGCCCCAGGAATGGCCACCAGGGCAATAACCATTGGATGGCTTTTCACTACTTGGACAGTCTGCAATGTCAGGCTCTGCTGGTGATGACTAAATTGGTGCTCTGCCCACCTCCTGCCACCAAAGCCCATTGCTTCACCATTCTCAGAGATAATTTTTGTCTGTTCCCTGTCTTTGATTAAACATAAACTGCATTTTACACCCATCCATCTGGCACTTCTAATAAATACGTCCTACGGCTAAAAGATACTTTAAGTTTACAAGTTTAATTTGTCATCCCTCTGTATAATCACATTATAACAACCTGCCACAGAGGCTTAGTTTAACAGGATTTCATAGAATCGCAGAATGGTTTGGGTTGGAAGGGACTTTTATAGGTCATCAAGTTCTGAGCACCCTGCAATGAGTTGGGACATCTTTAATTAGTTCAAGTTGCTCAGAGCCCTGTTCAACCTCACCCTGAATATTTCCAGAGGTGGGGCATCCATTACTCTCTCTGGGCAACCTGTGCTGGTGTTTTACCACCCTCACTGTAAAAATTTTCTTCCTTTTATCTAAATAGACCCTGCTTTAGTTTAAAACCATTACCCCTTATCCTAACACAAGAGACCCTGCTAAAAGCTTGTCCCCATTTGCACAGGCAGCTCTTTACCAGCCAGCCTTGTTGCCAAAAACCAGCCTGGGGCACGTTTGATTTACTGCGATAGATATTGCCCACACGTCCTGGGAAGGACAAGAGACAGAGCCCATGAGCAGCTGGGGCTCAGACTCAGGATCCTGACTGATCCTCACTCATCTCAGCAATGGGCCATTTATCCTCTCACCCAGCCTCGCCTGGTGACATGCCAAATTTGGAGGCTGCTATATTTGTTACCTACCTACAGAGCTATAGACCAGAGCTCAATTATCCTCTAATTCTTATCAGGATCCTTCACTCCAGCCAGGGCTGTCATGGAAAATGTAATGCATGTCCTGACTCAAGGTTTTGGTTCGTTTGTAATAAAAATCATCTGGCCTCTCTCTGAAGGAAGATGCAATCCATCCCTGCTGGGAGACAGTGGAAAATGTAGTTTATGTGGGTGCCAACTGGATCCTCATCAGAAAGAATCTTTTGTGCAGTGTTCACGTGCAGAGCTGCACAGAAAAGGGGGTCTGAAAACAGGAAGATTTTCTGTGCTGTTGAGCTGTTTGGCTGCTCACACTGGTTCCAGATGGTGCTGGAGGCACTCAGTGCCTCTGAAAACAGGCCAACTTTCATTCTCCCAGTTCTTATAGTAGCAAGAGAAAAACTGTTCTCTTGAGAAAAGAAAACAGGGAAAAACTAGTAATGATATTTCTGCTTCTCCTGTTGGCAAATTATAGCTGAAATTAGATAACAGGCTGCAACAATTCTGGCTTTCCAGCTGGAGAGGGAGAGAAGCAGAGCTGCTGTGGGTGTCCCACGTAGCACAAGGCTCTGCTCCCTGAAACAGCCCTGACCCAAACTCGTTTGGCTCACCTGGGGCCCCTAAATTTTCATTTCAGATCTTCAATTATTCTTTCCTCCTACTCCTCATACCAGTAAGGAGAGATAAATCTGTTTAAGTAGGGCTGGTTTTGCTGTTGTTTCCTGAGGGTTTCTCCTCCTCACCCAAAAACATTTCTGGGCTCTGGGGCTGCTCCTCTTGGGGGTCCATTTTTGCCCAGTGCCCTGGCAGCAGATGCTGACAGTGTTTATAACCTCATGTCCTGCTTTGCAGCCAGGTCCATATTTCTGCTACATCTCAGACTAATTCATTCAGTCTTTAAGACTCCTTTGCAAGATTTTTTTTTTTTCAGTTTAAGATGGGATGTGGTTCAGCTGGCATCACAGCCCTGGTGAGATCTCCACGGAGAACCAGAGCAATGGCACAGCAGGTTTTGTGCAGGAGCACAAGCTACAAACATCCCTCCTCAGCATCCCCTGCAGACCAGAGCAGCTCAGAAAAGGAGCAGTGCCTTCGATGGGAGCCCTGTGTGGAGCCTGTGTCACTTTGTCTTGTTCTGAGCCAAAACACGCTCTGGACTTGGAGCTTTATTTTTGCTTATGTTTAATTGATCAAATCCCTCTCCCCACAAATTTCTGAAGTATCTGAGAAAAGTCTGTATTAAAAAAGTGTATGAATTAGTTATCAGTATGGATTAAGGAGTACCTGTAGTTACTACAATGGCAAAGCCACTTGTAACTATTTTGGATGTTTTGACGCTGACTTATTAAATTAAAAATTTCTTGACTAGGAGTTAACTTCATTAGCAAGAGTTGAACTTTTCATTTGAAATAAGTGATTCAGAGATGAGGCAGGGCTATATGATTTCTTTCTGCCTACATTTGTGGCAGTTCTGCAGGTATAACCCAGCTATTTTGGTGAGAATTCATCCACAATACCATTCCTCAATTGGAAAAATATTGACACAGCCTCAGGGATCTGTATGTATCTTTTCAAGATGAAAGGGCAAAAGATGTGTCTCAGAGGTATCCTGCAAGTTAGAGAATACTGGACATCACCACCACAAGGCAATATTTATCTAAAAAGAAGTTGCTGTTCTACCTTGAAGTGAGCCTTTTTGTTTTTGTAAAAAAAAAAACAAACACACAATAAAAAATTCAGAGCAGTACAGAAAAATATGGGTCTTTTTTCCTCCTTGTCAGCTTTGCTGCAGTGAAAAATTTCTCCATAGCTTTGCTCATAATTCTCCTGGTTAACAGTCATTGTTTAATTTAAAAAATAGCTGCCAGGACCAACAGGCATGTTTGTCTCCTTTCAGAGGATTCAAATAGCAGAGAGTTTAAAAAGCAGATACTCCATTAGAATGAGTTTATATCATATCTATTCAGACCTTACAAACCTTGGCTTAAAAGCCTAATCCATTTGTTTCTCTAAGGCTCCTTTACATTTGCCCCTTGCCTCGATGAAAGGGGATGCACACAGTGCATCCCAGCAGTGATAAGGAAAGCAGCTCCAGCCCCCTTATCAAAGTACACATTGAGTAAGGGATGGTCCTGCTGCAGACAGATGTTCCTGCTCATCTCAACTTTTCATATCACGGGTGTTTTGCATTTTCCTGGCATTATATCCTAAAGGATGAATCAATTGTCCCCACAGCCCCAGGTGGAAGCCAGCACTGCAAGGAGCATGGGTTGAACCACAAAATCCCTGCAGCTCTCACACCGCAGCAGAAACACAAACAGGGACCCAAAGGAGTGTCCCTGCAGCACTCACAGGGGACACAGAGCTCCCTGCCCCAGGGATGAGCCTGGCCAGCCCAGGGCAGTGCCAGGGAGGGACAGCAAAACCCCTGAGCTGGGGTCTGAGGCAGCATTGGATTTCCTTTCTCCTCCTGCTGCCCTTTGGGTTGTAAAACAACTGATACAGAGACAGCATCACCACATCATCCTGGAGAACCTGCCCTTGTTTGTGTTACTTGAGTCCCATCACTTCCCACCCTCGTGTCCAGCCAGCCACCCATAAAGTCCATCCCTGATCCCACCCCTCCTTTTTACCTCTGAACGACCACTTCCAGTCTCTGAGAAAGATTCCCAGGTGTTCTCACCTCAGCAAAGTTTAATCAAGGATTTTTCCACACAAGTTGAGCTTTGGGGGGCTGGAAGCACTTTTTACTCCAGATGCCAGCTGTCCATCAGTTCACTCAATAGTTCTGACTTGCTCCCAAGCACAGCCATCTACATTTTTATCTTTTGTTAATGAGTAATTCCACGTGCTCCTTGGAGTGAGTGAGAAATGGTTATTTGATTCAGGATGCTCTCAAATTATGAGAAGCCCACAGTTATTTTAAGTGTATCTTTTTCTCAATGAAGATTAATGTTATTCTTGCCATGGGGCTATGTAGGAAGGAAACATTTGTGCAATAGCAATTTTTAAAGCCTTCCCCAGATTGATTTATGTGTTTATTTGTTTGCAACTTTTGGGCACTTGTAAATGATGTCTTTAGTCTTCTGATGGAATACTGGCATCCAGTGATTTACAACTGGCTAAAAGCAAGTGTGTGGAGGGAAGATTATTTGTCTCTTGACCGTAACTGAGGGCTGGATCGAATAAAGGAGTTTGCACAAACTAAGCTGAGCATAAAGATTTAAAGTCATTATGTAAAGCAAGAAATAAAATAGTCCAACAACCAAAACAAAATGCCAGACAGTGAGTTAAAAACAAAGATTAAACCTGCCTTCAGGTACACAGGAGAAATCATGCTTTTAGGAAGGCAGAGTTACTGAAATGAAGTATTGATTTTCTGCTGAAAGTACTGTAAGTATAAAAGGACAATTAATTTTTAGACTAAGCTAACGGTCACATTATTGCTCTCTGGGTGTAGCAAGAAGCTCATCTCTCTGTATCTATCTATAGCATTTGACTCCTGTGCTCAGAGGCAGTGAGTTTTTAATCGAAACTAGATTGTTAAGAATATTAGAGTATGATCAAGCGTCCAGGCTATTCCTTAATAGATTTGAACTTCAAATTGAAGGTGACTTCATTTGACAAACACACACAATTCCTGTCTGGAGCAGCATTTCACCTTCCTTCCTGGCCACTCACCTCTAGCCCCTTGCCTGAGCAATGCCCTGTCCTGCTGAGTCCCCTCACAAGGGATTGGGGCTCATTTTTTGCCTTGTTCTTCTCAGCCTTCCCATCCTACATCCCAGAACTCCTTTCCACAACAATGTGTAAAAAAACAGGTTTGTCATACAGCAAGTTTTAAAAGTTTTTCTGGTTGAAACTATTTTGTGTGCATGTAAAAAAGAATATTATCCCAAACCAGAGTGACTAAAAGAAATGCAAATAATTAATAGTTTTTAAGTCCTGGTGTATCAGTCCAGATAAACCAAGCAGTTTTGTTTAAACAAATAATCCAGGCCCCAGCTAAATACCCAGACTCCTGAGCAGGATCAATTCAAACCTGGCTGATCTTTCACTGTGATTTACAAACAGGATTTTTTTTTTCCTCGTTTAATAAGAATTATTGATATGACTTTAGGCTTGAACACTGCTCTTCCTATCATAAATGTTCTTCTGGGGAGTGTCTGACAGACGAATCCATCCTGTGCATGAGTGTATCCGATTGCCTCGGGCTGCTGCTGGAGCGATTCCCAGACACGGAATGAGTCCGTCACGCCCACATCCTGCCTGAGGAGCAATTGTCAATTATTATTTTTTCTTCCAGAACACCCCGGTGAGAACTGCTTCCAGGTCTGGGTGGAGGTGAACCTGAGCGGAGCCCGGACGCCGTTAAAGCCCCACTGAGCGACAAAACTTTTAAAATATGACTGCAGGGAGGATTTTGTCTCCACGATGCTGCTATGCTGGGATGTGACAGGCTTCCTACCCAGGTCCGGAAGGTATGAATCTGCTTGCATACATGAAATTATGCATACATTTCTCTTCCCTTCCCTCCCTGTACAGCTGTTGTTTTGGGAAAGGAGTACAGAAGGAAAAAAAAAAAACAAACAAACAACAAACCAAAACCAGAGAATGTTTTGAAATAAATCCTAAGGGCTGAGATGAGTTGAAACATGATTAACCAGCACAGGAACCAGCTCTCTGCGATGTATGTGATACATTATTAGTTTATATTTAAAGTGACAGTGCCAAGATTGTCAGGTCAGGGAAAAAAAAAATAAACCCATATCTTCTAAAGTATGTTGGATAGGTTGGGCTGATTGCAAAATTCAGGCACACCAGTGAGCACAAGTGTTACAGAGAGCCTGTAACAGAGCTGACACACTGATGAGGATGCCAACATCCTGAATAAGGTCATAAAAATGGAATATAATCTCTCTTCTGTGGCAATTCCTCATGAAAAGAGCTCTGGGAAACAGAACAAGCAGCAAAGAGTGAATGCTCAGGATGGAGCCTTCAGTGAGGTACCAGGGTTCTCAATCCCTGAGCCAGCTCCAGGGTCTCCTGACTGCCAGAACAGACACAAAAACAATCCAGGGGAGCAGGGCACCAAAACTCGAGGATTCCAACCCTTCTGATGACACACAGCTGCTGCCTGGTCCTGGCCCTCTGCAACCCCCGAGGAGCCGAGGGCACAGAGTCACTTTTGGTGCTGAATTACTCACCCAGCACAGCTCCATCCCCGGGTGAGCCTGCCTGTGGCACCCACCTCATCTCAGAGGAGTTACAGGGGGAGAGACTGCACTGAAACACCTGGGAATTTACAGCAGGACATGCACTCAGGACTGCTAAACTGCCCAGTTTGAACCAGGGATTGTCCTTCTTCATCTTTTGGCTTTGTTTAGACCAAATCACATCGTCAACAAATCTGAAATAGTTTTTACAAATACAATTCTACAGCTCATTGCTGTCAAGCTAGGAAATAAAGTAATTTTCTACAATTCAGCTATTCAGAGAAAACTTGATCATTCAAGTGTGAAACTTTATAATTGTTTCTACTGATCTTTTTTTTCCCCCACACACAATGCTGTCAACATCAACCCTGCTAGTAAACAAGAGCAAACATCCAGCCAAGCAGTCTGTAACTGGAGAGGGAGTGAATTTCGACAGCACTGATGGATTTCACAAGGCAGACTGAGAAAAACTGACTGCAAAACCCTTCTCACCTGCACAGCACATCCCCGGGGCTGGGATGGAGGGAAGGATGTGCAGGTAGAGCATCCAGCATGGACTTAATCTGCTTCAACGTGTGAGACACTTGCACAGCCCACTCCAAGGCTGGCTGCACTGCAGGGAAGTGAGAAAGGGGAGTGGAGGAGCTGGCCAAGGAAATGGGAATTAAGCAGGACAGAGATGGAGAGCCACAAGCTCCTAGCAGACAGCAGGACACAGCACATCCATGGTAATACCTGGGAGTTGGACTTCCCCAAGGGGACACAGTCCTGGTGAACACATGTAAATAGCTCCTGTTGCATCTGGGGACTGTCTCTTGCCTGTCCCCAGCTGCCTGATCTAGAACAGCGATGTGTTCCAGCCACAATGAATTAATCTGGAGGCAGCTGCCTCAGGCACAGCCCCATTCCAGCACCCGGCTCTGCTCAGCACCGAGGGCTCCCTGCCCTGCCAAGCCTGCTAGAATGCAGTTTCAGTGACTAACAGCATGGAACACCCCCAAATGCCTGCTGGCACCAACCCTCCTGCCACTCACGTGAGCCTTTGGACAGGCCAGAGCTGCAGAGGAGGTTTCTGCTCTGACAGTGCTGGTGCACTGACAGATGAGGGTGAGCAGCCAAGCTGAGAGTGAGGATGGCCACTTGGAAAGCCAGATCCTTCTGGCCAGCCCCAAGAAACACATTCTCCATTAATGCAGAATAGTGCCAAGCATCAAAATGTTACCAAGTTTGTGGGGAGACCAGAAGAAGGGAAAACACGTGGTTTATACAACCTCAAGAATACAGCTTTTTGGAAAAAAAATATTTCTGCTCCCACTGAAAATGCCTACTTTTTGTCAAAACAGATCAATGTAAACCTGAAATCATGAGGTTCAAGCTGTCACCGTAATTTACTGTGCAAAGTGCAGCTCAGATGCCACAGCCTTTCACTCTGTTCTCTGGGTAAAGCTTTCTGCCTGGCCTATCCTTTCCAAGATGTGCTTTTCCCTTCCAGCAGGAGAGAAGCATCCTCCAGGCACAGTCCTGG
Source organism: Pachycephala philippinensis (assembly GCA_013397055.1). NCBI lineage: Eukaryota > Metazoa > Chordata > Aves > Passeriformes > Pachycephala > Pachycephala philippinensis. The sequence continues at coordinate 399,967 of VWZT01015357.1, forward strand.
GGGCAGAGGGATGCAGCACTTAAACCTAACTCCCCTGAGACTGAGTGATGCCATTTTGAATAGGAAAATGTTCGAGGGATAGATCTCTACTTGAAACCTCTGATCATTTTCTGAGTAAATTATCCATCTTTCCAAAGAAAGTGCATCTGAGTGAAAATGCAGTTTTCCCTCCAAGATCAGTGCTGATGGAAATTACCATGTAGTTCTGATATTCTGCAGGAGGTAACTTAGGGTAAAATAACCCCGCATGGTACAACAGCCAGAATGCCAGGAAGGAAAAAACAATATTAAAAATCACAACCATTCTTGTTGGACCTTCACAAGAGCACTGCAGGAAAAGACTGGGATACATTAGCAGTTTTGATAACATTTTTTTTCTTTTGTATTCATAAAGTATTCATACTTAATACTCAGCTTTGCTGACAAACCCTTTTTTCATCAAATGAAGTTATAAACTGCAATGTAAGATCTCCTGGCTGGTGAAAGAGAGTGGTAGCAGAGTCTCTTGGGAGTATTAGACCTCTGACCAGGCAAGGTGAGCATTACAAGCCTGACCTCACTCCTCAGAGACTTCTTCATGAGCTCCTAAGGATGTGACTGGTAAATACATGAGATCATGAGACGTCTGCTTGGTTTCATTCTCTTTGTGTCATCAGCTCCTTTCATTTTCCTGCTGCAGGACCGGCTGTCGCAGTAATTTCTGTGCTTTCAGGAAATTAAAAAAAAAAAATCTGACATCCTTGTGCTTAAAATAGACTCAAGAACCCAGCTGATTTGCACTTGCCTTGTGGGATCCAGGAGGTTGTGAGGCTAGGAAGCCACTTGAAAAGGAGAAAANGTCGCAGTAATTTCTGTGCTTTCAGGAAATTTAAAAAAAAAAAAAATCTGACATCCTTGTGCTTAAAATAGACTCAAGAGCCCAGCTGATTTGCACTTGCCTTGTGGGATCCAGGAGGTTGTGAGGCTAGGAAGCCACTTGAAAAGGAGAAAATTATGAGACAGGGAAGAAACTGTGAACTTCTAAAATAAAAGGTCTTCCATTCACCCTGAGGAAGATTCTCAGGGCACGGGAGTTCAGGAGTCTCTGGGACACCCAGTGGCAGCTGGCACAGCAGGATGCTGCAGGAACAGGGTGCTCCAGCCAGATGTGAGCCACCACTGCAACAGCCCAGCCAGCAGCATCAGCTGGAAACATAACCAGGAAATCTTCTCTGTGAAACAAAACCTGGGATTTCCTCACTGAATTAACATAGTGATAGAGAGCAGCTGAGCTGTTTGACACCCCGGTTTCACCCAATCCTCCCCATGGCTCAGTATCTTCTTGTTCCCATCTCTCCTCCCCAGTTAAAGCAAGGACTGGCTCTCAGATTGATTATTGCATTTGATGTGAATGACTTTGTTGTTTTGTTTGCTGTAAAGAGGCATTCTGTGTTCCTGATTTTCTACGTTGTAATCCTCAACAATTCTCCCTCCCACGTTGGCCTAACACGGATGTCAGGAGAAGCTTCCCCATCCTTGGGCAGTGACTCAATTCTGTGTAAGGTCAGTTCCTCTCCTTCAGCACAATCGTGCAGAGCAGTTTGTGTTATCAGCTGATGAACTCTCCAGAATCACACTTGCAGAGGGATTCAATCACTGCTGAAGCCATTTTGGTTATGGATTCAGGTGAGGAGGCCAGAGGAGACCTTCAGCTATGCAGACATCTGCAGTGAATAAGATAATCCTTGTTCTAATCACATAATCACCTGTACCTCTCTGGGTGATAAAACATCCACTTAAAAATGATATTGCTCCTAAAAAAATCTTCTACTGCCTGGAGAACCTTGAGTACCGGAGATTAAAAGATTATGGAAAATAAGTATGCATAATTTTCACTTTGCTTTGTGCCAGTGAGAGACAGAGAATGTTTGGACAGAGAGGAAAATTGGGATAGAAACAGTCTGCTCTGCCATTTGTCTGATCTTTCACACTAGCAGAGGAATGGAAATATTTTTATGATTAGGAAATGCTGAGACAAGAGCAGTGTCTGTGCCTCTTTGAAGAGATGATATTTCAAATGGATGCTGCTCATTCAACACTGCTTCTCTTTTCTTTGTTAACATCTTTTTAGTGTCTAATATTTTAACAAGAAGCATTTGTGGGCTAAATTAAGGCAGAGATGAGGTTTCATCTTCTCACAGCTCTCACTTACCTGAGCTACAACATTTCCATTGGGTTTATTTCCCTGCAAGAATTTATCAGGGCTATAACAAGTACCTATATCCAGTACAACCCCTGATTTTCCCCATGTCCAAGAGCAGCAATCCCTCGTGCCTGACACCGTGTTTGCTTTGCAGGTGGTCGATGATGTTAGGAGCAAATTCAAACTCAGATGAAGAGCGGCCTGAGCAATGGAGGGACCAACCCCAGAGCCCGTGTACGTCGACGTGGACAAGGGACTGACGTTAGCATGCTTTGTCTTCCTCTGCCTCTTCCTGATTGTGATGATCATTCGCTGTGCAAAAGTCATCATGGACCCTTACAGCGCCATCCCGACGTCCACGTGGGAGGAGCAGCACCTCGACGACTGACAGGGATTCCCCAGACAGAGCCATAGAATGCTGAGGTCCAGGGGGCCTTTTCCCACAAACAGCCATTTTAAGATATGCAGGGCAAAGGCAATATCTCCAAGAGCACATGGTGTAAGTTGTTTTTGCTCGACAGGTCAAAGTATCAGCAAGCCATTCAGGCAGCAGAGTTTACGACTATGCAGCAACTCTTATTTTACAGTTGTCATTGTAACTCAAGTAGCACAAGATTCTCCAGACTTTTCCTAATATAACTCTTGGTCTAGCACAGTTTGTCCCACCCTCAATATCACCCACAAACCCAGGGTAACCATCAATACCATGAAAAAGCAACAAGAGTATTCTGTCTTTCCTGGAAATGGATTGCTTCAAATATTGATTGCTTCCTCGGTCATTAGAGTTGCATTTTAGGAAAGGCCCAGATTTTATACACCAGAGCATCACTAAGTAGAAGTGCTGAAGTACCTCTGGTTAAGTAGAATTATACAAACAGATTTATTCTTGGCTCACTTGGTTGTGCACATGCACTCCCTACCCCACTGCAGCCATATTTCCAGTGACCAGGATGCAGAAGCACTCAGACTAAGGGGGTCCTGGACTGCTGTTGACCCCTTACACCACCTTGCTCTACCCTACTCACACAAAAACCAGGCATATCCTCTGCCATGGGCCCTTGGATCAGTCAGGCCACTGACTGTGAGCTTGCTAGGCACCAAAAATCCCTGGAGCAGAGCCTGGGCACTGCTGGTGTCAACCACATAGAACTTGCTGTGATTTTCGAAGTGTGATTCCACATGCAATTTCACCCATTTTTTGCTTCAGGTGTACTTCAGGGGGGTGAGGCAGGACTAGAATGACAAGGACAATAAGCAGAGAGACTTTTGTCCCAGCTCGCTCACTCAGACTCCTCAGCATAACATTTGCAGTAACACACAACAATAAGCATTCTACCTCGGAGAAATTCAGCTCCTTCAAAGGAAGATTTTCCCCCACAGACTTGTAAGGTACATTTCCTTCTCTCAGTTCCTTAAGACAGCCATTATGCAAGAAGGCAGAAGTGAACATGGGAGCTCTGGAAATTTATTATTTACCTTTGAAGAGTGGGGACTGCAGGATTCCAAAGTCCTCCATTCCTCAAATTCTAAGGTTTGCTCCTGGCTGCCTTTTTTTCATGGCTACATGTTCAGCTTATGGGATTGAAAGGAAGCAATTCAGAGCAGGTACTGCAACGACAACAAGCACCATGAACAGACAAGCCTTGAAAGCACAAAACTTCAAGAAGGGCATTTCTCCATTTCTCCTCCTCACCATCCTCCCTCAGCCCCAGGTTCTTGCCATAAGACAACGCACAGTGGGTGAGAAAGGTGGGAGCAAAGGTTGTGACAAGGGATTGGGACACAGACTTTGTAAGGTACTCTTCTAGCTCCCACAGATTTGTCTGATGATCTCACCAGTCAATTCTTTATGTGCCTCAGTCTACTCACCAGTGAAATGGGTGTAACAACATCACCCTGTCTCACCTCGTTTTGTCTATCTAATAACACCAGGAAGCACCTGGAGAGCCTTAGATAGAAATGAGGTTCTTACTTACAACCCTTCCTGCTGAAGCCAACAGGGAAGGTCTGGATCTTGTTACCCTGCAGGGGAAGTTCTCCCCAGGCAGAGACTTGTCCAGACCCCCGTTTGCTCTCTCTTTGCAGCATTTGGAGCCAAGCCGAAAGGCACCTGGCTTTTTTACACAGCCCACCGATTTCTGAGGATGTAAGGTGCTCAACACTGCGAATACAGAGATCCCAAAACAGCAGGCTATGAGGCATATGGAGACTTTTGCATGGATCTTTTGAATCACACAACTTTTGCTGGTCTCCGTTGTAGGAGATCCCATTCATGAGGCAGGAAATTCGAAGATTAGCTTTCACCCTGATGTCCTCTAGCAATAGACCTCCACTGCTTCCATTACCCACTGCAGATTGCTCGTCAGGCTGTTATTTACCCTCAGCTTCTGCTAGCCAGGTAATCACCACTAACAGAGCACTTTTTCAGGCTTGAATGTTAAATGTTCATCATCCTTGGAGCAAACCCACTGTTCTCTTATTTGTGGGTGAGTCTATCTGTACCACAGGAATGGATGTCCTAGCTCAAAGAGCAACACCTCTGTTCCCTGGGCTAAAGTTTGGAACCTGTTTTTTGTCATTAAATCTTGTATTCCACTCGTGGGGCTACTTACAAATTAAGCAAAATAACAAAATAATGTCCAGGCTAAGGGGCACTTTCAGTTTTCAGGTCACCTGGCTGCGCTCACAGCTGATGCAGAGCAAGGACAGAGCTTGTCCTCACACCTCTCAGTGCCAGCACTCCACTCGGTGTTTATCTGCATGCAGGACTCTTTGGCATTGTCACATGTCACTGATAAGCCCCAGTTCAGCTAAGGACTTATGCAGGTGCTTAAGTTCAAGTCTCTGAGCAGGCTGCCTGACTGCAGAGTGCAGGGTCAGTCCTGTGCCGTGTCCCTGGCAGGGCAGGGACAGCAACACACAGTCCTTGCAGGAGCAGAGCCTGTGTGAGAATGAAGAGTTACAAATGCCAAGGAAGCAAATGGATATATTTGCTGTGCAAGAATGTTTGCCACATTTTTCTCTCTTTGTCCAGCTGAACAAACCATTTTATGGATTTTCCTGAAAATCCTAATGAAAAGGCCCCTCTGGGTAGCTCTATTTTCTAATAAAAAGGCACTTATCCTCCTGGCATAGCCTGTCAACTCCATCCTTCTGTTGACAAAAAAGGCCTCCATAAAAATCTGGATATTCACAAACACAACTGCGTAAAAGTCAACGAGATTGTTTTTATAGAGATAATGTAGATCTATTGATCTCTTCACTCTTGTGACCAGTGACAGGACCCGAGCCTGTCTGAGTTCAAGGAGCCTTTGGACAACACTCTCAGGCACACGGGGGCATTCTTGGGGTGTCCTGTGCCAGGCCAGGAGTTGGACTCGATGATCCTGATGGATCCCTTCCAACTCAGCACATTCTGTGATTCATTCTAATCTCTGCCTTTCCCCACTGGTTACAATCACACAACCTCACTACTCTTTAACCAAAAGCAATACTGAACATCATGCCTAAGCCAGACATTTTATTGCCCCTTCCCCTGGGAGCCAGGGCTCTCCCACCCCAGGTGCATCTCTGCAGCTCCGACCCTGTGGCAAATCCGTGCTCACGGCCAGGGAAGGTCTCCTTCAGCAGGAGCTGCATCACCAGGCTTGGTAGTAATTTCAGCTGCATGCAACAAGTGCCTCTGCTAGTTTTGGTTCTTTTTTAATCATTGTGCCATACTACCAGCAATTGCACTCAGAGGATATAACTCAAACTTGTTGCAAGTGTATTTATCTAACATAATAAACGGCTTCGACATGGAAAACCTCCTTGCTGTCTCTGTTGTGGTTTTCTTCCAGTCGCCAGGACATCTTTAAAAACACTCACAACACAACGTGGTTTACAAGAAGGGTGTGCATTTGTGACAGCAGAGAACAACTCCCTGTGTAGCTGCACCACTACGGATTCTTGGGAGCTCAGGATGGAGCCCCCAGTGTTCCTGTGGCTCTGCAGAAGCTCAGCCTTTCCAAAGGGGCTGTTTCAGGTTACTCCCTTGGTCAGGAAGAGCACTCAGCTGAGCTTCAGCTCAGTGGGGGACTGCAGCATCTGTATTTCAGCAATTCATTATCAGTAACAAACTGCATACCAAAAGAAACAGGGCCGCTGAGACCGGAATCCCTCCTGCCAGCAACTGAAAATGAAGAGCATGGAGCATCTGTGGGGGTCTCTTTGAAGCAGCCACGGAGTGTGGGATATGCAGGGTAAAAAGCACCCAGGGAACTCCTCCTCTTGAAAAAGATGAAGAGACGAATTGCTAATTCTTTCATCTTGAAAAAGGGCTCTGTTGCCTGAAAGCTGGGTGCTTTATAGATCTGCTTGTCCCTGCAGCAAGTCCTCTGGCAGAAGAATCTTTGTGCCTGGAACCCGGTTTGCCACAAAGACTAAACCCCACTGGTAAATCCTTACCTCTCCTCTAGTCAGAGGCAGAGGCTGGGGTCTTTACTCTGTTTTCAGCACAGCTACTCTGGCTGAGGTAAGAGCAGAGCTGAACTGAGGCCAGCAGCAGCTGAATTTGAGCAGACACCCTGGAAATGCTTTTCTGAAAGGAACAGGGGCTGATGGCAAGGCAGAGACCCACATGAGTGATGCTGCTGCAGCCTGGCCAAAGGTGTCCCCAGTTGCTGGGTCATTACAGTCTCAGCAGGCAGCTTCAGCCCAGATTGCTTCAGCTCAGAAGCCAACACAGGACTCAGATGGGGGAATGCTGTGCTCAGACTTCAGCCATCTCCTTCACACTTTTTGTTTTTTAAAGCCGTTTTCATTAAAAATGGTCAATACCTTGCTAACCACGAGGAAAACTCTGCTCACACACACATTTTTAAGGCAATAAACAATTTAAAATTCCTGGTTACATTTATTCTCAGGTCATCGTATATAATTCAATCCAAAATTATGTTAAGAAACATTAAATGACAGTTCTTAGTTACAAAGCTCCATGTTTCATACTGGAACCTGGCCAGGCAGCCCACACAGGGAAATCAGAAATCAAAAAACGTATTAAAATTGCATTAAGCCTGCCGAAGCCATAAGGAATGCAAAGTTTTTTGAAACTTATTTTATATTTAAGATTAATTGGATTTCTCCAGCAGCAGCAGCAGCCCATCTTGCCTCTGCAGATCAAAGGAAGTACCTGGTAGGGGTGAGCAGGCAGCAGAGCTGGGCACACTCCAGCCCCTACAGCAGATCCCAGAGACCCCCAAACAGGGTCCCAGGGCATCCAGGGCATCCAATGCTCTGCAGGAAACCCTGCCTGTGCTTGCAGCTCCCTGCCAGTCCCTCAGCATTCATAGACCAAGGTGTTGATCCCCCAGGCTGACCCAAGAAATGCCCAGCTGCCACCAGGGAGTTCTGCTCCTGCAGCATTTCCCTTGGAGATTCATTAACTGTGTTAACACCAGCTCTGTTTCAGCTGCTTATGGAGCAAACAATATCGAGCAAACAGAGTGAAAATCAGAAAGCCTGGATGCTCCAGGCCAGCACAAGAAAAATCAGGTCGGTAGTTAAAACCTCACAGAAAACCAAACACATGTGCAACACAGAAAGAGTTGAGGTGAAGAAGTTCTTGGGAATGAGGGAAGATGAGAAGGAGGAACAGCTCACAGCAGATTTGTATGGAGCAGCATGGTGCCAGTCCCTCAGCATGTCCCTCACGTACTTCCAAAGCCTTCAATCAATTTTAAAATCCCAGAAATGATCTCCTTCTTTCTCACTAAGCAGCAGCTGTGTGGGCATTCTGAACAGGAGCAGCACTCAAACCTGAGAAATGGTCTCCGGCCTCACTGCTTAACGCCAAAAGCCATGTGAATATCACCTACCAGCACTGTCCCTCTTCACAAAGTCACCACCTTGACCCTGAACAGCTACTGAGAGAGTGTTTTACTTTGAGTTATTACTGCCTGGGTAATGAAAGAATTATGAATATTGCTGACCCAAACGCTTACATCAAAACTAGTTTTTTTCCCAAGATATCGCATCCATTTCTAATTAGAATCTCTGCAGAAAACTGCTTCAGGTGAAGAGTGCCTGCATTTCACAGCAAAAAGCCTTTGGTTCCTTTAAATTCTGAAATACATTTTAGGGGTTTATTCCATGCTTTTCTTTTTTTTTTTTTTTTGACACTTAATTATACCAACAGCACTGTTATAAATTACACCCAGCTTTTTCGTTACGCACCGACCAGATGAGGCTTTGATCTGTTAAGAAAATACATCTCAAAGTACCAAACAGTGGCTGCCCTCAGTTTTGCCACCAGCAAAACAACAAAATCAGGTGAAATGTTCTCAGGAAGGATGATTTATTGCCTTTACACCCACCCTGTGATGAAGCAGCACAGCCCAGAAGCAGCTCCAAGACCTCTCATCCAACACCCCAGCATTACTCACCCCCGGGATTGCTGCTGGGAGCTGCTGGCCTCTGCTGAGTGGGAAACACCAGGCAGGAGAAGGATGCTCCAGGCCAGCACAGGAGCTGTAGTTTTCACTTAGACACACATTTCCATTTCCTCTGGTCAGGAACGCTGGGTCTGTCTCCCCACACAATGTTGCACAATCCTGAATGAGGCCTCTCAGGTGGCTGATACACCAAAAAGGTTTTGTTTTTTCCTCCAGGCTTCTGAAGATCCAAGAAGGATTTTCTTGTTCTACACACAGGTTACAAACCCACAAACCTGGTGCTATGGCAGGGCGGTGAAAAAGGTGCTCTTGGTTTGTTGGTGGGTTTTTTCCAGGTTATAAGCAAACTAAGAAAAACACATCTGAATCTAATGAAAATTAACAACCTCTAGAAGCAGAGACAGCCACCGTGGATCCTAACTGCAACAAAATCTTCCAGAAGTTCATGGGAAGCTCTTTGTAGAGGAGATCAACTGAATCAAAACTGGCACTTCAAAACTAAACTTTTTCCAAGCACCCACTCAGCCTGTTGAACTGAGGGCCCCCTCTTGTTCTTGCTCTTTTCACCCCTATTCAGCTTCCCCCAAAACTCCATGACCTTCAGTTTAAAGAACAAGGGTGCAAAGTGGTCGAAGCTGCCCCAGGGGAGGTGGAGCAAGCGGGAGGTGCCCAGAACACCTGTGTGCTTCCCAAAATTTGGGTCAGAGGCTGCTTCCCCCCAGGCGGTGGGTGCTGCTGGTGCCAGACCAAAGCTATTTTGTGGGCAGCACTGCACACTGCAGCACGGATGCACTCTTCACCCTCCTCTTGGCACAGGGCTGAGAATCAGGGATGAGAATCAGCAGTGCTGGTGGCTCTGGGCTCGCTGCATTGAGCAGGGCCCCCTATCCACAGTACCCACCCAAACAGAACCCTGCTGCCTTCTTCTGGGGATGAAAAGAGAGTGGCCTTGGGCACACAGAAAAGTTTGTCTCCTTTTTCATCATCTCCTGGCATTTTGGCCCCCATCCATGCAGCAGATGACTCCGAGATCTGTCCTGAGAGAAGTTTTGGACTTTGTCCAGCTCACCTCTGAAACCTGCTGTGCCCGAGGTCCTTGCCTGAAATTACCCACCTTCTGGGAATCTGGGACTTCTCCAGATGTCCCCGGGCTGGAGAAGCTCAGCTCAGTGACCTTGGGGCCACAGGGGGCCCTTTGCACCTCCCTCCCATCCCCAGCGTGGTGTGGGGATGCTTGGCCCAAGGATGAACAGAGTGGCCACTGCAAAGCCACCCTGCTCCCTCAGGGCTGGGGCTGGGCATGGCAGGTGGGCTCTGGGGCAAGACCCAGCTTGGAAGGATCTGTGGCCTCCATCCTGGCCAGGTTTGGGGTCTCAGCACCACTGACCTTCTGCCTGACCAGACAATGAGCCCAATTCCCACTTGCTGGCAGGAATTGCAGCACCCAGCTGGCTCTTTGGGAGAGGAACTCATTGACTGTGTACAAGGCTCATCTTCACCTTGCCCAAAGTTCAGGAAGAACACTGGATTTACAGTTCCCCTGAGGATTCCTGCACCCAGAAAGCCTTGGCACCACAGTCCTTCTTGGCTGTGAAGTGTCTCACGTCAAGGTCACAGCTGCTGACTGATGACATGAGCTCCTGGCTCTCTGCATAGGTGCCCCCCTCCCCTCAGACATTTCATTTCCAGAACATCAGATATGCCAAGGTGCACCGTGGATGTTGCTTCTGCAGAGAAATTTCTCTCCTGGATAAATGCTTTGTGTGTCCTCCTGCTGCTGCCAGCAGCAAAGCCAGGCTGTGCTCAGAGGAACAGGATGGGTTATTCCTTAGTCCAGGAGGGAAGGTGTCAACTCACAATTGTCCTTTGAGGTCAAAAGAGAGCACAAAGCATCTATAAATTGATGACCCAGTCAGAGTACATTAAATAAGTATCTGCCTATTAGTCAAGCTCCAAGAGCCTGGAGGCAAAATAGCTTTTCCTTGATAAACAACAATGAGCCAATGTTTTCCTGGCCAGGTCATCTTTGATTTGGGGATGAACCTCCAAGTATCATTCTTTAAAGAACCATTATTGTTGCACACTAGAAGAGAGCCCATTTCAGTGCACATGCCCCATTAGCAGTGATTTATCTGCACTGCCACATTTTTTCTTTAATTTTAATTTCAAACTCATTTTCCTCTTCTGCATGGCCATAAGGCTCAGATTCCTGGCCAGCCCCAGGTGCTCCCCAGGATGACACCAAACACCCTCATGGCCCACATCAGCAAAACCACCTGGTAGACATTGGGATAGCGTTGGGACAGCCTGGAAAAGCAGCAGCCTGGGCTCATCCTGCTGTCACCACATGGAGCCAGCAGCCTCATCAGGTTCTTCACTTAGAGGACCAAGCAAATATTTAACAAGTTCCCCTTGCACTATACCAGAGTTCATTATCCGGTCTCCCGAGCTCCTTCAGTCAGTAATATCCTCTAATTGATGTGATTTGGCACTTGGCCATGGAGTTAAATTGATTTGTAGGCCAGCAGGAGACAGCAGATGCCCTTTACACTTGAGGAAAGTGGCATGTGGCTTTGTTTACTGCCGTGGCACGAGATGCCTTTTAGGGGTGGAGGAAGGGGGTTGGCCTCCCTGGTGTCCTCTGTCCACAGCCCCTGTTGGGTGGCAGGGTGTGACTGCTACCAGGGAGTGCCTGCAGTGGTGAAATTCCCCCTCCCACCTTGGCCCCAGGGATGCTGGTGCACAGGGTGAGAGAGAAACAGGGAATTCCCTTCTCTAAACCAGGGCAGGAGGGATCTCTGTGATCTTTTGAGGGGTGCCCCAACACAGGCTCCCATCTCTGGGCTGGAATCAATCCTTTCCTGGGGCAGGAGAGTCACCTCTGGTTGTGTAAGGGCAGGAGCAGGGACACCCTGCCTGTTGCCTTCAGCTGCGTCCATTATCACACTTCCAAATTGCTTTGTTCCAAATTATTTTAGGGCACAGTCATGTAACTTTTACTCAGGAAGGTCTACAAGTTTTAACATCCATATGCAAGTCGCCTTCAGGATTTCACCTCCAGCATATTAACACTGTGGAAAAAAGGAAGTCAGCATGGAATCTCAGCTCTTATCATCTGCCTAGTACTCCGAATATTTAAGCTTACTTGAAAGCCTCTTTTTATAATTATGAAAAAAACATTAATATGGTAGAAGAGTTAAGAATCTCACTTTCCATTTCAATCATCTTATTCATATTCTGAGAATTTTAAGCTAGCGCTGAAAAAATCCTTTTCTTATCACACCAGAGAACCACGTTCACATTTCAGATATTTATTGATAATTAAAAATAGTGAGATTCCAATCACTCATATAAAAATAATAAACCTGAATAAAGCAGAATGACTGGTAGAGGTGGGAGGAGGGTTCCTCCTTGGATGCTGGATTATTCCAGTCCTCATGGATTCGATAGGGCTGGAAGGATTTTTCCCGAGCACTGGCCAAATCCCACGCGGAAGCCGTTGCCCTGGCAGTAACCTAGGGACAGAAAACAACACACAGCTTGTTCTGCAAGGATTTCACCAGGTATAAAAGTGAATAAAGGCATAAAGAGTAGCCCAGGAATGTGAGAAAAAAAGGAGCACAAACTGTGAAACACAGCAGTATGCAAGTTCAGTGAATTGATCAAAGAACAAACAAGACGTGCCAGCAATATTTCTGTTTTCAAACCTAACCTGCAGCACCATCAATCTACCTGGCAAACTGATTCACTGCCTGGCCCAGCCCTGCAATTAATCAAGTAAATCTGGATTCTCTTTCTGCAGCATCAGGGTTGCTCTGGGGATATCAGGATGCTGACAGCCAGAAAGGCAGTCATTAAACCCCTCAAACAGCAGGAGCTACCCTTGCAGAAGCTGTTTCGCTTGCTAAAGTCAAGTGGTTTAGTTCCACGAGAAATTCGGTGTCTGACTCCAAGTTCTCGTTAATCCTCTGTTATGTAAGAGGGTGTGGAAGGTCTGCTGGCTGCTGCTGCAGAGCTCCCGGGGCTGTGACAGCATCTCTGACTACAGGACAGCTCCGTGTGTCCCTGCTCCTGCCTGAGGGAGGAGATGGCACCGGGACAGGGATGCTGCAGCTCCTCTGGCAGCCACGGGCCAGCCAAGCTGCTCCACAAACAGCAGCCACCAGCAGAGCTGCAGGCAAACAGGGGAGGGGACACAGCCAGGGCCTCCTGGCATACCTGGGAAGTCAGTTCTGGGAAGAAACAGCTGAGGAGACCTCCTGTAGCCTTCTGCTACAGCAGCTGATGAAAGGGAGGACAAGTGGCGTATGCTGCATTTTAAGGACTGATTTCATGGCTAGAGATGGATTTTCCTGACAGAAAATCACCTGCATGTTGTAAAAAACAGCTGCCTTCAAGAAGCTAAGAAGTAGCTCAACAGAACAGACCCTAATTCCCACCCTTAGCACGGATCAGTGGAAACCTCCTCTGAAGGAAGAGAAAGGGTGGGCTCAGGCTGCAGGGCAGCCAAAGTTGCTGCAGCACAAAGAGAGACCCTGCCAGCTCTAACCCACAGTGCAGCTCTCACAGCCAGGCTGAAATGAAGTTTTCCAAGGACAGTGGTGTCTCTAAGTGCTTGTGTAAAGCCACAGACACCCTCCTGGTGTTGCCAGGTAATCCTCATCCCTAAGCACTAGCGGAGTGAGGCACTGTAAGGCTCAGATTTGTCTCATTAGGCTTCATTGCCAGCTCTCCTTCGAGCAGCAGCTGATTATTTCAGTCCAGTTTGGTTATCCCTGCTGTCAGGCACGGTTGAGAGCAGCACCAAGGAGCAGCACACTGAACAAAGTGAGCCCTGTGCTGCCAGCAGCCCTGGCCTGAGCTCTGCCTGTGCCAAGGAGCTACTGAGGGGGTTTTACAGGCAGCTGCCAGCACCACCATCAGCCCTTCCCCTGCAGTGCTCCCTCCCTGAGACTTTTCTTCGGAGAAATAGATTTCTCTCATTTTATGCCTTAGATCTCTGAAATAGGTCCCACATGGGGAGTAAGAATACAAAGCTGAAACAGGAAAGTAGAAATGATGTGTTGAGCACTTGGCAAGAGCTTACGGCAGCGCCTTGGGAGAGCATGGAATAGCACCAGCCCTGCCCCTAGGGTGCCTTAAGGCACTGGGCCTGCCACACATCACGAAATAGGAGCAGCTCCCAAATTGTCCCAGCAGACAGCCCCAGCAGCACCCGAATCCTTGCAGTGCCCTGGTGCCCACAGCCACAAACTGTGCCAGTGTAAAACAGCCCAGCAGATGGATGAACATGGCCCTGCCCCACTGCCTTCACCCAGCTCAGCAGCAATGCCACCACACCATCTCTAAGGATTAAAGACCTTCAGGATTCAAAGTATTTAATTAATTGCCAGAGGATCCCAAACTGCGAGGTGCTCCTGGCCAATAGGGATATCAGGGTGTAACTCCACAGGGATGTTCATCACACCTCACTGTGCCCTAATTTAGGGCTCCTGGCATAGTTACTGGAGAGACTGGCGACTCTGGAGGGCAGCGTGGCACTTTGAATAGCTGGGGGAGTGTCCCTGGGTACATGGGGAGCCTGTAGAGAGCAGTGTCAGGTGCCTCCACGTGGCAGCACGAGCAGTCACTGGGCTGTTGGGAGGCTGAAGGGTGTCAGAGGCACTGGGAATCCTTGGGTTCATCACCTTTGGCTCTCTCCAGTACATCTCAACCTCCAGCTCTCTCAGCATCTCCCTCTCTCAAACTGGCAGCAGCTCACAGAAACACGATTTTCAAGGCTTTTGGATGGGCTGCCAGGCAGGAGCCACTGGGGCTCCACCAAAACCACTAAGGAGTCATTGCCAGGGGACTGGGATACATACATCACTTTTTTTTCACCACAGAAAATTTTGTTAATTTTTTTTAGGAAAAAAGGGATTATAATTTTAAACTATTTTGTCAAAAATCCTTCAAGTCCTGGCTGGGTTGAGCAGGCCCAGGTATGTAGGCACATATCAGCATCACTCCGTGAGGCAGCTGCCTGGGTGTTTGCCACTCCCATTTGCTCTGCCCTCGGTCACACCTGTGAAGTGTTTTCCCATCTCTTGAGCCATTTGTTCCTGTGCAGGTATCTCTGATCACATCAGCAGGATGGAGCTGCCCAGAGCCAGGTGTGGCACTGGCTGGGTCTCAGCTGGTGACGCACAACGTCCCACAGGACATTCCCTAAAATCCCAGTGGATGACATAGCAGAGACATTGCAGGCTTCAACCAAAAGTTTCTCATGGCTGTTCTTGCCAAGTATTTGCCTCCCCAAAGGCACAAAGATGAGAGGAAAGGGAAAAATAGATTTGTTCTGCACTAGGCTTTGGGTTAAAAAGAAGTAGGAGTGGGATTTAGATCACAGAACACTGTGGTAGATTTTAATTCATAAAATCCTGAGATTATTAAGATGAAAACTAAAACCATATCTCAGCATGAAACAGCTCTCAAGCAGAGCCCTTTTCAGAAGGGAGCTGGTCAGCCCTTCTAGCAGGCTTCACGCTGTTTCCCACATACTTGATTTGCAACACACTTCATTGAATATGCCTAGGTTACAAATGAAATATTATTTGAAAAATAACTTTTTCCAGCATTTGCCAAGCTCTGCTCCACATGCAAACGTGGACTGTGGTGGAAGCAATACATCAACTGCTCCTAGTCCCAGGGTATTTTTGCCCATAAAGGCAAACCCACCTCCACCATCCCCTTGGTGCTCACACAGTGGCATAGCAAGAGCATTAAGGACTTAGCAAAGCAAATAATCTCACCTAGAAAGCATTTATGGCAGGGAAATTTCCATCTACCCACTTTAGCCTCCTGACAGGTAGGATGGAAACCACTGTGCTTGCATGGCAGGTATGTATGGAATAGCCCAGCTCCACACCAGGCACTTCTCCTGCTGGGATCAGCCTATGGAAATGCGCCCTTGCTGCAGTGTAAGAGCAGTTACCCAGCCATTACCTGTCAAAATGACTTCATCTCCATCCTGCAGGAATTTACGAGACTGCCCACTGCCAAGAGGGATTTCTTTTGTTCCATTCCAGGACAGCTCCAGCATGGAGCCAAAGCTCTCCGGCTCCTGCAGCAAGAGTTCATAAACAAATAAACAATTTTTTAGTATCTTTCCTGCTGCTCAGCTTCTTGCTGCTGGGAGCAGACACAAAAGTATGTTACCTCTACAGCACAGAGTTTTGCTGTTGATTTAATTCATTGATACGTTGGGCCCTTTGCCTGACTTTGCATTTTAATTGCTTGCTGGCTATTAGCAGTGAGATGCTTACAGCTGTTATCTGGTGTATTTAACGTTGTGTTCAACCTGTTAAAGCTGCTAGGGTCTGACACAGCAAGAATGGAAACAAGTGGAGGAGACTTCTACAAATCCAGTGCTTTTATGTCGTCATGTTTAAGATTTTTAATTACATTTTGTTCTTCAGAAGAACAAAAAGCCAGTGAGTGTTTGTGAGTCTTTAGTGTCGTTCTGCAGTACAATAATTTGAAGCTTCAAAAAGCACCTCAGAAATGCTCAAAGGAGAAGTACAGGCATCCCAGCTTGCAAACAACTTACCTGAGGCTGCCTTTGCCACAGCACTTACAGGATTTGTATTTGGTGTTTCAGAAAGTGAGAGCTGGCCATATATTGCAGCCACTGCCCATGTGGCAGCTCAAGGGGAGTAACAGCTTGTGACCTCCAACTTCACTGGAGAAACTAAAAGTTATACCCAGGCACCTTTCACATTCTTAAAGAAATAAAAATCTGCATTTCTTAGAGGGTAAATGGATTGTGAGGATGATTCCACACAGAAGTTAATTTGGGTCTGTTGTAAAAGAGTTCTTAGGGAAAGAAGTACAGGGGAGAACAAAACCCCAAAACTCAACAACATAAAAAACCAGCCAACCAAAAACCCTACCCAAACCAAACCACCTCACAGTGTGATTTTGGGGCTACCAAAGCAGCAGCCCAGAGTGCCTGGGAAAGAACTGCAGATGGTTTCATGGTGCTCAGATCAGGCAGGGCTTAGAGCCAAGCCCCACTCAGCTGGTTTCGAGCTGCTGACCAGTGGCTGTCGTTGTTTCAACACTTACAGGTCCACTGATGGTGCCAGAGGCCAGGAGGTCTCCGGGTCTGAGGTTGCAGCCATTGATGGAATGATGAGCCAGCTGCTGTTTCATGGTCCAGTACATGTGCTGGAGGAAGGAGGAAGAGGAGGCTAAAGCAAGGAAGCAACAAAAGACAAACCTCTCTGGTGGGCACTGGGCTGTGCAGAATGGAGTCATGTGGCCTGGCCCGTGCCATTCACAAAAACCACACTTTAACACGCAATTTAGTCCCTTAAAATTTTTCTTATTTCAGCTGGATGTAATTTTTCCTCTTCTTCCTCTCCAAGGCCGGTATTGCTGACCCAGGCTCCATGATTACACCCAGTATTTTAACAGCCTTATAGAAAAATCTACTTATTACTGTTTTGCTGACTACTGATTTACTGATTAAGGTAATTACCATGCAAAGAGCCAAATGTGAATATGAAATTGATTGAGAATTGCTGCAGCTGGCACATAAATCTCCTGGCTTCAATCAGGGGGTGGAGGCAGAGCCACTGAGCTGCCCACAGAGGGGATGGGGCAGACTCAGGCTGGCAGCAGTGAGTGGCATCTAAATGAGAGCTGGGACTGCAGAGCTGTTCTGCAAGAGGCAATTCCCTCTCCCTGTAGTCCTCTGTCCTCACAGCTCCCTGCTCTGAGCACCCCAAACCCAGCAGCAGGAAGAGCTGTCCCCTTCATCGAGCATTCAGGTGTTTCCATCTCACCGTCTTCCAACTTCTCCCCTCTGTCTCCTATGCAGGCACTCAGATCTGATCTTCAGCTGCACTGGAACAGGCTGCTCAGGGAAGTGGTGGATTCACCATCCCTGGAAGTGTTCAAAAGGTGTGTGGATGTGAGGGATGTGGTTTAGTCATGGGCTTGGCAGTGCTGGGTTAACATTTGGACTTGATGATCTCGGAGGTCCTTTCCAACCTTAGAGATTCTATGATTCTGTTCTATGAGTCTAATGTAAAAAGCAGTGTTTGAAATTGCCTAGGGCTGGAGCTGATGGCATCAGCAAGATTACAAATAAACAGAAGATACTGGAGCCTTACCTTGAAATTGGATCTGCATACAGTAGTTGGCGTGCTCATTCCTTCTCCTGCAGAAAATAAAGAATGAGAGAAGCAATTTGTTTGTGTTGGATGAATGATGTTGGAGTCTTTTTATTTTACAGATGGATGGAGACTTCTTTTATCATTGTAATCCCTAGCGATAAGCCAGTAATAACATTTTCTATCGCTGTGAAGACCGGGATTTCATGGAAAACAAGTGTGGGGATTGCACTGGAGGAGCATCCAGCTGCCCATTTCCTACTCCCTGCTCTCCTCCAGGAGAAACACCTGGACCTAGTGGTCAGCAGGGCCATAAGGTGGGGGCTGAGCTGGGTTTACTCTGGATCCCACACAAATCTGCTCATTCCATGCCCTGATGACCCCTGCCTATGCAAGGAGATCCCTCAGGGCCCCTCCTCGAGGGGACCTGAGCAGCTGGGGGCATTCCCTGCCTGGCACATTGCTGCACAGCCAGCAGGGAGCAGCAGGAGCTCTGCCTCTTTCTCTGACAGAAATCTGGGCAAAGAAGGAAAAGAAGGGGCATGGAGCCCAGAGCAAAGTGCCTGAAAGGCGTGGTGGTGCCACACTGTTTAATTGGCAATTTCAGCTTTGCAACCCACTCAGCTTTGCCATACCTTTAATAGCAACAAAGAGCTTGATGTCGAAAGTGTAGGGCTCTTTATCCTGAAGGTAGGGCAGCGGCTTAGGATCCTAAAAGCATATAAAACACATCACAGTCTAAACAAAAAGAAAGGAAAAAATCCCCACGCCATTCCAGTGACTTTTTTTGTGCCCAGCCTGGGCTGCACAACCCATTCTCTTCACCATTCTCACTGCTGAGATTATCGCTGTGTTTGGTCTCATGCACCCACTTTTAAAGTTCTTTCTGAACAGACACGATATCCATATAATCCAATTCCTTTTTCTGCACAAGGTTTGCAAAAGCCACATCCATCATTTCAACGTGGATGTTAATCCAACACAGAGTGCCAGTACACCTTTGCTCTGTGCCTGCATGGAGAAGATGGGGAGGTCTCTGCAAGACTCTTATCTTTCCCAGTTTTAACCACCTACATGATATGGACAACTGGAAATGCTTGAACAAAGTGTTCTGGCGTGACTCCCCCCTCCCTCCACCACTTGCTGGCTGCTAAGTGCTACCAGAGACCCAGAAGAAGCTCTGACTAGTTTATTTTCCAGGTGTTTTAGACATGATTTTTCTGCCCTGCTCGAGCAGGATGACAGCACGCCACGTGCCAGTGACACCAATGAGCACTTGAACTCAGAGGGCCCTGGGTGCCTTCATCTGTTCAGAAGCAGAATCACAACTGTAAATTCCATGGAGACAACCCTTGGCATGGACACAGCTCAGTGATTTCTACTGAAGGGATCTTCCAGCTCTGCTGACATTTTCCCAGCACTGCTTTTCCTTTATTTCAGCCCTTTCCCTTGCTAACCTGGACAGGGTTTGGCAACACAAACGGCATGAGAGCTTCCATGGTGACAACCCACGGAGAGATGGTTGTGCCAAGGCTCTTGCTCAGGAAAGGACCCAGAGGAACATATTCCCACTTCTGGATGTCACGGGCTGGGAAGCGAACATTCAGAGCAATGCAGTTAAACAGATCCTAGGAATTGCACATCCACCAGACCCGTGAAACAGCAACATGAATTGAAAATGTTATCCCCACCCTTTTCTAGCTGTTGCTCCCAAATCCTAATTTAAATCCATCCATTTTGAACCCAATTTTCTTAGACCAGCTAGATGAGGAAGATAAATCAGCAATAAGTCAAACAAACCAGGCCCTATTTAACCAGTATTTTTACCCCCAGTTTAATTAATGCTTTTATACCCAGCTAATGGTCTTTGCCAGTCATAGGGAAAATATCAACAAGTTAAATCTTTGCAGAGACTGAGGGATTTGTGATTGCTAAATCCTTTTCCTGACACTGAAATCAATCACCATCCTTGGTATCACCATTCTTAGGACTCCTCCATCCCTGCCCAGAAGAAGCTAGACTGATATTAGCTCTTTCATAAGTAAATAAATCTTCATTAGGCAGCAATTTCTGGTTCTACTAATTGATCGAAGATGGATTGATACAGGCACTGAAAAACACAGGCAACGCTTCATTTTCATCCCTTTCACTCATACCCAGTGGTTTCAGGGATCAGCGTTCTGCTATTAAAATATGTAATTTATCTCTCTAGGGTTTCCCACGGTGCTGTAACCCCCTCTCCAGGCAGATTCCCTCAGTGCCCGTTACCGCTCCAGTCGTTCATCAGCACCATCCCAAAGATGTGCTCCTGGGCTCTGCTGATGGGAATGGGCTCCCCATACTTGTTTCCAGGACCTACAAAGAATGCCTGAAATCGAAAACCAGCACGCTGATTATGTTTTTGAAGCTAAAAATCTTTACTGCATGGAGAGTTACAGACAGCAGCAACAGAGGCTGGACAGGATGGCTTTTGCACCATTTCCCGTACACATATGGACAAAACCCATGGCCTACTCCCCTTTTCTTCCCCTTCATGAAGCTGGCAGGCTTGAATTACTTAAGAGCTCTGTGTTGCTAAGAGACAGACATTAAACAAGGGCACGATGTTGTCAAAAGGCAGGAGGAAAAATGGTCCCTCCTAATTACAGCCCGGACGCAGAACAGGTTTGCCCACTGAAGGGACTGATTGCTGCAGTGAGCAGGAAGGAGTTTAAAGTTATCCAAGGGGATCCTGAATGTCCTGGAGCCTGGTGAGACAGTGGGGAAGAACAGGCAGGTGGAGAAATGTGCCCAACTAAGTAAAGCAGGCCATGACCTGGGTGCCTGCACTCGCTCCCTTAGGAATCTGCAGCCTGCACATGCAGAGGATTCCACAGGGGATCTCAGTTGTCTCTTTCTGCCTACAATATGGAAGTTTTTCCTTTTTCTCTCACAGCAGCCAGTGGTAGAACTCAGGCTGGAAAGCAGAGCTATGGCAGCACCACGGGAACCCCACTTAATGGGACTGCATCCCCCCTTTTAGCACTGACTGGCAAAGCACACAGCATTAAAGACTTTTGCTTCATTTTTATAACCATTTTCATCAATAATACACTTCTTCCACCTCTTTTTTCTTTTTTTAAAGGGGAAAGATTGGGAATAAATCATACAAAAATTATATAAGCCATTAAAATGATGTAAATCTTAATGAACAATCCTATGAAACTCTCCCTTCTGGACCACACTAAGCTACAGGACGATGTGCCTTCCCAGCATGATTTTTACAACACCCACAGCACAGGTTTCAGCTTTCCAGGCGGGAGAATGAGGAGTTTGAATCCCACTCCCAAGAACTCAGGGCTTCGTCTGCTCTAGCTCAAGGTGCAGACAGCCTATACTTCCAAAACCCCAGCGTCCACTGAAAGATCCTGGCTGCAGTGCAGAGGGAACTGCAAACCAGGAAACAGGCTGTGGTGGCTGATGGAAAGAGTTCTGCTGTCAGACTCTTCCAGTGGTGCTCAGCTTTGGCCAAGTGAGCTTTTTCCAGCCTGAGAGCTGTGAGAGCAAACCTCCCAATGAGCTGAGGCACCCTGCTCCTCGTCCAAAGGGAAGGTTTGCTCCACAGAAACCTTTACTGCCTGCAGCACTGACAGCTCAGAGAGGAACACAAGAATGGACCTTATGGGATAGTCAGTTTAGAAGCTAAA
Source organism: Pachycephala philippinensis (assembly GCA_013397055.1). Classification (NCBI taxonomy): domain Eukaryota; kingdom Metazoa; phylum Chordata; class Aves; order Passeriformes; genus Pachycephala; species Pachycephala philippinensis. The sequence goes on from VWZT01015357.1 coordinate 421,424, forward strand.
CCCACCCTTTCCTCCCTGTTTTTATTTTAATGTTTTTCAAGTCATAAAGAGAAAAAAAAAAAAACCCTCTCACCATTTCTAACTCAATATCCAGACGTTTACAAGCACCAAACACTGGAGGTTTATCTGGGGGTAGAAGAAAGAATATTTTACATCAGGGACGCAGGTAGGAAAATAGAAGTTATGGCCAGAAGAAACAGCAGCTGGTGCTGCTTAGCAGGGAACAGAAAATGGGCTTAAACCAGGGCTTTCTCTTGCCCTTACCCCAGGCTGGGCTTTAGGCAAGGCATCCCAGACCCTTCCACTTCACTAATTTATGATGTGGAGTAAAATGAAAAATCCCAATAAGTAATAACCCCCATTAAAACCCTCCCCAGACTCACCATTGTCGGGTTTTGTTTGTCCCACGGGTCTCCGGATGGGCGTCCCAGACACCACCACAGACGAAGCCCGGCCGTGGTAACCCACAGGTAGGTGCAGCCTTGGGAAAGAGCACCACAGTGCCTGGGTTAGCTGTGGGCCAGGGCAGCTTTTTGGGGTGGAAGCACCACGGGAGTGTGAGGTACAAGGAGAGGGAGCTCTGTACAGATGGACACAGACCTCAGCACAGACCTTGCTCTGATATAAGGATGAAAGTGAAATATAATCCATGTTGCAATGCTTAATGCATTTCTGTGCCACTGCTCCAATTAATTACTTGGAACTTAGACTATGCTTTGTTGTCACTCAGCAAAAACTAATTTTTTAGGTATATTTGTCTTTGAACTAGGGGGCTGTGGTAACTGCTGTGGCCACTGCAATGAAGGGCAGGGCAGATTGAGCTGAGGCTGGGACATGTGGGGCTTGGTTCTGGTATTGAACTCTGGACAGCACTGATTCTCACCTGCTGTAAACTGAAACCAGTGTGACCCTGAAAAACTCCTCAGACCTTTAAAACGTCACATAAATGTACAGATAAACCCGTAAAATAATGCTGCACTAGAGAATAATCCAAGCCACCCACCAGTTGGGCATCAGAGCGTTCTCCTTCCCCCTGAACATGATCCCAACGTTGGTGGCATGCTGGCGTGAAGAATAGAAGTCAGTGTAATCTCCTGCATGAGGAAAAAAGCCATAAAACAGGGATCAGCGGCAGGAAAGTCCCTCACCTGCGGGGTTAAAGCACATCACAGGCTGCTGGCAATGGAAGGGCAGGAAAGGAGACAGCGAGAGGGCTCGGGGGGTGTCACTAATAGCATAAAGGGGTGCTTAACAGTTCACCTATAAATTATGCAGACAGAAATGGCTCTTTTTTTTTTTTTTTTTTTTTCTTTTAAGTTTCCGGTAGAGAAGAGGAGGGAAAACGCAGGACATGAAGCAGCAGCAGCCCCCTTTCCAGAGACACGGCAATTCCCGCTGCTTCTCCTCTTGCCGGCGGTACCCGGAGCAGGGACTCGGCCGATACTCAGGACATCTGCTGCCCTCTGCTGCCGTCCCTGCAAACAGCTCCCAGCCTCCGCATCCACGGGAAAACGGAGGGAACGAGGGAAAAACCACAAATTGGGAGGGCGCATTTGCATTATGTTGTGTTTCATTATGTGTGCATAATGTGTATCAGTGAGCTCAGTAAGTTATCCAGCAGCTCCAGAAGGATCCAGCTGTAAGTTATACCTGGAGTTCCAGCCTCCCAGAGGAGGTTCCAGCCACTCAGAAGAAGCAGGAACCACACACAGGACAGAGCTGCTCCTAAGTGCAGTGGCATCCCAAATGTCTGCGAGATACAGCTCCATCACACCACGGCACTGCTCCGTTCCCAGCACTCGTGGGAGCCAGGAGCCAGAAATTTTCTGACACGTTCAACCTGAAACTATTTTCAGGAAGGTATCACACCTCTGGGAACTCCTCATGGTTCCTCTGGGATAGGCTAGACTTTGTCCCACACCGGGGCTGTGCCCCAGGGAAGGCAAAAGCCAACCCAGAAGAGAGCTTGGATGGAAAATGGGCAACTTCACATCCCTGCCCCTGTGAAGGTCATGCCCTCGAGTGACTTTGATCAAGTTGGTTTGGGTCCAAACACAAACTCCTGTTAAAAACAGAAAACGCTCATGTGTCTATATGAATATATTAATCCCAAAGCAGTCCATGGCCTCGTGGGAGTGGAGGCAAGATCTGGGATGCAGAGTAATGGTCTGGGAGTAGAAAGTTGTTCTTGTTTATTAGGCTGTGCTGGAGAATCTGCCTTGGAAACTTTGCAACCCCTGAATTATTTTCTGATGGCAAAAGGGGAAATTGTTGGAAACCGAACAAGTGTTTCTTGCCTGGCTCTAGTCACAAAGGCCTTTGGTGATGCCAATCTGATGGCAGGAGTTATGTACCACCAGACAGCCCTGATTTAGTGGAAATTGCATCCAGGAGTGTTCTGGCTGCTATTGAGCTTCCCCAGGCTTTTATTCTTGTGCCACGGACAGCACCTACCTTTCATTATGTACAATAATCTACTTCTGGCTGCTGCAAAACCCATTCCCTGTCACGGCTATGATCTGTCTGTCTGAGCAAGCTGGAAATAAAGCAGCTGCTCCGTGTGGGAGCAAAGGGCAGCGCCGAGGAGCCCCTGGCTGCAGGGACTCACCGATGTGGGCGGGCAGGTGCATCGTCGCAGAAGCTTGAGGTACAAATGCTCTGAAATGAAAAATGATGCCTTCAGATCTCGGAAAACTTGCAGCTCCCACCTGTAAGAAGCATGGAAGAGGCTGACGCGCTCTCCCAGCTCCATCCTTAATTTAGTTTGCAGAGCCTTGCAGCAAAAAGACCTTGCAGAAAAGCTGGTGACTGCACAGGCTGCTGTCACTGGGATGGTTACACCAAAAGGAGCAGCTGCCAGGGTGTGAGTGAGGAGGGGGCATCCCTGGGGCTGGCTGGATTCCCAAGGGGCACAGAGAAACCCCCAGTGCCCACACCCAGGACAGCACTGCCTCTGCTGCACGGGAAGGATGAGTTCATGGCGTGTGGCTCTTGGGGTGTCTGATCTGAACTGCTGGCCCCGTTCAGGGAAGATCCATGTGGCAAGCAGCAGTTCAACCCCTCTCCTGCACATGGGAGCCTAAATCCTGCTAATCCCCCCGGCAGGACAGAGAGGAGCAGCTCCTGCTCACTGCCAGGGCGGGCACTTGTGATGTTTAAAGCACCACTCTGGACAAACGAGAGGTGTGGGATTAATGGACACACAGGTTTGCCATCAGCACAGCACAGAACAGAGCACAGCCCTCCCCTCCTGCCCCTACACCCCTGCACTGCCCCAAATCTGGAGCCAATTCGTGACCACACACTCAGTTTTAGCAAAGCCGAGTGGTTCCTGAGGACAAACCAGAGTCTCCCCATGCCTGCTCCAGGTGCGACAGGCAGGAGGGAGGTGGAGACTCTTGAAGCCACGTCTCCATGGAAGGCCATGGTGAAGGGGCCATGGTCAGAGGACCAGCCCAGCCCACGCCAGTCTGGGCAGCCCCACTCAGCCTCCACAGAGGCAGCAGGTCCGGACACACCCCAGGGCAGAGCTCGCTGTTTCCAGGTGGAGGGTGACACCCTGGATCTGCGGGCAGTCACAGGATTAATCAGAGATTAATCTTTACGTAATTAAGCGAAGGAAGAACTCGGTGTGCCCAAACCCCAGCTAATTCCCACGTAGGAGGCAGGTGGCCACGTCAGACGCTCAGTTTTGGTGCCCTGCCACTCAGGTGGCATCTCACCGTGCCTGCAGCCACCCTCTGCTCCCTCACCTTCTCCGCAGCTCCGCGTTGTCCCTCAGGGTGGGCTCTCCAGCTGACAGCAGCCTCTGCAGGACAGCCCTGGCCTCGCTCCATGCCGGCCGGCCCAGCCCCATGAAGGCGTTCAGGGTGGGCTGACAGTGACACACAGGTGGGGGTAAAGAAAAGACCATATTTTTCTTATCCTTCACACGCAGGAAGATGCCCCACGCTCCTATCCTGGTGTTGGATGCCCGTGGGCAGGGTTATGCAGCTGCCTGCACCCCCATCCACACACCACAAGTCCTGCGGCATGTTTGCATCACCCCGTCCTCACACCACTGCAGGCTCTGGTGGCTTTGATATCTCAACCAAATGTAGCCAGAGGTCGTTTGTATCCACCTTTATCCTTAACACAACCTCACTGTCATTAATATCCCATCCGTGGAGTGTTGAAGGCACAAGCAGGAGTGAATTAACATTTAGGGCTTTGTGTCAGACCCCTGCACTGCCAAAGGCTGATGACACTTTCCTGGAAAATGACCTTTGGACCCCCAACACCCCTGCTCTCCTTGCTATCACACCTGTGATGGTTTTTGCTCTACCAGAACCCACTTGACAACATATTTCCAGTTCATGTTCATTATCTCACCACAAGTTGCTAAAGCCCCTTACGGAATATTTTTAAAATGCGTGTGGAAATTAGAACAGACCCTGATAAATACCTGGTCAAAGACGTGCTGGTGTTTGGCAAGAGCTGGTCCATTGAAAAGGTGTTTAATGACGCTGAGATCCAAAATCTGGTCTCCAATTGCTACCCCAAGCCTGTGCCGAGGCTGCAAAGCAGTGAGAGGAGGGGGGAAGAGAAGAAGAGTTTATGCTTGTACCCAAGAGTGCCCCAAAGAGGGCATAGGGGAAGACAGTGACCACAGAGAGTTTAACCAGCCTGGGAAAAAGGTCTGGTACCACAGCAATGGAGCAAGAGCCAGGCTGGGTCTGGCTGTTGAAAAATGCTCAGACCCATGGGAAGAGCATCACTGCAGACTCCCTGCAGACCTTGAGGGGTGGAAAAGAGCCTTATCCCCATGTTTTGGGGAAAGGACAGCACAACAAGCAGAGGTTTCTCTCCCCGCCCTCTTTCCCCCAGAGGTATTTGCCCACCCCTCATTAATGACAAGCACTGCAGAATAAGCTCATACATCTGGAATATGCTGTGAAGCAGGAAAACGCTCCTGCTCCTTCTGCAAGCGGGGAACAGAAGCACAGACAGGCTCTGGGCAGAACGGATCCCTTCCCTGTGGGCATGCCATTGGAGAAACAGGCATTTCTGCACCCCAGAGGACTGAGAGTGCTCTGGACTCCTCTGGTGATACCAGGAAGGCAGCCCATCACTCTCAGGCACACGATTTCTGTGCCACATCAGACGAGGCTGCCCTACATCACCCACCCTCACACCACGCCAGGAGCCCAGGATGCACATGCCAAGCCCAGGCTGGATCCCCACTGGATCCTCGCTGCAGGAACAGCATCCCACACACGTGGGGGAATGTGGCTGCACCCCCTGACAGATGCAGCCCAGGACACAAAGCTCCTGTTCATGCCCCGGAGCCGGCGGCGACGGCGGGGCAGCAGCACCGACAGACCCACGGCAGCTGCGCGGGGCAAAAACACACCACAGCCCCCATCATCTGTGTCTTCAGGCAAATAGAGACAAACTATTACAGCCACGCTGAAGGGTAGCTCACCAAAATAACCATCTTCAAAGATCCGTGCCATTAAACCTATTTTTTAACCTTTAATTTCCAAACAAGATTCCAAAAGTTGTAGTAAGTATTTATTCAGCAAACATTCCTGCAGAAAAAAACTAAAGGTCATGTCAGGTTAATCTGTAACTGGGATAGTCAGGAATGACACCAATTGTTTTAGCTTGAGATCATTAAAACATTCAGCTACTATTAGAACACTATTCTCCTGAATGATTTCTGTAAGTCTTGCCTGTCATTTCATAGGGTTTGAGTGAGGATTTTTTTTCAGAGAACAGTTACTGAGGAAAGCAGAAAAATAATCCAAACTTGCTAGATAACAGCACGCACATCTAGGAATAGATTAAACACACCATCTCAGTTTTATCTTTGGAAAATACCACATCAGAAAACACAATCTTGTGGTTTAAATTCTTCTTAAAACATACACGGATAAGCAGTAGAAACCAGGAGATAATCATGAAGTTTCCATAAGCAATGACAAATAAATTCTCCACTTTTTCCTTCTGAGAAGCAGCTCTTGGCTTGTTTCCCTTTCTCCAGGAGGACACATCTCTGGAGCTCCATCCCAGGAAGCACTTGGAGGTGTGAGGTTCAGCCTAGCTGGGCTCAGTTCTCACGAAAACTGGGAATTGGGAGCTACCTCCTTGGCAGAAAGGTTGAACCACATTTTCTTATGTGATCATAAAATAGAAGGCCTGGAGCTGGCTAGCCTGCAGGCTTTGGGCCCAGCTTTAAACATGACATATTTGCACAGGTTTAATGCAGCATTGCATAAACATACACCCAATAAAACACAAAGGATCAGCTGCAAAAACAGGTAAAACACAAATTTGGTGTCCTGGTTTACTGCTTTGGCAGCCACCAACAAACTCTCCAAGAGCAGTAGTTAATGGGGCTTCTTAAGGGTCATGGTGTGATAACAGTCACAAAGAGAATGAAGGACTGAGTTAAAAAAAGTTGAGTGTGAAATGTGCTGTGCCTCGACGTAGGGAGTGAAAGGGTCAAGCACAGATTTAATATCACAAAAATGGTCAAAACCATGCAAGAACTACTGTACTCATTAGCCAAAGTACTTCCCATCAGTATTAACATTTCTGATTTCTCTTGTGCAGTTTCCAAGAAGCTGACATCAAAATAACCACCCTAAGGAAACAGACAATGTGGCAGCCACAGTTTTGCCATGAAGTCAGGAAGCCTGTGCATCTCAGGTTGGGAAGTCTTCCTTTATCCCACACTGCTGGGAAATTCCGCTCTCTCATAGCTCTGAACAATTACACCACTTCAGGAACAAAGTTTGCTGTTACTCACCTCCTCCTTCGTGGAGAAAACCCCATAGGGGAGATTTTGGAGAGGAAAATCTGAGTCCTTGTCTACCTGGATGAAAGACATGCTGCACCCTGAGCAGTCCCTGCTTACACACAGCTCCCACCTCCCAGCTGCTACACGCCTTCCGAGGAGGAAGATCCTCTCCAGGTGGTGCAACCCAGAGCAGAGAAACATCAAATCCCACCCTCCATCCTCAGACACAAACCAATCGCTGCTCTGCCACCATCCCACCCCTCTGCCTGGTCCCTGGCAGTGGTTAATCAGTGCCAGAGATTTGCCTGAGTCAGCAGCTGTTCATTGCTCCCAGCCAGGCAGTGACCCTGGTGCAATGGGGTCTTCCTGCTCACAGTTACCTCTCCTGGAGGTATTTAGAAGAATGTGTAGATGTGGCACTTAATTTAGGGGTGGACATGGCAGTGCTGGGTTAGCAGTTGGGCTTGATGTTCTTGGAGGTCTTTTCCAACCTTAACACTTCCATGATTTTACAAACCCTCACATGAAACTGAGGCCTTGCTGTAACAGGTACCTCGCTGTGGGTGAAGGATCCAACAGCTCTGAGACAGAGGCAACTGCCCTCCGTTACCTTCAGAGGGGTCACTTATGTGCCAGGGCCCTGGTGAAATGATTACGTCCACACTGATTCTCCCACCACGAGCTCAGGAGCCCTTGGGAAGTTGCACAATTCACACCTGAAACTGCACTTTGTGTGTTTTTTAGTTTTGCAATGCTGCTGCACCTCATTGAGTCCTTCAATTTTTTCCAGACAGTTCCACCATCTCAAAACCAGAGACATTTGTGCAGCCAACCATAAAGAGCAGGGAGGCCAGTGCTTCTGCTCCCAGTCCCAGCTTTCTCCGACCTGCAGCAGAAAATTCACTCATGATTCCACCAATGAGGAAACATCCTTGAAATTAGAACTAAATAGCAAAGACCACCCCTTTCCAATAAAAACAGGAAGATGCTTGTGATTGCCAAGCCAAAGAATTGGTTTGCTGCTCAACCTTTTTTTTTTTTGGCAGAGGAGTCATTAGAAGAAATGCAGCAAATTGTAGAGCCAGAGATTCAGAGCAAGATGACATAACAGCATCACCTGTGAGAGCTGCTCACTCACTGAGACACAAGCTCACAAGGTGCTATTTGAAAAGGGGTCTTGTTTAAACAACAAAATGCCTAGCACAAACTTGTGGAGGATTTCCTGTAAAATTTCCTTTGACTGCTGGAAATACCTTAAACACAGTGAAGATGTTTTGTGGCCAGATTACAGGATCTGGGTTATAGAACCTGCTTATTCCAAAACTGAAACAAAACCACATTGAAAGCCTGTTCCAATGCAGTGTCCAACGTGAGGAGATAGATTTACTCAAAGCGTTTTGTAGTTCTGTGGATGTGCTGGTGTTAATTGAAATGTTAATCTGCTAACCTCAAGCTGATGACACAAAATACAGATTGAAGTGCAGATCAACCACCAGGATAATGCAGAGCCACTGCCAAAGCAAACACACATGACACGCAATTCTCAGGTGTCACGGAAAGGTGGATTCCAGTCTAAATGTAAGCTTAGACAAAAGGACCATAAACTCCTTCAATATTAACTCAGAGCCTCTGCACAAGCCAGGCCAAAGGAGGTTTATTAGATTGCTTGGAGAAGCACAGGTGTGGAAGCAGAACTGCCCAATGTGGTTCTGCCTCACTGTGGGCACTGCCAGGTGAGGATCCTACCCTGTAATCGAGAGCCAGAGGAGCAGTTGCTTCATAACTGGTGGTGGTAAAGGGAGTATGTGAATACTTTTCTTGTACCTTTTCTTCTTTCTGACACCAGAAAACACAAACAGAACAGGTTTTCCCCACCCTCCTTGTGAAATCTACGGTGTCTCCTCTCTGCCTGGCCCAGAAGCATCACTGTCAGGTGAAAGGCACATGGGTCAGGAGGGCACACAGGAGAGAGAAAAGGACATGCTTAGGAAAAGAGAAACCAGGAAGAGGGAAGAATCAAAATGAGAAGGATCAGAGAATATGGAAGTAGCAGCAAAGAGGAAAGCAAACAGAAACACCCGCCAAAGGTGATGCTGCTGCTCTTCCATGCTCAGTGCTGTGCAAGAGGAAGTTTAGCAAATGCTCTGAGGAAATACAGGATCTCTGACCCGTGATAAGGCTGAAACTTGCCAGTAAGTTATTTATTCCTTCCTTCCTTTACTATAAACTCCGTGTGCTTCACAGATTGTGGTTAGGCCATTTTTGCAAGCACAAGATATTTCATTTATTATTGGGTCTTGCAGATTACTTTCTGTAACTATCAGAGAAAGCTCCTTCTGCTGCACAGTTTATATCCTAAATGTAGCACTTCATCTACTAATTGCCAGCCATAGCTTTTAAAGAGCATTCCGAATTTTGAAGGATGGAGCCAGCTTTGATTAAAAATTTAATGTTTTAAATAAAGCTGTGCAATCACATTTGTTTTACAAATGCCCCAAAGCAGCAGCGAGTCACCCAGTGAGATTTCAACTGCAGATCAGGACCATCTGGAGAGGAGTTGGTGCTACTTTATTAGTGTACAGTTAGATCTGGTGACAAGCAGCACTGGCTGAAGTTTCCATGGCACTATATAATCCACCTTTAAGTTAAGGAGGCCACAGTTGAGGCACAGACTTTGATCTCAGGACAGGCAACCTTGAAGAAAGAAACTTACTGAGCACCCTCACAAGACAAGAAAAGAACAATTCCTCCAGCACTGCTGTCTGACAGACAGCAGATCCCAAACCCACAGCACCATTTCCTAGAATCACACACACGGCTCCCAAGCCTACTCACGGCCACATCTGTTTTACCTGTAGGTCTGGCCCACCTGAAGTACATTGTCACAATGTCACAAATGCCCCGAACTCCTGCACACCACAGATGTACTGCACAGGAAGCATGGAGAGCTCCCTGGGCAGAATCAACACACAAGGCCTGGAAACTGCAGTGTCTTTGATAGTTACAGGTGAAAAGATTAAAAAAACCCCATCAGAATTTAGATGGCATTGGGATACACATGGTCGCTGGGAATAAATACGCTTTAAGTAAAGGAACCACCAATGGAAGGTCCCCATTAAAATAAAGCAAGAGAAATCCAACTTACATATGCCAGTGACAGCCACAGGGGCTCGGATTTTTTTAAATTTTATTTAATCAAAGTTAAGACGTGGATAAACATAAATACAGCACAGGTACTTCAGATCATTCTTCATATTTGTGTACAGACAAACTGATGGATGTAATCCCAATGAAAACTGCAGTCAATGAAGTGCATACAGCCTTCCCCCCACACACACAAAAACAAACCCCAATTAAAAAAAAAAAGAAACAACAAAAAAACCCACACAATCTCAGCACACACTCTCATTACAAATGATTCATACATAAATAGGTAGAGGGTGCAAACAAGCTAATATGCGAACATGTATAACCTCTCGTTAATGGGAAAAAAACCAGAAGCAGCCATAATGATTAAAATACATTCAGTTACTGATAACTAGTTGTGCCATACAAGGCATTATCAAAAAAAAAAAAGGAAATTGTGCTGCAGAGAAAAGCTATATACAACAAGAAAATAAACTGCAAAGTTAACGCATGCATGTTTTATCCTGGAAAAGCACAGCCCTCCAATATTTTCTCCACGTTTGTTATAAAAGCCCTCTGCACTCAACTAAAATTAAAATGATCTTAAAGGATAATACTTGTAAAGTTTACTTAAGTCTTCAGCCACAGAAAACTGCAATGAAAATAATGTTCAGAGTCATTTTCAAAACAGAAAAAAAAACAAAACCAAAAAAAATCTATTCATCTGATGACATGCATGATTAAAAGGTCTAGGCAAGATACACTGCTCTACGTTCCTGATGACTAAGGAAAAAAGCTCAAGTCAATTTAATCTGCAGATGGTCAGAAGATTTTTGTATTCCAGCAGAAGCAGCAGTTCAGATCTTCTGGATCTTTTCCCCAACAACTACAGGATTCTCTTTTCTGATTTTCTCAGCAGCATCAGCTTTGTAATTGTAAGAGCAACTGTGTACATCTGAGTAACGGTGCATTCCACAGTAAACGTTCCCACACCGACACTCGAACCCTGTGGACAGAAACAGCAGCTCAGACATTTCAACATTCTTAATTACACTGGTTTGCTTTAAATCCTGAATGTGTTCACTCACTAGCAATAAATCTCAGTCACCAGTGTCAATGAATCAGCCAAAGAGCCTCTGCTGCAGAAAGCATAAGAATCACACATAATACATTTTTAAGTGATTACAGCAAGATTTGACTTGACCACTCCTTTTTGCATGGCACTCTAGCACAGAACATTCCTAGAGAACTCCTGCTCTTTTGCTAATGTTTATGAATCTTCACCCTGAAGAACTCGGGCCCTTTCACTGGACCATTGCAAAGATGGCTAGTGAATGGCAGCAAACTATCAGCCAATTCCTCAGCTAAGCAGACTTCCAAAAGGAAGTATTTGGAATTATGAACTTCACTCTAAGACACGAGGCTGAAAAACAAAATGATACATGAATGACTAATCTAGTGAGAGTCAGCTGAAAGCACCTTTGACTGTTATTTCAAATCAACATCAAATGACCATGCCCCATTTTCCCTTTAAGATAACATTTCAAAGGTCCAAAGCCTAAACAAGCCTAGGGAAACTGAAATCAGTATTTCTTACCAGTAAGTCCAACCTTCTTCCTGCACATGAAACAACGATTCTTTTTCTGTTTTGGTTTGTCAAGCGACTTGTCCTGTTCTTCAGGTGTAGGCTCTGCATTCTCTGACACTGAAGCTGACATCAAAAAAGTTAGTAAGAGCAATGGAGAAAAAAAAAGTCTGTCTCCTCCCTTTTAAGTCCTACAATAACCTAAAGCCCATGTTGTACATTTGGCCATTTTGCTGCAGCTTCCATTTCTGAAGTGCATTGGTCTCTCTGCAGTGACTGGAACTCCCTCCTTCTAGACCTTCAATATAATTTAAGGAAAGAACTCACCAAATGCTTGAAAATACCATTAAAAAAACCAAGAATAATAAACATCAGGTTTAACAGTAAGATTCAGCACTGTCAGATCTGGTAGGAAAATCCAACAGCCAAGTGCTTCCCCACAGTGTTACTCGCCCAGTTCCCAAAATCTGCTTGTAAGAAGCACTCTATGTAACAGGATCAGCTGAGCCAAACACCCTCTTCAGATCCTGAATCAACATTATTTTTGCTGAAGGCTGCAACATGGAGGCCACACAAAACACAGTATTTCAGAACAATCTCTGCCACTGTGGTGCTGTTGCTCTTGCACACCTGGAAAAAGCCTACACAGGCCACAGTCACTACCTGGGGTGAGAAACACCAGCTCAAGAGACCCAGACTTGTAGTTCCAGGTTGGAACCACACTGTCCTGGAGCCCAGAAGGAAGCAGGTAAAAACCTAATTTTAAAGACATTTCTCCTAAGGCAACTTTCAACCTACTTTAGTGTTCTCTCACATCTAAAAGAAACAGGTTACAGGTTGTGTGGGAGAGTACAAACAAGTAATGGTAGTATTTGCCTGACTCAGGTAAAAATAGAAGTTGGCTGGTTTTCCTGAAGTATTTGCACATTCCTTACATTACAAAACAGAAATAGAAACCAAAAAAACCCCAACTTCATTTCAAGAAGGGCTAAGAGCCAACCTCTGCCTACCAGACATAGCTAGACCACAGCAGGACAAGTCTCCAGTGAGTAAGATACACAGAAGCTGGGAATATTTGCAGCAAAGAACAAATGCAAGCTCCAGCTGGGAGGAGTGTGGATGGAAGCAGAGCTAGAACCAGTGCTGTAAGGAAGGGAACACAACAGCAAGCTCAGACATTCGTCAGGGAAAAAGCTGCAGGCATCTCTGTGCAGCTGGACTTTTGTTTGTCAGAGACTGTCAGATGCAGTTCTGTGCTAGTTCTACGCCAGTTGACAGCTCTTCTGCATGACAAATCCAGTGGGGTTTTTCATGTGCTGCTATTCTGATCTTTTTTTTTTTTTGAAAGGAAAGGGCACTCATCACTTTTGCTATGGATCAAAACACTGTACTAAGCAACATCAGTGGAGAGCAAGATACCTGATCAGCAGCAAAGACTTTGCCTGAGGGGACAGTATATTCCACAGGTTAATCTAGCAAAGACACTATTATACATGGTCTATTAAATCCTTCTAAGTCACCAACTATGTTACAAGCAGACCTTCTCTTTGTCCTGAAATTTATAAAAATTCATAGTTTGAAAAAAAAAAAAGTTCAATGGCTTTAAATGGCTGTTAAAGGGCACATTTCTGAGTGTGTATAATATCAAAAGGATTGCAAGATAAGAACCAAAATCAGCAAGGAGTAGAAGAGGTGAGATAAGTACCAGAAGGGGTAAGACTTACTCAAACGAACTTTTGCAGTTTTATACAGAACAGACATTGCAGTGTTTATTAATTCATTAAGACATCTTCATGCCATGAGCTAATATTCTCCAGCTTGCATTTCCTGTTGTAGCAAAATCCAGTTACCTCAATGTAAGTTTCACTAAGAGCCTCTGTAACTATTAGCTAAATTTAGGAAAAACTGGCACTCTTCCCTGCGTAACAAGGCTCTCATACACCCTTACTTACATTTTCTTTGTGCGTATGGCTCTCACATTAAAAAGGTTTAAAAATATTTAAGAGCTGCTGCTCAGTGTAGAACTGAGTGGGAAGATTCTTCTACTGCACCACAAGTCACTCTGTATCTATTGTAGTAACCATAAATTTTAGGTCTCAATTTGCTTTTGAATAGAAGCCAGAGATTTGAACCAAAATCCTCTACGATAATCACAAATATCCCAACCACTTTAGATGACCAAGTGCCAGTGTTCAGTCTATAAGCTACCTGTGATGACCACAGCAGAACAAAGCCAGGTAAAATGCAATACTGCCCAGCTTGGAGACTGCAGGAAATACATTGCAGCCATTCCCAGCAGCTGGACCTCACCTGGATTCCAGGATGCTGTTGCCTGCTTTCCTTGAACAAGTCCTCCCTTCCCACAGCCCCAGCCCTGCCTGTAGCCCAACAACAGAAGCAGTGGCAGCACCAGTACAAGCTGCCAACTAACCAAAAAGGTGTAAGGCATGAACACAGTCGTGTTTCTGGAGCTGACAAGTTCGGCTGGCCACCAGAAGTTCCCTGATTTACAGAACATGTTCCTAGCTGACCAAAAAAAGCAGAGCCTGGATTTCCTCCTAAAGGCACGAGCTTTTCCTATTGCTTTGCTTTTGCCAAGCCCTGCCTGACCTTCAGTGTGCTCTGACTGACCACAAAAACAGCACCCACAAGATAAAGTGGCCTCCAGCCTCTGCACCCCTGCAGGCACAACACAGCTCTGTGTGCAGCAAGACACCCAACACCTCATCTGTTCTCCCTCTGGATGTTTTACATTCATCACCCCTGCATTACTGGGCAGAGACTTTAAAAGAAAAAGGTTCCTCATTCCTACAGGAAGAACATGAACAGCTACATTTACTTCTTAAAGGCATCTCACTAGGCCTAGGACAAAGAATCCCCACTCCTCCAGAGCAGTGAAATGTGAAGTTAATCCAAAGGAGAATATCACTACTTCTGAACATTTTAAACTGATGTAATCAGGCTAAAATACACTGTTTCAATGTTAGGAAGTGGCAAATTAAGTAAGAGCACACTCACCCACAGAATTTAGTTTTAAGTCTTCCTGTTGAGTGTCTCCTCTCTCCCTGGAGCATTCACCCAGTATATCAGCATATCCTGTATTATTTTCTACACTTGTATCATAATCATACTTTACCTCCAAGTCCCTGGTACTATCACAAAAGTGAGAAGTATGCATCAATTCCTTTCCAGTACTGTCTACTGATAAGAACCACTGAAGTTGAAGCCATTAGTTCAATTGCATTCACCTTAGGTCCAGGTTACCTCCACATAAAATTCTGTAGCAACTTAATTATTTTAATATCAAGTTTTTTAAACTTAGTTATCACCAACTGAACTGAACTCTTACCTCACTAAAATCCACATATGCACAAAATCAGGTGACTTCATTCAAAACAGCCACATATCTTTTAGACACTTAATCAAATCTTACTTTGTACTTTGATTTTTCAAATAATAACCACACCACATGACAGGAGTGATGGCAGTTTGCAACACTGTACTTAATGAGTTTCATTTTAGGTCATCTTTAATGGTATGTTCATGGTATTAAAGAACATTAAAGTTCAAAACAATTCTATTAGTCCCTACCTTAGAGCATCTGGGCTTTCTGCAGTGTTCCCCAAGCATCATCATACAAACACTAGCTCTAAAGTCTAGACTTACTAACATATTCTAGAGTTTTCCTCTATTTCTTCTGCAATGCATAAATCCAACAAAGATAAATATGAACTGCTCTTTGGGAACTTTATCCCTTCGTAGTTTCAGCTTGACTGCAAACAGCAAGGACTGTGCTGCACACAGCTCAAGACCCATTTATCTGTCTGCTTTAGAAAAGTAATAATAGTAATCTAAGAAAGTTTAATTATTCACCCAGTCTTTCATTCAATGTTGTTGCAGCCTGGTAATTTTTGTTAAATGGCAAGTTAAGGGGACCTCAGCTGAACACAATACATTAACTTACACCAGCAGCATGGAACAATTCTCCCGAGAACAGACATTCCCACAAGGCAAGATTTCATCAAAATAAATACTGACATTATTTCTCCTTTTGTTCCCCTCCAACAGAAATACTATTAGACACACTTCACTCTGGGACCAACTAGCACATTGCTGTGAATTTATCTTTTTCTAAATGTTAGAAACTTAGGCAATACTAAAAAAACCACTTAGATTCACATGTTTACATTACATTCTTGTCAGCAACCTAAAATTCAAATTCCAAAAAAAGAGAAACTTTAGGATGCACAACTGTGAGAGCAATTCAGTGAAATCCTCTCAGCATCCATTCTAAGCTACTTTCCTTCCAAACTTACAGTTTCAAATCAAAATGCTTTAAAACTGGAAACACTACATTTCTTATGATTTTCAGTTAAGGGACAACACAGAAGGAACTCTTAAGGAAATAAGGCTGACCCTGCCAGAGAGTTATAAATAGGGATGGTAATTTAGAACTGCAACTACACGCTGGTGACGTTCTTAGTTTAGAAATGAGGGTACAAAGAAAAGGACAGAAGACACAGCTGAGTAATCTAAACACCTGATATAGGTTGATCCTTCAAAAACATACTGTAAAATGCAGATACGTCCCTGAGTTCAAAGCTTCTGGTTGAGAAACCTCTTATCTTCTCGTAAGGAGAACGAGCTTGACAGGTAGAGAATTAGAAGGAGCACAGATTTATCCAAATGGTTAAGGAGAAAGACATGCCTCTGAAAACTTGCTGGGAAGTCTTTTCACAGGCCCAAGTCACCTCACAGTGTAAGGGTCAATAAAGTAAATGGTTACTCTGAGAAGTAACAGATACTCAAAACTCTACTTACATGGAATAGCCGTGGCATAGAGACAGAGCAGGATGTTGATTTACAATGTGCATTTCCAGCACCAATTAACACACTTGTTTATGGCAGACACTGACATCACCCATTAAACAGAAACATGAGGTTTCAGTTTGACTTTCTATTCAAGAAAAGAAACTTTATCCTTATTTTGCCTTCTGATTTCACAGAATATTTGGGTTTGAGAATCAGCCATCTCAAACAGGAGTGTATCAAGAACAGTCAAAGTTTAAAAAAAATTATTCATGAATTCTGTCTCTGAAAACTAGGCACCAACCTTGCAACTCTTCTGTCTCAGGTACTGTTTTGTCCACGGCTGTACTATCCGGTTGGGATGATGCTACGGATTCTGTTAAAAGTGACTGACTTGACACAGGGCTGGGGGGGCAAAAGAACAAAGTTACAATTTTTATGATGCATTTCCACCTTCTTTTCCTGTAAGAGCTACATTAGGGCACTTCTTGATGAATAAGTATCCCAGAACTTTTCACTCTGAAGTTGTTTCTGTAACCACTTAAAACTGCCACAATCTGAACCTACGCAAAAGGTAAACATTTTTTTCATATTGAATACAATAAAACAGTTCCAGTATAAAAAAAGGAAAAATATTTTGGGTGGTTTGGCATACCATCATTCCACACAGAAGCAACAATGCAACATTCAATATGCAAGGATCTTTATAACATAAGTCAGCAAGATAATTGTAGAGGAGCTACTTTCAGTGTTCTGGTGATATGAACGAGAAAATTGCAGCATGTCAATGTTTCCAGTAATAAAGCTGCAGCAGCTGCACACAGAACCCGTAGGATTTTCACAGTGTAAAGTGGTGCAGGCCAAACTTCCCAACCCTTTAGCCACACTGCTAAATCATAGCATGGCTGAAGACTCACCAGTGAACACCCTGAGCAGTTGAGAGAAAGCAATCAACACTAGCAGTCACTCCCAGCCAAGCTGCTCATCCAGCAGCTCTCCCGTGGAACAAGGCAGAGCTCAAGTCCCAAGCAAGAGGTAGCACTATCTCATTTGCATTATTTTTTTTCTTCCTTTCCACTGAGGGATGCACTCTGAAGGCAAGAACCAGCAGCCCATGAACCAGCACTCCATGGCACAATCAGAGCATTGAAGTCACAATTTTAATTGTCAAGAACTGCATGTAGGTCTTGAGCTGCATGTCTGGCCACCTGCAAAAGGGCATTGGCAATTTAATATACCTGTCCTCAGAGCATCATAATTCTGAGGTATTTCCAGAGACTGACGTTGAATTCCTGCTTTTTTATTTTGGATAAAAACCCCAAGCAAGTGACACTGATTTTTTTGAAGTGCAAGTCCAAGAGCAACCATCCACTCATTTCTCCTGCAGCCTGTAATCAAGCCAGTGATCAGTGAGGTACTTCTATTCTTTCATGGTTTTATTGAAGTTGTGAGAGAACAAAGGCAAGGCACTGTAATTGGTTCACATCTGTGCATTGACCTGGATGAACTTTTTTTTTTTACACATACGAGAAGAGTTGTTTCAGGGTAAGATATGTATTTTCTAGCCCAACTAGAAACCTCAGAATGGAAAGACTAAATATAGCATCAAGCATGGCACCTAGCTCTCAGTTCATATGCAGGATCCAAGCATGAGATAACACCTCCTATAAAAAGATGGGGAGCAGAAAACAGTCTGAGCAGAATCAGTCAGCAGTAACTGATGAAATCACCCTCAGCCTGTGTTTTACTACATTCATTTTTTCAAAGAAAAGTTGAAATGAGTATTACTGCAAGTTAGCTTCCATGGTATGTAACACACTAACACTTTTCACTCAAAAAATTTCCAAGGCACTTAAGTTGCTGTTGGTTGTGTCATTCTAAACTGAAATGGAGCCACTAAATATAAACAAATATTTAGCTTTTACAAATGGAGAACACTTAGTAAGTCTGAGTGATTTACAAGAGGACATTATGTATCCTTGAATAATCCAGATGGAAATTACTTGTTTAATAAGAGATCAGTTCAGTAGCACAACTTGTACCAAGACTCATATCTTTCCCCTGTTCTAGCACTCTCCACTCTTTGTGAAGCAACTGGCTTGTTAACACATTATCATACACTTATTTATGAGAGCTCTAGTAAACAGCTCTCTGCCATTTTACAAAATCCTCAAATTTGTAAGATGAAAAGAGTTCTCCTTTGGTAAATGTACAACTACAAGTTGTGGAATCAGAAGAGCAGCCAGACAAATCTCTGCAGAACAGAAGCTAGCAACTTCTATGTGAGGCTAAATTCTAAAGACAAATTTCCATTTGAATGCCAGATGAAGAACAGGGATCTGCTAGTATTCACCCTGAGATCCATGCTTTAAAGTCAGCACTGAAATCTTACACCTTTTCCTAATCCTGGTTCCAGCATTTAATTATGCAGGATCAGTACACTTCATTTAATCATTTTGACACAGATTTCTCTATAAAGACACAGAGCAGACCGAAGCATCTTACCTTGGCTGCATAGATGGAGTCGATGTAGAATCTAAAGTGGACTGAGTTTCCTGGGCGCTGCCCTCTGTGCACTGGACCGGTAAGGACTCGGTGATACTACTGACAGAGGCTGCTGCAAGACACACACACACCCATGGAAAATGTGTTATGCTACTTCCTGGGACTACAGAAGTTAGACACTGCAATTACTCTTCGACCCCCACAACACCCATCAGGAAAGTAATTGGATCTCTGCCTACACCATAGTGAAACGTAATTTTACCAAAAAAAAAAAAGTAATTATGTTTGGCCATATTTTGATCTCATTCCAGCTTAAGGCCTCCAGAATTCACACTGCAGAAAATTGTGAAGCTGGAGTTTTAAAATAGTTACTATTTTTTGCTAATTAAAGCATCTACAGGCAGCTTTCTCAGCATAAGCTGCAGTATTCTGACACGAGAAGCTGCTGTTTTGTTTAAAAAACCAAGACGGATCTGTGAGACCACCAGTATAACATCCTAATGCCAACTCCAGATGCATTTTGAAGGTGTAGAACCCAGATCCCCAGATTTCAACAGAAGCTATTGCTCCAATTTCAAAG
Organism: Pachycephala philippinensis; assembly: GCA_013397055.1. Taxonomy (NCBI): domain Eukaryota; kingdom Metazoa; phylum Chordata; class Aves; order Passeriformes; genus Pachycephala; species Pachycephala philippinensis. The sequence continues at coordinate 440,813 of VWZT01015357.1, forward strand.
GTCAGGTTGTAGGAAAGGTGACAGCACGTGGGCACTGGGTCAAAAAGAACAAAAAGTATCTGAAGTTAAAGGAGAAACTGTCAAGTGTTTACAGGTTAATCCTTCAGCATGAGGCTGCAGAGATAAAATACCTGTACTTTAAATGCTTTTCACAAACATTCCCCAAGATCAATCCTATCTCTACAGTCAGTAATTTCAGGAAAAATATGTTGGCATAGTGTTTTTTCTGCATTTTTCTATCTTCAAATCAGAAACACTCAAATGAATACAAAAGGCATTAGTGAGAGTCTGCTTCTGAGCAGATTAGTGGCAGCACAATTACATTATTCCATCCAAGCTCATTCCATAAGGTAGGATGCTGGAATGAAATGGTTTGCATCAATGCTCCAACTATCAGTATTTGGCCATGGCCAGGAAGCTGCTGACTGCTGTGCCAGGTTGAGCTGTTCACACACAGGTATGATGGTGTTACTTACCAGGAGGGCTAATTCTACCATTACTGTTCTGCCTTTGAAGGTGTTCTTTGTAGCACACTGAACACATGCCATTTGTGCGAGGATTCCCGTAAAATCCGCAGCCAGTGGAACAAAGCATAGGCACTTGGCTACGGTTAGTTTCTTGAGCCATTTTCCCTTCTTCTATAAACCTGAAATTGATACACACAACCCAGTATTTAGAGGCCTGAGAAAACCCTTCTTTTACAGCTGACATTTGAAAATCTGGAATTTCCTACAGCTCAGCAAAAAGACCTTCCAGAAAAAATGCCTTGTGGGTAACTCGGTGCCCTTTCCAAAAAAGTCTATAAAGTCTGCCCAATAACACAAATACAGTCATATGTAGGCTTTGCATGACCCACCCTCAGCCCCACCAATTTATTTGTGATATATATCCCTCAAAGAGAAGTAATTTTAGCAAATAGTGGAATGATTACTGCTTCTGGCAGTCAGGTAAGGGGAGCAGGGGAGTGGGACACTTATGCTGAAACCTCAACACCTGACACTGTGCATGAGAACTGCAAAATAAAAAACAAGCATAGTAACACAGACTTACTTGCTGCATAGTAATTATAATTAACAACAGTCACATGAATTCACGTGTCACTGTTTAGTCACTGCGTCATGAGTGAAAGACGACACAACTGCTTACCACAAACCCTGTATTATGATTTTTCACACACTAAGAGAAAATCACCCTTTCAGTCAAAAATATTAGATCAAGTACCCATAACCTCCTATTTATAAATTCTGTGTGAAAATATAATAAAAATGAGAAGTAAGAGATATATGAGTTGCCTCATTATTTAACATACTTAAATTTGGTTTTCATAAAAACTGTATAATTTATTTTTTCCCTGGCTTGTATTAAGCAAATTTACAGATATTTGCAAGATATTACATGAAAATTACAAAAAAAGACCATTTCCATCAGTGCTCTGAGGCTCCTAACTATTATCAAGTGGTCTAACTTGCAAACCATTTTTGACATGTCACTTCACGAGATCAAATCATTTTCCATTTCTCCCACCTCCATAAATATACAAATGCCTTTTTTTTTAACCAATTTTGAAAGAAAAAACAGCTTCTCATTAAGAAAATAGGTATATCAAGGTATCAATTATTTAATTCAAGATCAACTTAGGTCTACCATTTCCTGATTAAAAAGTAAGCTGAAGCATAGGTAATTTTAATTCTTGCAAGTCAAGCCAAAGATAAGCAATATTACTGAAAACAAAAACAAAATCAATCTTGCAAGTAACATCACTATACATTTCAAACAGAAAAAAATCCAGAGGGAAAGGGGTTTCAAGATACTTGAATACTTCACCAATTGCCATGTTATAAAACTAGATTAAACCACAGTAAGAAGTACCACAGTAAAAAATATTTCCTTTTACATAAGATGTATTTGAAGCCAAACACAAACAACTTTCCCATTATTTTGTTTCCAGAGAAATCTCCTCATCTCCTCTCACACCCACATCCACTCCATTTTGTTTTTATTTCCCCAAAACATATGAAACTGATACCAAGAGCAAACCTCTGGGTTGCAAAGCCAACAGCAACACAGAAACAAGTCAAGTCTTCTGCTCACAGCAATAAGGTACTCTATGGACGAGGAAGTAGTCAAGATAGAAGACAAGGAAGATGTACAGACAGGAAGACAACCAAAATCTGATAGTATCTTTTTCAGCTTCAACCTGCAATTAAGCTTATTTCAGCTGTTGACTGCACTCCCCCACCCCAACAGAGAAGCGCTTGCTTTCGACACACAAAGCCCCCATTGACCTCACACGACAGCTAAATTCGATTTTTGCTGAAGTACTGTACTTGTAGCTGAAAGAGCACTTTCATTCCTGCCTTTCTCCAGACAGTCTTTCAGAATGAAACTGCAAGTAGTGCATGTGGAATTTAATTCTTATGCTGGGCCCAACATTCAGAGAAGCCATTTCAGGGGAGAGCAAACGAACACAAGTTTTCTGTGTTTTGGTAACCAGAACCAATTTAAAGCTGAAACCTTATGCAAGTCACTCTTGGCATAGAATGTTTAAGATTGAAAGACTAATTAAAAACACTTTTGACTGAGTATTTCAAGAGCTAATAGAGATTCAATGTCACAATGCAAGTATTAATCCTTTTAATTTTAGGCAGCGGCATATTAAAGAACTCTAGGCTAACTTTCAGAATGTACCATGATTGCCTTTCTGTTCAATATTAGCTTCAAGGCAGCACACAGGAACTCAGTAACAGCACCAGCCACTGCTCATATTCCCCAACAGAACGTTGCTGAAGGGACCAGGTGCTAATGCAAACACAGAATAACAATCTCTAACATGGATGTAAAAAAAGTTGCTCAGCTCCAATTCAATAAACAAACCGTCAAAGGTGCCCAAAGATGCCCAGGCGAAAAACAAGAAAAGCTGGCCTGAGTTCCAGCTAAGCCAGTTCCCAAGTTCATTAACCAGTGGATCCTGTCACCAGTCAAAGCACAAGCCAGTGGCATGAGGCTTCAGAACACTTCAATCTCCAAGGGGAAGTGCCAGGGATTCTTCTGAAGAGTTTTAATAAGGGCCACAGGAAGCGGAAGATCTTTCATTGGTTGCTAATATTCGAGAAATACAATGAATAAGAGATAGGATCAAACTGATGCAATGTTATGAAGTCAAATGAGAGCCTGCACCAAGACAACAGCTTGTTGGGCTTGAAGGGGGCAATTGGGTTCAACTCCTCACCCACACAATTAGTGCTGTGAGCTACCAAAAAAAACCCACCAGGAAAAAAAAAGGACCATCACCACCAGAGTTTTCTCAGAGTTCAGTGAGCTCAATCAGTTCACATGCAAAAACACAACAAGTCCAACACACAGGAGAGCCTGAATTAATGTGAGGGAGGACATATGACCAGGAGGGACAACACATGTTTTAGCCTATAAGCTGCTGGGATGGTTGAACTCATCTATTTGAACCCTAAAGCCACAGAATGCCAAACCAGTATAAGCTCTCCCATGCTTAGCCCTTCCTTTCAGTGCTCACACGCACCAAAACGAAACAAGGAAGTGATCAAACTTTAAAAAATCAACCACTCTACCTTCTGCCAATTAGTTTCAACACAGGTTGGTTTCTGAGCTCATTTGTCACGGGCATGCTGTTTGGGCAGGAGAGAGGGTCTAGCTGCAGACACGTGTGGAAATGCCCATTTCAGCAGCAGAGCAGGTTTAAAGAATTAAGAGAAGCACTAGCCAAAGACAGGCATTGAAAAGAGAACACAAGAGAGCCAAGTACGGGCAGTTCCTGCCAGTGCCACTGCACTGGAGCCACGGCTCTCCTGTACACAGGCACTCCCGCAGGAGGGCAGGGGCCAGCGTGACACAGCACCGTGCCGCAGGGACCGCTCCTCACCGCCCGGGCAGCGGGCAAACAGCCGCAAGCACGGCAGCCGGACTCTGGCCCCACCGCAGCAAACACGAACAGCCAGAGATCACCGAACAGATGTTTTTGGGGGAGGGAAGGACCTTCCATCAGCCCAGCTCTTGGCTCAGCTTCAGATGATTTTTGTTTCAAAACTGTCCGTAATTCCTCACGCAGGAAGACCCACGGTATCACCGAGCCCAAACATCCCATAAAGCAGTAGAGGTGGGCAGTCACTGCTGAAACAGAGTTATGAGAGGGGCGAGCCTGCTCCACAGCTCCAGCCACTGCTGCCCCCCTGCTCCTGCCTCCAGCCACATCAGCTCAGCCATCTGATGGGAACAACACAAATATTTGTTCTGGTGCACTGGAGAGCTTGCTGATCTGATAGAAGATCAGCTCCAGAGAAATGACATACACTGCACAGGAAGTGACATGGCTAAAAATAGGACAACCCTTTTTAGGGGCAGCAAGCCCTTGCTGAGCATCAAGCCTACTGTAAAATAAATCCCAAGTGCATACACTATGCATAATTTCAAAAATGGTCTCCTAGCTTGGCTTCAGTATGACACTCGAAGCAGCTTCATAGATGAAGTGACAACAAGGTCTTGGGATCAACATGACTCCATGTATGTCCCCCTCGGTTTGAGGTGTCACAAAACAAATGTGGAGCTTGTCAAGCTCCTGGAAATGCCTCTGGGCTCTGCCTGTTCCCCCAGAGCTGTGCCTGCACAGCATTCACAGGGTAATGCTATGAATTCTGAAGGTTATTCTGAATGCAGATTTGATTTACCTTAAAGAAAAAAAACCCAAAATAACAGAGCTCTTTACAATATTTTAAGCACATTCCCTGCTTTGCTTTACAGCATAGCTGTATAACCAGTTGTACGAGCACTAATGAGAAGAAATAGACTACAGCGAAGTGTAAGAGCCTTAAACAACTCCTCTCAGTGCAACCCCAGAATATCCACTTCGTTGAAGGTTATGGAATAAACAGCTTCTTTTTGTATTAGCTAAAAATCGCTAAACTTCAGCTGAGATTATCTCTAACTGTTTTCTGAAGGATATTTATTGCCACCAGAAGCATGGCAGCACACAGCTCTGCAGGCTAAGCCCTCCTCTTCCTACAAATAAGGTGCTTAAAGTCTACTTGTTCCTGTTACTCCTGTAATACACAACTTCATGCATCTAGTAGTGCCCTCTTACTGCTGCTGCTGCTGCTACAGGCCCTACCTTTCCTCCCTCACCACAGCACATCCTTAGAGTAAATTCCTCTCTGCACCAAGGAAAAAATATGCAAAGGACACTCCTATAAAATGTATAGAGGCAAAGCTGTAGAAACACTAAAGCAAATCTTTTGGACGTCAAGCTCTCTGGAGAAAGAGACACATCTTCCAATACTCCGTAAAGCAAGTAACAAAATACTTGTGGACATCCCTTCCCCACGGAGTGGGCACTATGATACTGGTCTTCCTGCCCACCCCCTTTCTTCATTTCCTTTTAATTAAAGTGTTTATATGCCACTAGTTTCAAATAACTGATACCCCAGCTTTATAGGCTTCAAATGTTAATCAGTAAGATCAGAGAGAGCAGCATTTAGCAGGATTAAACACACAAGGTTTAGCAATAATCTCTTTCACCCCCCCATTCTCGACAAGAGAAAAAAAAATCCAGCACAGAAGCCAGCTTTCTCTTCCTCTTTCCCAAAGAAAAAGGTCTCTTGAATACCAGTTATGGTCATACTTCAAGTTGTGGTAAGGAAAACAAGCAGATCCTTACATCCTGCAGTACAGTCTTGTGTTCTGCAAACACTCCTAAAATCTGTGACTGGTATGGGAAGGATCCCTCCCAAAAGCTAATGCTGAGGAGACCACCCAAACAGCATTGTGCCTCAGCCCCACAGCAGACGCAGTTTGAACCGTTCTGATGCCAGCTTTGAAACTGCTGCTCAAAGAGAAAGCAGAGCGCTGAGTGTGAGCTACTCTTCACTGTCAAAATCAGCACACTGACAGTTTTACCTGACACTCACCTCAAATGATAAATCCAATTTTAACAAGTGATTAAAATATCCCCTCCTCTGTCATAATCACCTTTATAATGAAGCAGTTCAGCACTGACTGAAGTAGCAGCAGTACTAATGGTCATTTTCTCTTTGTGCTAATGAAGCAAGGAAGAAACTGCAGAAGTGGAAATGTGTACTGCTTAAACATACAAAGCTTCATTCCAGGCACAAAGAAAGCAAGAAGCAAAGTCGGGCACACAAAAATACACTTCGCTTTAGAGCATGTACTGGCACAGATACCCAATACCACCTGTACCACCATATGAAAAGGCATGCTGGTACAAAAAGCAATAAATAGGAAATGCATTTCTCTACAGGCTTATCAAAACAAAGGGCAAACAACGGCTCAAGAGCAGAGTTGTGTTGAATCTTGCTGCAGAAGCTCCCAAAGCACTGGCTGTGATCGAGGATACCGCTTCATAGTGGAATTTGCTGCTCAGGTGCCCTGCTGGAAGCAGGACACTACTCAGGGTGTAAAGCACTAGACTCACAAATTAACAGCCAGCTACAGAACAGTCCTGTTTTCTTTTATTCCACTGCTGTCTCCCAAAAGGCTCCAATTTACATTCACTGAGCAGTCATTTGTAGCTGCTTTAAGGCATTATCATGTCCCAGCAACTTGCTGTGGAGCCAAGAAGAACTGGCAGATTTGAATAGGGGCCTCAGTCATTACAGCTCGGCCCAGCTTGCTGGTTGCAGTCAGACATGTCATTTCATCTTACAGCTCACCCTGGCTAAAGCATTGCAGCTGGTTCACATTTGCCAGCACAGCTACATGTGTAGTTACACTCTGACCCAGTTTCATCAGAATGCTTTGAGTTAAAAAAGTGAATATGGTTAAGGACCAGCTATGCAAGCAGATCTGTAAGGGCAGCGACCTCTTTGTTCCTGTAGCAGCAGAACACACAGCTGCTGCATTTTTCAAAACATGGGAGTTCCAACTTCCTCAGCACCAAGAGAATCCATACACTTTAAAGCTTTCCACTCATTCCACTGAGCCTCCAGTTTTCTTCCTGCTCACAACGAAGTTTTAAATTGTAATTTGAAGTAGAATTTATATAATGACTTCATAACAAAAACAAAATACTCACACTAGTGACCAAAGACTTACATAAGGTGTTCTCTTAACTCACTTGACAAGTCATTTAATATCTACTACGTTCCTGTCTATTCCTGTTGAACAGCTTTTTATTTTTGTTTCATGCACAGACTTATTTTAGGCTAAAATCAAGTACTTATACTAGACACTCCTAGAAACTTTACAAAAAGATAGAGTTACAGAAGTATTTTCTTCACTTCCAGTTTTTAGTAGTTAGCAAGTTTAAATCCTTCCGTACAAAAATTAAAATATAAATAAAATTTGGACTCTTCAGAAAGCTGTATCTCAGATTTAAGTTGTCAGACTGTGAAAGAATCACACTAGTGGAAGTGACACACACATGAGAGAAAGTGCAAACTCAGAAGTGGCAGATGGACAGAAAAGAGACAGTTCAGGTCTTAGGAAGGGAAGGAACATTAGCAACTTTCATAACTAATCTGAGCCAGAATATCATAAACCCAGGAACACCTGGTATAGACAAAGCCTCCAGTGTTAAAGCGTGCATGCTGCAGCTGACTGCTCTTGTACTCAAGGTTACATGAGGAACAAGAGAACACTTCACTACTACCTCTTCACTCTTACTAAGCAAGAACAAAGACGCACAGATTCTATACTGGTATCAAGGAGATCACTGATAATAAGGACTCAGCTTTCCATGCTTGTCTACATACACTATTAATAGATGTTACTTTGAAACTGTAATTACTACTTGTGACCACGCTTAACCTTTGCAGAGCACGGATTATTAGAGCCAAAGATTAACTTCTGTAAAAGAGGTGGTACCTCAGACTCTCATTCACTTCATGCAAATGCATCTAATTGCTTGCAGTGACCACTTAAAGTCTACAAACAAAAACAAGAAGTATAAGCAAATTTTTCATATTTAATTTCCAAACTTTCTAGTATATTCAACATACCAAACAAAGGGCCAATTCCACGAAGTTCACTATTCTACTGAATATTAATTCTAAAAACCCCCCAATAATTAACAAGCAATATAAGAGGTACATTTTATTACCTACTAGGAGGAATCATATTTTATTTATTCCAGATTTCAAAGAGACAGAGTACAGATAAAAGGATTTTCATGGAAGTGTTGGAATTCCAGAAAGCTGCCACATAGAGCTACTGGTGTGATGCTGCGTTTTTTTGCAAGAATGACCACTACCTTATGCTGGAGCATCTGCTAACTGCTGAGACACCTAAAAGATTAGGTGCAGCCTGTGTAAAGAGCCTGTATAAAACCTTCAACACTCCTATTTATCATGCATTTCAATTTGAGTCTAAAGCAGCAAAATACAAGTCAAGATGGAAAGAATTATAACTGCTTGTACATTTAAGCCTGCACATTGGGACTTCCTAGTTGTTCTACTCTAACACTGCAGCACCACTAGAATTAGACCCTTACAGATGACAGTATCCAAACTTCCTGAGATTTGAAGAAACATCATTTTTTCCTCTAACTTAGAAAACTTAAAAGCCTCTTATTCCCCAATAGCACAGTACATTTGTAGGCAACCAGTTCATTCAGCAAACTCCAGTCCAGAGCAGCACAGAAATGCTTTCAGAAAGAGCACCACCAGCATGTTCTAAGTTTCTGTCTCTTCAGTGATGACTATCAGAAAATCTAAGCTGACAAAGCTGCCTTTTTGGAGAGGTCAACCTGAATGCAAGTGAAAACAACAAAACAAAATCCACACACACCATAAACATCATTTCTTGGGTTCAAGAATAAAAAAACAGCAAATAACCCTTGGAACTGGACATGCTTGTTTACAGCGAGCCATGACAGGGACCTTCAATAAAGATAACTAGTTAAACATTAAAAAGCACTGAGAACAGCACAGTAACTATAGTTGTTCTGTACAAAGTAAAGACAATTTCTAATGAGTTACAGACAAAGAAAAGTGAACACGAGAAAAGAGTATATCATGTGTTTCAGGAAGCTGGTTTTGATCTGGTATCCCCGGGAGAGGCATGGTGAGAGAAGTTCAAGAAGCATATCTGAGGAACACAGAGAGGACACTGGCCAGCCACTGGTCACGCTGTCGTACCCAAAGCACTCTATGTCCATACACAAGCCAGAGCGTATTCTTCCCCACAAATATGAAGCTGTACTTACTCAGTTTAGCCTCCCCAGATCACCCAAGATTTAAGGCAGACAGGCTGAGCAGGCCCATTTTTGGAAGATGGCTGTCTCTGAGACAAGACAGCCACAGAAACCTTACCTGAAGTTACACTTGTGACAGAATGTGCAGCTACTTTTAAAAGAGCACCCGTTTAGGGAGTGCTTGCTCTGGCATCTCTGCTCAAGAGGAATAAAAATTCAGGAGTTACACCCATTAGAAAAATCAAACCATGTCAGTAATTGCTCATCAGCAGCTGGCTATGTCAGCTCACACAGTTTCTATCATGTGTGGCTGAACTGGTGTCAAGCTGCACAAGTCACAGATACTGCCTGAGGAGCCCTTTTCTTGCCTCTGGAGTTTGTGCCATCTCATACCTGTATTTTGGCATTCAGGTGCTGCAGGAATCCTTGAGTTGCCCTTCGTATTTCTACACAGTCCCACAAATGTAAGGTTTACTTGAAATCTGTCAGATTACAGAAATGCCTTCTTTAAAAATGCTCTACAAAAGGTAAGAAAGCTACTCTGAAACAGACCACACAGGGCTGCACTCTTTTTTCTTTGGTATCAGATGTTGAAGCTGGCCATTTCAGAAATCAGAGGTTGTATAAAATTAGAATCAGGAGATTCTAGAATTCTCTAAATTCCTTTAAAATACCAGGCCAAAAGGGATGCAGGATTGCAACTCCATAAACTATCTTTGGTGCTGTATTTTAAAACAGGTTTGACTTTACACATTGATGAGAAATAATCTGTAGGAAGGATTCAAACACTTACAAGATTACCCTCATAATTACTGAAAGAATAGATATAGATTCAGTAATCGCTTCTTTTGAGCTTCAGTGAATAAGTAATCTTCTCTCAATACAGCATAAGTTTCACTTATTTTAAGAATATCAAACCCAGAAGAGATAAAAGCCGCTTTAACACGAGTTCCCAAAATAGACAGCTTCTTGTTAACAAAACACCTGTTGCTGAGAACTGACAGTAAGCACAAAACACGTTATAATTTGTTTTTATAAACAGCACTATGTAGAATTTTAATTAGCTTATAATGCCACAGTTCTATGTGGGCCTAATGCTAGGGGAGCTCCTGCTCTAATATCGGGGTTCCTATGTGTTAATAAATAAAATGATCATCATTTCTGGCTAGGGCATCTTGAATTCAGCTTAACTTCCAAAAACACTGTGATTATCATGCATGATGTGTAGTTCTATTTAGAATTATGCACTATGTCTAATTTAAGTGTGCAAAATTATACAATACCCTTACTGTGGTTTGATGGGGAACTCAACCTAAAGCTAGAGCCTGGCCAAAGAAAGAGGGCAGGTAAGGACAAGCTTTCAGCAGAAGAGGTGTAAGTACGATGTTCCCTGTGGCAAAGCTGCATTCCTCATCTCTTGTAATACACTTAAATTTAGTCAAGGGACTCAAAGGTATTACTTTGTTTTAACCCCAATCCTATTCTAGGAGGTTTTTTTGCTGCTTTTTTTATCCTTTAATTATTATTTCAATCACTGGGGAATCCAGCTTACACAATCCCAAACAAATTACATGTAGTGTGTAGATGTCTACATACTAAAACTTACCACCCTGCACAAAGCATAGGAAAATATTACACAGGTGATCAGCAGCTGCCATGTTGGACAACTGGTATTTATCCATCACTTTAATATACTGTCAAGTTTCACCAAAGATATGAATAGACGAAACAGGTCCCACTCTGAAGTTTTGCATCTTTCCTTAGCTTCCTCTCAGCTGTCACTTTACACTGCCTGAAACAATGGAACGTGTAAACATCCAACTGCAACCTGTACACATGCATTCAGTATCTATTTATATGTAACTAATGCAATGGTTTCATGATACAGGTAATTTGGGGCTTTAGATACCTTGGTCACAGCATTGCTGGGACAGGAACTGATCTACCCTGAAGACTTCATTCTTCAAAAGCTTGGACTGGCTCTCGTATCTGGTTTATGGTGCAGCTCTGTGCCAGAAGAGTCAAAGGTAACAGTGCACTGCAGGAGGAAGGTGAACCTACCAGGTCAGTAACAGAACTGAAATTTAAGGCATAGCCTCACTTATAGCTTAAGCCAAGGAAAAATGCACACATCACCAGGAGGTCAGAGTGAGAATTAGGAAGAGTTGCCTTGTGTCAGCTTTAACTATCCAAGTGCCAAGTTAATAGACAGATATCAGAAATTTGCAATGAGACACTCTCCTTTCTGAACGTTTCCAAAAGTACACCACTTGCTCAGATGGAGCGGTCAATGCTTAAGAAAAGCTTAAAAAAATACTGGAAGCAACTTGATTGAGGACAACTGGCATTTCTTCCCCCACTGCCATCATGGAAGAGAAAATAGTTTTTTACACTTCTTCCCCAAGCCCATACAGAACAGACTGTACATATTTCAGTTTCTCATCTGAGGAGAAAGCCAGAGCTGACAGCTTTCGAGTAAGAGTCTGCATTGCAAACATTGTGCTTTAATCACCAGGGCATCCTTTTTACCTACAAATACTCCAGTTACAACTCTGCAAACTGCCCTCCTGATAACCAAGTCTGCTATTCATTCTGTTTCCAGACAAGATTCCCCTATGTGAGCACACATTTCTAGTACAATGACTCCCCCGCTCACTGTCCAGAACATTTAAATCAGCAAGTTAAGAACACAATCACCTAAAAATAGCATGGCTGGATGCCACTGTCTCCCCACTTATTACTATGCTACCTTTGTACAGAGTTTTTTTTTTTTACAATTCTACATGGAAAAATAAAGCCATAAATGGCTTTACAGGAGGGACTTGTAACCAAAAAGGCCAAGCTGTTAAGTAGTGCCATGGGATTTCCCCTTTTTCCTCAAGCCACATAAACAGAAATTTACATTTTTAGAAGCATTTTGAACAATAACTCCTTAAGTAGATCCGATTTCTCTTTTTATCCTCTTGCCATAGTGATTGTATTCTGCCAGAGAACAGATTGACACATGACAAAGTAGCAGCACTTTCTAGAGAAAGAAAAGTTCATGATATAAAGGAAAAGTAGACAAACATAGAAAAATGCAGGCCAGATCTCTAATTATTTTGCTTGGCATATTAAAGCCAGTATCACACTTCAGAATGGATAAAAAGGGGAGAAAAAAATCTGCTCACAGGATATTGAGCTTCAACTGTCAACAACACGTCGCTTTCTATCGTGATGCTCGTTCCCTTCCATTCACAAACTATGGCCAACAGGGCTTCTATCAGGAAACAATGGAAAAAAGAACAAAGTATTTTCCTTTTTTTTATGGTACCAGGTCAGAAACAGGAGGGCTATCAGCAAGAGCAAGGCCCTTTAGCCTGGCCTAAGGATGCAGTCACAAGCACAGCACCCTCAGCTACGCTGATTCCACAAGTGCAACATCCTCACTGTGGCTTGGAAAAATGCCCAGTGCCCTTACACTGTCTCCCAGAAACCCCTTCAGTCTCACAGCCCTTTTGTGAAGGCAAAAATCCCCACACAACTGTTGAAGAACATTTGTATCCCTTACATTAAAAAAAAAAAAAACACTAGTTTTAACCCATAACCCTGGGTTTTAAAACTGTCCCATTTTAAAACTAATGTGATGCTGCTCAAGGAAACCCAGCAACACTGCAATGCACATTTTACCCTGCATATGCCGCCCTGTCTAAGTTCACCAGGCTGACCTTTCAGGCCATAGAGAAACGTTCAATAAATTCTTCATTTCAGGCCTTGGCAGCCTGAGAAATTAAGGTGTCAGAGCTGCAGGAAGGACACAGGTATTATTCAGAGCAGACTGATGTTCCAACCATTCTGATTGTGTAGTGTGGGATCTGAGGTTGAAGAGAGAAGGATAAGTAGGTAGCAACTAATCAGGGATTTATTTATATACAGAATGACTAGGTATAAACTTAAGGCCATGGGTCACAGTCACATTATGACTTTGCAGAATAACAAGCTAATTCCTGCAGAAAGAGAGACCAGGCAACAAACAGAAGTTTCACAGACACCAAATAAGAAAAAAGCAAATGCAGAAAGGCAACAAAATCAACCAAGTGACCAGAGTGTGGAATTAGATTTTTTTGTTTTTATACTAGAAGAAAAAAATTAAAGCAAATTACTCCACTGCTATGCACAGAAGTTTTAAATCACTTTTAAATGCACTCAAAGCACCAAGTTTGAGTGGACTTATTAAGGCAACAAAGCCATGCCCAGCTGCCAGACCATTCTGCAACAAATCAAACACTCCTTTATCTCAGCACTAGTCTTAGCCCCTGCATGGTTTGTCACACACAGCTGACAATTTGTTTGTTATGTAACTAATAATAATACACTTACCTTGACCTATTGTTACTAATGCTGCCTTCCTCCTCTCCCAGGATACTTTAAACAAACCCGACGAAAATATGTTGATACTCAAAACAATTCTACCAAGCAATTCTGAAGTCTCTTCCCTAAGAAGCACTTCAGGTAAATCCTTCCATGTTGCCACAATTTTTCTGCCTTTCTTTGCAAGTTAGTAATCTAATGTTTTGGTATCGTAAAACACTAAAATAAATACTTTTCTTGGCACTTTTCACCTGGAGAATAACATTTGTTTGATAGCTAATTCTAATTAATACCTACAAAATCACTTTACTTAAGGACTTGACACCAATATCCAACAGCGTGTCATACTAGCATGATATCTGGATAGCATAATCCCAACATGAGAAGTCTGGTGAAATTCATAGAAAACTCTCCTGTATCAGCAACTAAAGCTACCTCATAAGCATTTTACCTGATTCTGAAGGAACTGGGTAAGCAGAGCAATCGCCAAACCTTTCAGTTTAACACTCACAACCACTTATTTTGCCCCACCTTGAAAATGATGCAGATCCCAATGCAAGGTCATCCTGCTGCATAGAAAACCTTCTGATACATGACAACATTGCATTGAGGCCTTGATTATTTATGATTTTAGAATAACATGTTAAATTAATACAAAATTCATACAGGGGGTAGTAGAGAAACAGTTTTATCCTTCTTTGCAGTCTCGTATCTCCCCTGCTACCCCATCCTTGAAACCAGCATGATCAACATGTTGAATGTTTTCTTCTGACAATCTAAATTAGAGATAGCCTTCTGTATAAAATGCATTAATATGTGCAATTTAGGTATAAAATGCTCCATTTTTGCCTGAAGAATCAGTGGTTCTCTTGCCCCAATCATCATTTAAAACCTTACATGGAAAATACCTGCCTTCCTCATGCAATATTCTGCCTTCATCAGCATAATTACATTCCATGGCACATACATGAAAATCGTCCAGCCTCCTACCTTGTTCAGGCTAATGGTGAAAACTTCAGGCCTTGATAAAAAAAAAACCCATGCAATGCAAAATGTTTCGATGAGCCCAAAACACCTCGCTTTCATCTCAGAAATACCTCTCAAGCTCCCATTCCAATTTGATTATTAGTTTATATTTGTCTCCGTAATCCTTCACATAGCTAAAGATGCATTAGCACCACGAATTACAGGACACACTGGTGCAGTGCTGTCTTAAACCCTGGGCTAGTTAAACTGCTGGGGTGGCTGCCAGGGCCTGCCAAGCCAGCCACACTGTTTATAGTTTAGTTCTCCAGATACAGGATTATTACGTTTCAGACTGACAAATACCATATCCTGAAGGTTAGAGTCCTGTGACACAAATACATCCTGGCAGGGCAGAACAGCTGAGCCGGGGTGGTCTTCAGCACAGAGACAGTCTGAGCTCCTGCAAGATTGCTGAAGCATTAAGTTAAAGGAAGAACTGTGGGTTTATAAAACTGCTGCTTAAAAAGGAGCTATTTTTAGGAAATACTCAAACGAGTGTGTTCATTTGTCTAAGTAATACTCAAAATACTGTCTTAAGTTGATCTAAATGGAGCAGAAGATGGATCAGGTTAGGATTTAACTCAGTTTATCTCTTAATGCATAATTTAATAGCCAAAAAAGTTACTTTTCAAATGAAAAAAACCCTCAGTTTCTTTCAACAACTGGAGAATGAGCAAAAAAACCAAACATAATTGAGGAGAAACAGTTTTTGCACTGTGAAAGCTTTGTTTTAGCTAATCTCTGTTTAGCTCAAAAGCCCTATAAACACACTTGGAAGAAGGGATCTGTTAAAAATATATCACCCCACCCCTTCAATTAAGGGCTGAGAAGCTTATGACACATCTGAGAGATCCAACAAGAACAGGGAAGAAAGACAATGTTCCTGATACTTCTAAAGATAAAAAAAAAAAAAAAA
>VWZT01015357.1:466318-496310 GCA_013397055.1 Pachycephala philippinensis
TGTTTCGTTGCCCTCGGAGTGACGCGGGCGGGCGCTGATTGGCGGAGCCCAGGAAGGGAGGCCGCGGGGAGCGGGAGGCGGCGCTTCGGGCCGCGAGTAATTATTACACGGCGACGGCGGCGACGTAAACCAGCGAATGCTATTTAAAGGGACAGCGGCCCGCCCCGCGCCCCCCCCGCCCGCAGGGGTGACCTGAGGCGAACGCGGCGGCGGGAGGGCGAGCGGGCAGCGGCTGCTGGGGGGGGTGGGGTCCGCCCTCCTCCCTACAAATAAATTCATTTTGCTGTAAATACCCGTGGATGTGCCTGCTGCCCTCATGTCCGTGAAGGGGAAGGTCTCTCCGAGCGGGGTCGCCTGCGGGGCTCAGGGCGCTGTGTGGGGTCAGTCCCTCACAGCCCTCTCGCCTTCTGTGCCCTGTGGGAAGGCAGCGGTGGGCTTGGAGTCTCTTGTTATCTGTAGCATCACCTGCTTGTTTCTGCTTTCTTCTCTTCTCGTGGGGCTCTGACACAATCCACTACAGCTTCTTTACATGCACACCATTTCCGCCTCATACCCGATATATATGTATACATATACCTTTTTCTTTTTTTTTTTTTTTTTTTTTTAATACGCTCGCCCCACTTGTCGCAGCCGGCTGTATCCCATACAACGCAGAGAGGTTTTAAAGGTGAGCTTTGAGGATGATGAGTGACTTGATGGCCTGAAGCAGATAGGAAGGGAGTACAGGATTCCAGGGAGGTGAAATAAGCCAAATAAAAGCAGAATTTCATGTGTGGATAGAAGAGAGGAGCTGCCAGGAGGTGAGTGGAGTTTGCAGAGAGTTTTGGAGGAGGGAAGGAAAAGTGTGCGGTTGTGAAGCCAGAGAAGCTGAGGCTGGGTAAATCACAGCTTCATTTCATGCAATCACAGAACACACTGAGCTGGAATGGACCCATCAGGATCATCAATTTCCTGGGGGTATTGTGAAGAGATTTAAAACTTGGGGTCTTTTTTTGAGCAGAGGAAAGCATTGCAAGGGAACACATAAAGATTTCAGCAAAGATAAAGTCCAAGCAGAGACTTCCCGTTGCCAGGAGCTTGCTATTGCCCACATTGAGAGCTGAGTAGGCAGATCCATAAACCTGGAAAAAGCACTTAATGGGAAGAAAACACCTTGTTTGTTTGTTTGTTTTGAATACCTGAGCTTGGATCAACACTAGAAAATGCTGGTGCAACCAGCATGGAAGTGCTAGCATAGCTTTACAGCTATTTTGGTAGATATTATTCAGTCTTGGCTGTCTTTGCTGATGCAATAGGTTTTCCAAATGCCAGGTTGCACGAGCAGAAGATGACCTGCATTGCATGTGGGTATCACAGCATTCACCACAACATTATTTGGAGCGCTTTCATGGTCTTGGCAGTAATCATAAGGAGCTGTGGGGAGTGATGATCACATTCCTCCCAGCCTCTCCATGATCATCTTTTTCTAATTTGATTTTTTTTAAACCTTAAATTCCCTCTGGTTGTTCTCGGGTTGCTTTCTTTGTGTCAAGTTTCATCTCATCATTGGAAATATAAATGCAGAATAGTAGGGCACAACATCCTCAGTGTTTAGGAGAAGGCCAATTGATTGTTGTGCAGTTGTGAGCGACCAGCACAACAGCTGGCAGAACAGCAGCGTAAATACAAGGGAAATGCAAACAGAGAACAAGAGGGACACCTCCTGCTAGGAGTTACTGACCAGCAACACATGGCGCAACAAATGTTAAGTTGTGGCATCAGATGTCAAGGGGGAGCAGCAGAATGTTCAAATGTTGTCTTACTCAAGTTGCGGATGACACTGATCAGGTCTCACGTGCCGAAATGAGAAAACTCAGTTACAATAATGCTGGGGTAAGTGGGTATCTTGGAGCAATCAGAGTCACTATGTTTGGTACACTCAGAAACTGCCACAGTTCAGAAGAGGCAAACAACCTCTAGGAAAATAGGGAACACAAAGTTTTATGCCATTTGTGTTAAAAAAGCCAGTAGTCAAACTGTTTCTGAGGAAGAAAATTCCCAAACAAGATGTCCAGGCTTATTTTTGGGGTGGAATAAAGGATGTATTTAAAAATTAAATGCACATGTTGTTCCAATCTGAATGGAAAGCATAATATTGAAGAAATAGTGAAAGGTTTCCCAGCTGTGCCAGTGATTTGATGATGTATGGCAAAATGGTGAGTGGTAATCAGTGAACATTACTTCCTCTTCTATAACGTCACAACTGGAACGGTGTTTATTCTCCTTGACCTGCATTACTCAGATCTGCTTTCATATATTAATGCTCCCATCACCTTCATTCCCCAGCACAACTAATTTTCATGGTTTTAAGGGCTATCTATTCATATATCTCTGTAGAAAATATGGGCACAATTTTTCTGAAAGGAGTTTCTTCTGATTTTTACTCCCTTCTCCCAAATCCATTTAATCTATCTGCTAACATAGAGGACCTTTTCCTTTGCTTCCTTTTATGTTTGCTTCTGCCATAGTGGCTTGTTATTTCTTTTGCTAAAGCCTTAGAAATCACTAGAGGAATCTTAGTAATGTATTCATTTTGAGGTAGATTTATCTTCAGAGCTGGTAAATGGGAAGTCTCTTCTTCACTTCAGTGGGCTTTGGATCTGATGTTTAGAGCCAACATCATTTCAGTTCTAATCTTGTTGTTTGGGGCCCAGTATGCAGCTCCTGACACTGCTGAGATTTTTACCATAGACTTTATTGAGAGCAGAATCAGCCCCTGCTTCCTGAGAGACAGCCTATAAAAATACAAAAGAAATAAGCACAAGGTTTTGTTGAACAAGTGAATCTTAAATTTTATTTTATTTGATTCTGAGTCTCACTGGATTTTTTTTTTTATCCACAGGTACTTTGACCTCTGTTCTATGCCTTATCGTAACAGGATGAGCTGGAGTTTCAGCTACCCAGGCCTACTGGAAATTGGACCCAGCAGTTACTTGGCAGTGGCCTTCATGAGCAGCAATGCCAGCTTTCCATTGCAATGCCCACATTCAGAGATTTGCAGAATTAGAGTCCAAATTCTGCTTGTATTTGCAAGCCCAGAATGCCACTGACTTCAAGGGGGCTGTAGGATTTTAGCCAAGAGCAGAAATTTGCCCAGGATTTTTTCAGACTCCCTCATGCTTCTGTTTATATGATATTACCATCAAGCTCTATTAGCATGCTCTGTGATGCATTTTACTTTTAAATTACATAAAAGATATTTACTGTGCTGATGCTACATAGTTTGCAAGAAAGATGCACATATGGAAATGAAAAAACATCAATTACCATCAGGATCTCCAGCTTTCAGCATTCATTTTCCAAAACAACCCAGGGACTATTTCTCATCAAAAAAAAAAAAGGCAGAAATGAAAATCCGATTTCTTGGCGTTTATGTATGGCATTCTGGAGCCTTGCTCATCAAGCCTGTTGTGAAAATGGTTGGAATAAAAAAGCCTCATACTGTACAAAACTTTAATACTCTGCTTTTATTTTCTGTATATTGGTTTCCCAATCAGAGGCATGAGTCCATCCCTAAAAATAACGAAATGTTTTTCTGCCTCTCAGGGGGTGGGAGAAGAGATCATCTGGGGAAAACTGAGAATGACAGGTACCACCGAGAATGACGGGTAAAAATACAGGCAGAGTTTGAGAATTAATGGATGAAACCTGTGAAAACAGGCACGCGAGATGCCAGGCAGAGCACGCCGGACAATGCCCACCGCTGCCCGAAAGCGTCCGAGCGCGCAGTGGAGCCAGGTCAGCACTGCCCTGCCCAGAGGGGTGGCACCGCTTCAGGGCCAGCAGCTCGGGGGTGCCCTCGGAGCTGCACAAGCTGAGACCAAAGCGGCTGCTCGGTGTCTGTCCTGAGCAGGGGGCAGCGCAGGGAGGAGACATTCCCCAGGGCAGCGCTGCTCTGCTTCCAGTCCGAGCCACCGGGCAGCTCAGCATCTTTCAAAATGAGGCAGATTGTGTGACCACGTGGTTACAAATCTGGGAGCTTCCTTCTAGATAGCCTTGTTTAGAAATCTGGGCTGGGGCCTTTTAAAGCCCTAACGAGTCCCTACTTAAGCTTTTAATATCCATGTTAAATAGTTCATTGAGCACTGGCCTGGTATTCAGGAGAACAGTGCGCCATTGTCGGCTGATGAGTAACTTTAGGCAAAGAAGTTATTTTGTACCTCTGTGCTTTTTCTTCTCCCGCATCTGCTTTGTCTGTGTAGATAGTGAAGTCTTTCAGGGCAGGAGTGGCTCACGCTGTGCGTGTCTAGTCATCAACACAGCGACTCCAGTCTCACTGGGAGCCTCTCTGCATTGCCCATAACACAACCCTCTGAACACGTCGGCTTCTGTTTATGCTTTGTATGTGCTACAGGGTTTTAGTATTAATTACTATTAATTACCATTTAAAACTAAAACCTGGACTGCTAAATTCTGTAACATTAAAGTAGCCATGTACCATATGCATAAGCCCTTCCACAAATGGATCACTGCACAGAAAGCCCAGAGGCTACCAACTGCTCTGGCGACCAGGTGCTAAATTGTGAGGACACAGGGACCAGAGATGCTCTAACAGGATGGCGTCGGCCACTGGAAAGTCTCCATGTACTCGAGAGAGATGGCCCTACCTGTTTCTGCTCTAGTCCTTGAAATTTAAGGGGAGCAAAGATCCCATTGTCAGGGCAGCAGTGCTTGGTGATCCTTTAATGGCAGCACTCCTTCAGAGACCTTTAAATCCAGCAGAAGTTGGATCCCTGAAGGTACTCTGAGCCAATTTTTGCTTTTGCAACTTTTTGTTGTCTCCGCTGCATGTAGGAGAGCTCTTAGCTCATATTGTGTCACTGGATTCTTGGATTTAGAGGGTTGTTGGGTGTGAATAAACTCAGTGCCCGGACACATCCTGGTGTCTAGAAAGCAAACAATATGCCCGAAGTGCCTGTCAAGGATCTAGATACAAATGTTCCAAATGACAAAAATGTCTGTTCATCTATCTCCCCACCTGCTTAGGAATGCCAGGAGCACCAGACTACTCCGGGTTTGGCACTCTTGTTTGTTCTGTTCCTGTCCATCTGACCTTGCTAGCTCAGATAGGCTATTTGTCAATGCCAGGGAAATCTGCTGCAACAACAGAGGGAGTATCTGGTGTCAGTATTCTCCAGCTCCTTGAGGGAACTACCTCATTAGGGAAGCTAAAACATCGCTTTGATTGCTTAGAAGCAAACCATTTGTTTTGCAAAACTCTCCAAGCAGTTACTCACTCCTTGTAAAATTATAATGCCTGAAGTCTTTTTCTAAAGCAGTCTTGGATACTTGAATGGCTGGAAATTTGCAGCTGATAAAAAGTTTTACAGCAAAGCAGATCTGATCAGTGTTTCCTTAAATAAGACGATTATTATTCTCTGTCAAAATGTCATTAGATTTTGATGGGTTTAAAAGAAATAAAACGTTCTACTGGAGAAAGTTACAAAACAGGACATTTTTGTACCTTCACAGATCCTCAAAATGCATTTGAGATTTTGTGTGCTTTCTTTAGGAAATTTGAAGCTGAGATTTTTAATATACCTACAGCACATATTTTTGTCCCACAATATCCAAGTATTGTGTCATGATCAGCTTTGAGCTCTCTTGTAAACTTTGTCAGGGGCCATCAAGCTGAGATGGGATGGCTGCTGTCCTGGTATTCTCCCTCAGAAAAAAAGCTTTTTGGAAGATTGATAGCTGGGGCTGCCTTTGGGTAGTACCTTCCATTCAAGAATCCTAAAGCAATCACAGAAATCCCCAAGCCTTCCTAGGCAGAAATTGGGCACAGCCTTCCTGCTTTTCTGCAGTGCACTTTGCTCGTTGTATCCCATCAGGAGGGACAGAGTCTATCCATCTCTCACCTCTGTGCTGGCAGTTTCCCAGGGAGTTGCTTGTGAACACAGATTACAGACCATGCTCCCTGCACTCTGCATAGGGAGAAGGAAGGTCCACAGAGGGAGAGGTATCGTGTTCCTGTTCTCCTGTAACACATGGAAATCCCTTGGGTAGTATCACATTTGAGCAACTCCTGCACAGCTGTAGCCTATGTGAGGACCACAGTGACAGAGAATCAGAGCAGAGGCCTGTCCATCCTCATTCCTACCCTATCCCTGATACATTTTATAAAAGCAGATCTGGTCAAGCTGATATACTATTTAATTTAATTTAATATGAAGAAACACTGATGCCTGATTCCCTATACTGTCTTTTAATGTCTTGTGCACTGCCCAGGACATATTAAAAAGCCATACTAGCAACCTACCTGAGTTACTCACAGGAAATGCCCAGTGGACTTCCTGAGCAAAAGTACACACAGAACAAGATTGAGGATTTGGATCATTGACAGGTCTACAGTTGAAAAGCAATAAATCACACCTCTCTCCCAGCTTGCTTCTCCCTGCTTCCTCCTTGCTTTTCTAATTCTCCTCTTCTAAATGAAAGGGGACATCTTACAGGCTTGCAAAATCTTCCCTCCTGTGGGAAATTGCTAATTATCAGAGTTGCTGCAATAAAGAAAAGAGCAGCATACCATAGTAGAGCACTGCAGTTTTTTGTTTTTTTCATTTTTGTTTAGCAAAACTCTGGTATTTCTGAAAGTCACACCTCCTAGAATATAGTGTCCTGCGTGTGAAGATATGTTGGGTTTCTGTGCACTTCAGCCATGAAAATGTTGGGGTGTGTAAGTAATGTAAGGTCTTCGTAAATAGTGCCTTGTAAAATCTGCTTTATGCTGTTCTTTGTTCTATTATGTAGCATTCTCTAGAATGTGCTTGGGAATATTTATTTTCCCTAATTTCTTTTCCTTAACTGAGGCAAAATATTTACACGCCCCACACCAAGAGCAGTAGCTCTCGCAAAGAATAGTGCTCAGTATACTGCCGCTGTTAATTTGCTGGCATACCTAATTATACAGTTGAAAATGTCAACATTAAGTGATGTCTGCATGGCAGGCACTGATGTGGCTGTTATATAACACAGGTGTGCTCAAGCACTGCTACCAGCAGCCATCACTGAGCCACGTGGGCTGCAAAACCAATCAGAATAATAATTATTGAGTCACTAGCCCCTGCCAAACTCTGGCTTTAACAACTTGAATGCCACTGGTAATCAAGCCAGCTCAAGAAGACGTCGTCCAGTGTGTACCTACACAGCGGGGATCACACCCCGGGGTCACAGCTCTCCAGATGAGCACTGGTGGGCCTGGCCACAGAAGGATTTGGTTCATCACCCCCCTCTCTCTGCATCTTTCCTCTCTGTGAGATGTTTCCACCTGTCTGGTAGGGACTGGAGAAGGGGATGGTGACCTAGTTTATAATTCAGCTGGCCCAGCTCACAGCTTAATGCAGTGATGGAGATGCATTGGTGCTAAAATGCTGGATTATGAACTGTGGTACAGACACACAACCTTTTGTGCTATTTTATGCTACAATATTTTCTGTGTCTGCAGAAAATACCATGAGAAGCACTGATCATATACAAACCTACTGCTAACTGTGCCGGAGCTGGGCTGCCAGAGCCTATACTACCAGAAGAGAGGAACTGGGAGAAACACAAACCATAAACCAGAAAGCTTTCTACTAACAAAATATCCCAGGGTAGTTCAAAATCAATATTAAGTCTTGAGTAAATCAGAGAAAGCAGAGCAATAAGCAAACCAGGGGAAATAATAAACATTAAAGACCTATGTATTAGTCCATACCTAACAAAAAGTTACTTCTCTGGGATGTCTTTCTGAGTGCTACAACAGATCTTCTGTATGATGTTGGGCAAAATGCATAATTTCTCTCTGCCATGATGTTAGATAATACTTCCCTACCTTATAATCCCTCATGTTGTGAGTCGCTGAGTGTCAGAGTGCTCATTACGTAGGATTATATCAGGTCCTGAAGAAGGGAGAGGACCTGCAAAAGGCAGATGAAAATGGGATGAGTGCAGTTGTCCTTGAAGACATCAGGAGCTGAGGGCATGGCAGATGCCCAGGTGTTCTCAGGCTCAGTCTCTTGCTAAGGAAGCATTTCTCTAACAGCATCCAGGGAGCAGGTCTAGCATAGGTGCAAGTATTTACACTCAAAATGCTCAGCAGACAACTCGATTAATTGCCAAAAAATGTGGTTTGATTTCTCATTGACACCACTTGTACAAAATATTTCAGTGGAGTCAGGACTGATTCTTCTCCTGAAGAATGAGCTGCTAAGGTCTTGAGAAATGTCTGAGTAAATGTCTGGAGGAAGACAAGGGTGAGTGCTAGCAGGTGACCAGGCATGTTACCCCTTACAGTGTTACATACATTAAGTTGAGTAAGACACAATAGGAAACACTGTAGAGTGCCAGCATTTGGGAAGACACCAGGACTTGGAATTCATCTGATGGATAAATCAAGTGATATTTTTTATGACTGGGTTTTGTACCTTTCAAAATGCCAACACCTGTTAGCAGTGTAATAACTATGGGCAGATCAGAACAAACAGCATTGATCATTTCTGTGCACAGAGCAGAATCTTCTACCTGCAGCTCAGTTCCCTTCCCTGTCTGTTACCTTTATTGCCTTATGTACAGCAGAGAATTAACACTTCAGCTTTGCAGCATTCTTTGTCATGCCCAGCTAATTAAAAGAATGCCACTGCACCTGGAAGAACTATAAAAATGTCCTTCTAAAAACCTCAGCAGCATTTAATATTTTATTCATTGCTATGTTGTTGTGTTTTGCCTGCGGTAAAGCAACCTCATGGAAGTGAGACACTACCACTGAAGGCTAACAAACATTCTACCTTCAACATGTTATGTTAGCTCTGTGCCTTTTTTGTCCTTCCGTTCTGAATCCGTGTTTTTAACAAACTTTCTGTTTTCAAGCAAGAAAAAAACAACCCAACATTTCTATTGCTAGAAGCAGGGAACTAGAACAGGCAGTGTTGAAGCGTTCATTCCTTTTCCATATGTGGAACAGACTGTCTGAAATCTTTATTTCCCAGGGAAATATAGTCCACATTTTCATCCTGTAAAGCCTGAATAATTGCCCTGCATATAACGCTATCTCTCCTGTTAGTGACTGAGGAACTAGAAGAAAAAATAAAACAAGTTTAGCGTATACAAAATAACATTGATAGCTTTATTAGAGAAGGTGTAGGAAGCCAAACCATGCAAGCACAGACACAATTATTAAAGGAAAATTAGAAAGTTGTCGACACAAGCTGTTCAGAAATAATTTCAGGTTCCCCAAAGCCATGTGATTGGCTTGCAGACTTTCAGTCTTCAAAATACAGGTTCAATGTGTTCTTATTTGTCTTCACTTTTTGATATGCTGGGGAATCACATGAAACCAGCTTTATTTTACAAATGTGGAGGCTGAAAACTTTTTGTTTAATGGAGATTCTTGAGTGCTACCATGACTCCAGAACCTGGAGATTTCAGAAAATCATCACCAGGCCCACATGGCCAGCAGTAACGTGCAACATTAGTCTATTTTTCTAGCAAAAACCTGATGTTCCACACATGCAGCTCCCTGTGGGCATGCTATGTTTTTCCATTCAGCAACCTCATCTCAGAGAAAAAGTGCTCTGTCTCGGATTTGCAGACATCTTGTTGCACAAAGAGAAGCAAAAACAAGTTGGGACATCACGAAATTCCCATTATGTTCTGTGTATGTTCTCAGAGTGCCCATACGTGCATATGCAGTACGTGTGACTCATCCCCAGATCCTGGATGTGAGTGTAGGAGCCCCGGGTGGAGAGTGTGCCAACCGTGCAATAAGCAACATGACTAACATCTATCATATTTATTTTGTTTTCTCACCCTTTTTTTCAGGGGAAGGCCCGCGTGTTTTGGCAGGTACTATTAGTGCTCTCTTTGCATCCAAGAACACGAGCTCTAGGAATTGCATCTCGCACAGGAAGCAGAAGGTGGTGATGTTTGCGATGGCCATGAGCCCCTGAGGGAGCTCATTATTTACTCTGGGATGTGGCCTGTCCCCTGCCCAGAGGAGCTGCATTGTCATTTTGCAGAATCCTGTTTACCCGAGGGATACGGCTGCCAGCGAGGCGTTTGGTCTGAAGGTCTGGACCATGGGGTGTGCCAAGCCCAGCCATTCGAGTATCTTGCTGTAATGTCCAAAATTTACACTGAGAAAAAGAAAATTAGTCTTCTCTCCTTTTTTTTTTCCCTTCTTTTTCTCGTTGTAAATTCAGAATGGTATTCAGTCCGTGTGTATGGAGCTGTGTGAAGGTGAAGAGGTGACATCAATATGCCAAACCCAAACCAAATCAGTGGCTCAGACAACCATAGGCTGAAAGTGCAGAACTGGGGGACAGTCCACCCCACTGTCACTTTCATCCAATGCCAACACATTGATATAATTTTAAAAAAGCCTCAGCAAAAGCAATCTACACTTTCTCAAGCAGTTTGACATATCCGAACACTGAGACATTGTGCTGAAGTGAAAAGCAAAACCCTCATTCTAGATGGACAGGAAAAAATCATACACATTTAGTTTCAGTAAGTACATTCAGTGTCAGCACCAGTGCTGCCAATTCTGGCCATTAGGTCTTATAATATTTCCTGTTTTTCTGAAAACAAGAATTATGTGTAGCTCATGACAAATGAATACCCTGAATTTTTAGCCTTAATGACTGCAAAGCAGGGCTTGAAGACCTGAAAATGGGTGTGCCTCACAACCTTAGAAAACCCAAAGGCAAATTGAAAATATGCATTTTTATTGTTTCTGATCAACCTTGTGATTTTAAGTCATGCATGACTTTTCTTGGAGGCCTGACTCACAGCTTTTAAATGTTCATGTGGGGCTGCAGTGCCCCACAAAGAATGAAATGCAGTTACAAGAGCTGTACCCAGGTGACAGGTATGGGCAACCAAGAAAACATGAAGCATTTGTATTTCTTAGCAATTTTTGTTTCGTGTTGGCAAACGTGAGGAGCCTGACAGTCTGGTGCTTTATGGGAAGAGAGAAAGCTGAGGAAGAGCAAGGCAAGGAGAAGAAGGATTCCTGCCCAACTCAAAAAATAGGTGAAAGTTCATCTTGAGAAAAAAAATAAACTAAATCTAACTGCTACCGCTGTTTTAATGAAGGGTTGGGGAGGCAGAGAGGGAAGGCATGTGTTTATATCGCAGAGCTGGTAATAAGGGATTCTTCTTCTCGCCCTGGTTCTGCCACTGACTCATCCAGCAGGGTTAGGCCTATGTCAGTTCTCACTTCAGAGCAGATTAGACTTAACTATAGACCCAGCTGCTGTCACATTTACTGGTGTTGAGTAACACTTTCTTCCCTGGTGACAATAGTTGTGATGGGAGAAACCCCACAGTTCACAGGAGGTGAATGATGGAGCCCCATTGTAGTTACAGGAAAGAAGCATCTGCAGCACAGAGCTGCTCTAAGGCTTCATTAGCTCTATGCCTAAAGCATCTCTTAATTGGTTGAGCCATATGTAGAGATCAGGGTCTGCTCCTCTCCAGGCTTTTCTTTAGGAACAAACAGTCGGGAGCTAAGGAAGATCTGCGAGCTGAGGTTTGATCCGTTGGTGAGCCCACCCACTCAGCCAAGGAGCTGGCAAGGTGGTGAAGGATCACCTCGCCCCTCTTCCATGCCTCACTGAATCAGCAACAGAAAGGCTGAAGATCACAATATATTTACGGAGATGCTTCTAAAAATCATCGTACTTAAGCCTAAGATGCTCTGCTCCAGGACTGAGCTGAGTTTGGAGCCCAGTACAAGTCTCCTTTCTAGAATTTCTGCCAGCCTTGAGTGCACACAGCACACCAACACCCAAACTTGTCACCAGTCACTGACAGCACAAGAACTCAGGAAACCCTTCCAGGGAGGTTTTCTTTGTGTTAAACAAATATTTAGTTGAAAAAAAAGTTCTAATAAGCAGCCAGTTGCACAGATCCCCAGGCATCATTTGTTCAGGGAATATTTGGTTAATAGTGATGAGTATTATCAACATTTATTTTTTTATATATATATATATATATATATATATGTATATAATTCGGAGGTGCCAATGAATATGATATATCTGCTTTTGTCAATGCTGGCACCCTGCCGTGCCTCATTCCCCCTTTGTAGAGTGGCTGCAGATTTGTTAATAAGCACTAGATTAGAAACTAAATCTCATAGAAACTACATTGGTTGTAATTGTATTATTATGGCTATATTGCTTAAATATCAAAGTGAACTTTTCTCTGGATTGCTCCACAGATTTCAAATAAACCACGTGTGTAGTGAATTTAGGCCAATGCCTCATTTGTGCTCTTACAGAGGCCTGTATGGTTTTACTTTTGATTTGAAGTGTTTCACATCTCCCTTTGCTCTTTTCTCAGAGAAAACATTGCCTTGCTACAATTTCCAGCTCTTACATTATCTGCTTCACCTTCATTGTTATTAGTCCAGTACACAAAAATCAGGCTGAACAACTAAAAATTGTGCAGTATTAAATGCACACTTCAGGACTTACAGCTGCTGTAAACCCCTCACCTTTACACTTACTGACTCAAGAACTTCATGTTCCCCTTTTATTACACACCCATAACTTAGAGCAATATAAAAGCACATCATTGTTTTTCCTGATAATTTTGCCACCCTGCTATTTTATGAGCCAGTCGGTTGGTCTGCGAGCACATGCACCAGGTACTGTATCTTGATGAAGGAATTGGATTATTGCCAAATAAAACAGTCAGACTATTATTATGGCTAATACGCTAGAAGTGTTTGCAATGGGTTTTTAAATAATCCTCTACATTTATATTGCACTATTCATCCTGAAGAGATCCAAGGTGCTGTGGAAGGCTGATAATGGGTCTTTTTGCTCATTGCTAAAACGTGGCTGCTGCTAAGCTGGAGAAATAGCGACCATCCTGCACAAACAGCATTAGCGAGCACAGCAGGTAATGAAGCAAACAATAATATTGCCATTCGGAATTGGAAGGTAATTGCTTGATTTGGAATTTGATGAGGACATAAGAGCTGATATGCTGCTGCTTGTAAAAATATGCTCCAAAGGATTTTGTGGTCGTTCCATCACTTGTGAGTGATGATGGCGCTTCCACAAGCATTAGGTTCCCTGTGACCATGCTCGGCACAGTATTTCCAACTGAGCCCAGGGACAAGGCTGTGACTTGGAAGGTTCATTTCTAGCAGTGCATGAGTTTCTCTAAAATATCTCCTAAGCAGTCCAGTGGCTTGTGGAGCCCAGCTCCCTTTGGCTCAGGACCTGAGCACTCTCAGCTTTACTCACCACAGCCCAAACACGTGATACGTGTGGGAAGGTGGATGACAGGCAGCCTTCAGCCAGGGATGTGTAGGTGCTTTGCTGATGTCTGACTTGGAATGCAGATAATACCACTTTATTTAACAGACAGCGAATCTTTCTCAAGTGTAGTAGGAGGATATGTAGCATTTTACTGGACTTAGAGAGATGAAGCATCATCAGTGCATTCCCACAGTCTGCTCTAACTTCTGTTTTGTGGCTGGCTCTGCCACGTATACTTGAAGGATAAGAAGATCACAGCTGAAAATAGGGAAGGTGAGAAATTCTTCTATTATGTCACTTTTAAAAATTCACTGTGTTGCTATATGTAGTTATGAGAGGACTTAGTTATTACCTGAAATAGCAGATAGTTCCTAACAGACCATCCATATCATGCTGCCTGTATAACCTATCATTACATGAAAGCAACTGTACCACACAGGAGGACGACTGATCAGACCTTCCCTTGAAAAAGTATTGCCAAAGGCAGATGGGAAACACCAAACCACCATACACCAATCATGAAATCTCACATACGGGGAAGACATAGGCAAAATTCACTGTAGAAGTAGTGGTGTATGTCCAAATTGGATCCAACGCCAAATTCTTTGCGATTTAAAGATTTCCTGGAGCTTACAGTTGAGTGCCATTTTTGAAGCCAGGAGCCTAAATCAGACAAGTGTTGC
Source organism: Pachycephala philippinensis (assembly GCA_013397055.1). Classification (NCBI taxonomy): domain Eukaryota; kingdom Metazoa; phylum Chordata; class Aves; order Passeriformes; genus Pachycephala; species Pachycephala philippinensis. The sequence goes on from VWZT01015357.1 coordinate 480,297, forward strand.
CCAACTGGACTCTTGAGACCAAGGGTAAGAAAGGTCCATCCCTCCCAGCAGGATAAAAGCTGAATCCAAACCCTGTGCCGTGAATCCATTGCAGTGTGCACTCATGTCCCAGAATGTTTATTGTAAAGCCCATCTTCTCCTCTCAGTCCCAGTACTAGGAACTGAGATACTGACACTGCAGTGCTGTTTTCTCTCTGGCTCCCATGCATCAAGCACTGGAAGTCAAACAGTTTCAGATGGTGCTTGTTTTTTGTGCTTAACTGAAATAATTAGGTGAATTATGTACCAGGGTGCACAGGGATTTAGCAGTAGGATTCCCATGAATATGGTCAGACATACATGGCTAAACTTTCGGCACCAAAGTTTGCATGCACAGTACTGCTTGGAAGTAACGTTTTTACTGAGTCACTTTTCACATCAGAACACAATTTTCAGTGTATTATTGGTGTTGTAAATGTTTGTCTCAGCATTCTTGTCTTGCTAATATCACCAGGAATTAGGGAGTATGTTCCTCAAACTGAACCCTATTCAGGAGTGTGAGCTTCCAGGCCACACTTTGTTACCCAGCCCTGCTTCCTCAGAAGTGTTCAGAACCCTTTAGAACCGAGATAGAAGCTGTCCAGGCTGGATCCTGCAGCTGCATTCTACCTCCCTCCGTGCAGGAGGATGCCCCATCAGCAAACCTTGCACACATGCATGTGAGGCTGCAGGACTGGGCTGTGAATCCACAGAAAGGAAGAAAGAGGACAGGATGGCGTGGATGTTTTAGGATGAACACAATGTCTCAGAGAGAAACAATAGCTAGAGGTCCCCAATGCACCTAAAATGCCTCCTGATTTCACACGAGGCCATGGCTGATGGAGAGAGCATTGTTTGGCAAGGAATTGCTGCAATAAACCCCCAGACATTTTCTTTGTTGGGTATCCAGCTGGACACCACAAACAGAAAACCTGACTACATCATGCAAGCGTGTTGTGTTTTTACCTTCCAGGGGAGATTAGTTTCCATTAGATTACAAGTTAATTAACAATAAATGTAGTTTATTGTTATTACAATTGTTTCCAATTTGCCAAACATTACATACTAGCAAAACCATTTCTTTATTTTAAAATGAGATTTTTACCCTTTTATGAAATCTATAATTCTAAACTATTTTGGAGAGCTAGACAACAAATTAATTTAGTGCACTAAACACTAAAGAATCTGACCATGACTGAATAGAAATTCACTCACATAGTGGATATCCAGAAAAAGTGATTAGCAAATAACAAAGGACAGAATACAAAAGAAATGCTGTTCTACACCAATTTCCAATTTAGACAAAATTAACTTCTATCTAAGTGGTTAAAAAGGAAGAATGTTTTCAGGAGCAAGTACCTTGGATCAAAGATCAATGCACAAAAAAACAAATTGCCTCAGAGTGTGGTAAGTTTAATGGAATAATTTTACAGCTAGCAAGCCATATTGTGAAAGAAAAGTGATTTGAAAAGATGAACTTGATAAAACTGCCTTTCAGGTTGCCTCACTAGCACTCAATCTTAGGTGACTTAACCAAAACACATGTCCAAAGAATTATGAGTTCTACATCTTTGGCATCTCTGAGGCAGATCTAGCTGCTATCTACAGTGTCATGTGGGAGAAAAATGGGATTCCAGACATAAACACACACAGACACATAAATGCCAAAGCCACCTCTCACTCCATAACATGCTACATTAGGCTATGTATTAAACCAGCACCTAGGCCTGGCTGAGATTAAGGTCCCAGTGTGTCAACTGCTGCATAAATAAACAGCTCCACTGACTTCCAACAAAGGATGGAAAACAAATATTAGGGCTCTGACTCACATGCAGATGGCAAATGACTGGAGTGATGCACCTGTGAGTCAGCTCTTACCTGCTTCAGCTCCACTGAGCTTGTGGCTGCAGAGTTATCATCATCATCAACAGCCTGACCTCAGTCCAGCCCATCTGGGGCACCACACACAGAACCCCCCTGCCCCAACACACCTCCTTGGGAGGGCTGCTAAACACAGGCAACAGGCACAGACCTGAATGAAACTCTCAAATTTCCTCTTTTAGAAGTGGGGAACTGGGTCATAGAGAGACCAATGGTTTTCTCAAGGACATGTAGGCATAACTAGAAAGTTAAATTGTATTGCCAGAGTCAGGAAATCTCTTGGAGAAGCCCATCCAATGGATGGGGAAACCAAAACTCAGCAGTGAGGTTTTTTTTCACCCCTCAGTGTGAAAGGGTCTGCGATGCCATAGGAACTCCAAGTTTTACACGGGATATAATGATTCCAGATTTTGTGGCTTGCCACCTTTTGTAGCAAACACAAACCCCCGTTGATACATCCAGCAAATGACTGAGTTGTGCTCAAGTGAGACAACAACTCTCAATCCCCTGTAGGCAGCCAGAAAAATTAACTCCCTCTGGAACTACAGTGGCCATTTATTAGCTCAGGAATATAAAGGAGAGACAAGTAAAGTAAACTAATTACATTTCATGGGGGCTTTTTGGATCTGGGTTCCCAGTTACGAAATAGATTGGGAATGGCTGTTTATTGTCAAGCCTCCAAAAGGAGATTGAGGGCAAAGGAGAAACAAGGATGTTGCTATTATTTACGTTGCTTGAGCACTGGCCATTGGAAATGCATTTCTCATTGAGTGATTAACAGTTATCCAGCACAAAGAGCAAATAAAAACCTTGTCTAATTCAGTCAATCCCGTTCTCTCTGCCCTTACTGCATTAAATCACGTGCAACTGGCTGATTTATTTACTGCTGCTTTTTAATATCATCACTCTGCCGTGATGCCATGTTTCAAAATCAGGAATAATTAAGAAAACATAAGAGGTTTTTAACTAAAGTTCTTTGCTCTTGAAAATCGATAACTTTAGGCTTCATTTAGCTCCCTGTAGATAGATTCACATCCCTGCACAGATGAAGTTACCAAAATCAATAGAGCTTTGCAGAGGCACAGGGGGTCAGTCTGTGCAGAGCTCCTCTGACTTCATGAGCAAAGCACTCGCTGCTGGGTCCAAGCTTCCATCTGCATTTGGGTTTAAAAAGGTTTCTCAGCTCCAGAATACACTGTGAAAGCGCTTGATTAAGTCATTATGATGCATAATTCCCTGGCATGCCAAGAATCTAGTCCCAAATTGATACAAAGGCAAGTCTGCTGAGGATGAGAGGGTATTCTGGGGTTTTATTGTGAAAACTCAGAATTACATGCACTGAACTGCTGCTGTGGAGTTTGCTTGCTCTTGCTACCAATAGCCATTAAAATGCCTCCCAGATTAAACGCAATCACCCTCATTGTTGCCTAATCAAAGATCATCCCAGTCCCACTCCTGCTGTTATGTGAGGCCAGTGGGGTTTGTGTTGGCTCAGTGCTCCTCCCCATGCTCAATGAGCTGGGGCAGGACAGTCCTCCTGGCTTGGACGGGTGAACTCCCACCATGGAACACCCCCCACTCCCAGCTGGGGCATTTTGGTGTTGCTTTATTGCCCACAACACCTGGCAAAAGTTGAGGTTATTTGGAAGGGTCTAAAAGACCTCAGCTTCCTTAAAGACAGAGCATTTTAGGGCCTGAGCAGGCCCTGGGATCAGTATCACTGCTAAGATGCTTACAGGCTTAATTCCCTTGATGACCCCAGGCTCTGTACACAGCCATGGCAATGAAGATGGACAAATGTAATTCAAAGCACAGAGCGCTGTAAAGATCCATCATTAAAAAACGAGCTCAAAAGCAAACAGCTTTTTATTCTGCTTTGGTTAGGGAATGGCAGCAGGTTTGGATAACTAGTCACGGTAGCATCAGCTTCCTTCACACTTATTTAACAGGACATAATTTCACTTAAAAAGATCGAGGGGACAGCGTTACATGCTCAGACAGCACAGCGATGAATGTGGTATAAATACCTGGGGAGACAGATTAGTTTGCTATTTCTGCTCACAGCCTTCTCCTAGGAGCACAGAAATGCCATCTCAGCATGCTTTTTGGAGGATTAGAAAATCATAATAAACACAAGGATAAAAATATGCCATGGGAGTTACAGCTAATTTCTTGCTATAATTTGCAGCAATTTACACATAATCATTTGAAAATACTTCACAGTGCCAACAGCCGAGTGTCTGCTGCAATGGTGCAAATCAGGAAAATGAGAAATGCAGTTAGGGCTGAAGAACCCTCCAGAAGGGTCATTTGGGATATTAAGTTCACAAATTCTTCCTTGCAGTTGAGTAATGCAGGAGATTTTATTCTACCACATGGAGCCCAGTGTCTTATGCTATAGGTGGATGGAATGACCTTCACACCAACTGATTTTAGACTTCAAAAAACCAGCAATGTAATCTGTGTCTTTCTCTTACCTGAAGGGGTTTTTTTAATTTTTATTTTAAAAAGGAGTCTGCAAGCAGTAGGCACTAGCACCACGACATTTTCATGCAATACACATTTGAAAAGGTAATAAAACTGTAGTAAAATTACTGAATTAGGGTTCAGATATATGTTTTAATATCAATATTTATTTTGAGCATATGAAAATTACTGAAATCCCATTACACAATTACTTCCTAATCATAATTCCCATTCAAAGATCTGGATTGATTAAAAAAGAGGAAAATGTCTATACACTGTACATTTGTATTTTTGTCTATTTTATAACTTGAAATATTTCAAAACAATTTGAAAGGGGAATAAAAACAAATGTGCCCCCAGACTGGGACCCTGCATGTAAAACAAACTAAAGATGAGTTATGAACTTCCATGAAGAGGAATTTATAGAAGAAATACCAGTGTTGCTGCAACCCTCTTTTATAGGGTCATCAACAGGGGGGATATGGAAAAAGGGGGGTGAAATGATTTATTAAGAGAATACGTTATCTTCTAAAGGAAAGATATTTAATCTATGGATCACTAACACTTGACCCAGGGCAAAGGTTACCAGTAGTACCAGGGGCAGATGCAGCCTTGATTTAAATAATGGAGAGGTACAGCAGCAGATGCAGGGCTGATTTAAAAGATGGAGAAGCACGGAAGCAAGCACGCTCCTGGGAGGGCTGATGTAGAGGACTGCAAAGCTCCCAGGCACCCAGGTAACTTGTAACTGGTAAAGTGAGCTTGAATTTTAAAGTGATTTATTTTAAAAACATGAGATACATAAGCTTCTCTTGGAAAATCAAACAGCAAAGAATTTAAAAGCATGCCGAGCTTTAAACTGTTAGTAGCTTTAATGAGTAGCTGCCTTTTTTTTTTTCCCAAAGACACCTAAAGGAACTGAGCACCTGTATCTATCCTATCCGTGCTCAGTGGAAACTCTTTACCTAAATCCTGTTCGTATTTTGGAATTGTGATCCAGTGGGACTCTCTGTATGCTAAGCAAGGCTCAGATAATGCCACTGAAATGCTGCCTCACCACATTTTGAGTATCACCAGTGTCTAAAATAGGTTTAGGTGTTGAATGCCTGTCTCTCCTGGGAGCATTATGTTGCTGAAAGACACAGATCTGAACTAAAGCTGCTGATCAATCACACATGACTGTGCACATATTCACCTGCCACAGGAGAATCAACCAACACTCAAGACCACCCTTGACTCGTGGGTGCAAGGGACATGCAAAGTTTTGGTTACCATTTTGAGGCATGAGCTCTTGACTTCTTAATTCATGAATACTCACAAGCAGGTTTTGTTTTTTTCCCTTCTGGGAGCAATTATTTTCAGGCACGAAGCTGACTCCAGTGTTTCTGCTGGCATCTGCAAGAACTCACTAAGCTTCTTCCAAGTCTTGTTCATGCTCCATTGTCTGGGAAGCTTGGGGACCTTTACATTTCTGTGGCTCACTGCTGACAACTATGACTATGTGTTCAAATTCTCCTAATCCTCGATAAACATTTGGAAAGGCTTATGAGAATGCAGAGCATGTGTCTGCACACATGCACATGATGACACGTGACACATGCACAGTGCAGAAGTATGTTTGGCTGTTCCTTGACTCATGGTGATGACAGAACCTGGGGTTCAGAGGAAAACAGGCTCTGACTTGAGATGAGTTACCAGGGGAAGTGACGAGGCAGCAGCTGAATCCTGAGTAACACAGCCAAAGCTGGCCATTCCTAGAGTTCCCTTGGGTCTCTGCAGTGCTACAGAGGAGTCATGAGGGGAGTTGAACGACCACCTTTTCATGTTTGAGCAATGGAGCATCTCCATTTGATCCACCCTCCCAGCCTTTGCTGCGTGGTGTTTTGGGAGCAGGAGAGAGCCTATGCCATATTCCTCAGCCCTCAGTCATTCCAGATGGCACCACAGCTCTGCAGTAAGCTGGGGTAGTTATACCTGCTTTAGTTTATGCTGGGGACCACTTTGGCTTTTCAATTAGCCCAGAATGCCTCAGCTGGCCCAGAGGATGCAAAACCAGCTGCATCCTCCCATCTTTCCTGGAGCTTGCCTTCAGTACACGTCTAACACACCAAATATAAGCTGGGTCGAAGTCTCTCTTTCAATTGCCACAGAAATTGAGATCCAGCATCCTGCTATTTTGTCTCCATCCAAGAAACATCAGGAGATGGTCTTAAGTGTTTTAAAGTTAACTGCTCCCAAAATTTATGGAGATGACCTTTCCATGCTTTGGACAGGAGGCTTTGATGCTTCCTGGCTGGCAGAATTCATAGAATCAGAGAATCTGAATGGTTTGGGTTGGAAAGGACCTTAAAGATCACCTAGTCCCAATCCCCCTGCTGTTGGCAGTGGCACCTTCCACTAGACCATGCTGCTCAGAGCCCCACCCAACCTGGCCTTGAACACTTCCAGGGATGAAGCAGCCACAGCTTCTCTGGGCAACCTGTTCCAGTGCCTCACCACCCTCACAGTAAAGATTTTTTCTTAATATCTAATCTACACCTACCCTCTTTCAGTTCGAAGCCATTACCCCTTGTCCTGTCACTCCATGCCCCTGTAAATAGTGTCTCTCCATGCTTCCTGTAGGCACCCCTCAGGCTCTGGAAGGCTGCAATGAGGTCACCCCAAAGCCTCCTCTTCCAGGCTGAACAATCCCAATTTCCTCATAGGAGAGATGGTCCATCCATTTAATCAACTCAGTGGCCTCCTCTGGACCTGATCCAACAGCTCCATGTCCTTCCTGCAGCGGGGACCCCAGAGATGGACACAGCACTGCAGTGGGGTCCCACCAGCGCCGAGAGGGAGAACCCCTCCCTCGATCTGCTGCCCACGCTGCTTTTGCCGGCTTTCTTCGGGAAACACAAATATCACTTATCCACGTAGCTAATTAGCGGGGCTGCGCCCCAATCCCACAGGACTCGATGTCTTTGCTGCACGGAGAACCCAAAATCGCGATGTGCGGCAGAGCTGCCCCGGCGCTGCAGCGCGGCCGGCTGCGACTAGATGTCAGCACTCCACTGGGCAACCGGCCCCAGCGCAGCTCCGCCGCCACCGCCGGCAGCATCCCTGGCAAACAGAACCCACCAAACCTCCCCAAGGCTCGTACCAGGGCTGCGCAGGACAGCTGCAAAGCTACAAGTGAACCGAGCCGTTCTTTCGCAATGAAATCCAATGCCACGCAAAAACAACAACAAAAAAATCACTCCGGTGCGGACATCAAAAAGGGAAGAAAAGCAGGAAAAAAAATCTTAGATCGTTTTGTTAAGGCCTTGGAGTGTTCTTCCAGGCACATAATCACAGTTCCCACAATCACCTGGAACTAGAACAACTCTGGCAAGGCAGATGCAGCACGGATAGCTCAGCAAAGCTTTTGTTATTTGGCTTGGTTTTGTCTTGAACGCCATGAGATAACATCGTCTCTCACAAGTCAATTTTATGAGGATCTGTCAACTCAGTCCCCATCTGTTCTGGAAAAATCAGCCTTTTCAGGTTAGAGTGGGATGTGGATTGAAATCCACAGGGCACAGATTTAAATCAAAGTCTCTGAAGCCCCTTCCAATTGCCAAGTAGTGAGGGATGGGTTTGCATTTGAGCTTCCCTATCTAGTTGGTTTCTGTTTCAAGCCTTTTATTAACAATTAAAACCTAAAGTATATTCAGCAAAGGGGAAAACACGGAAGGAGCAGTGCAGTGTATGAGAATGCAGTCTATGCAGCACTGGGGAGACAGAGCAGGTAGGAAACAAAGTGGAGTTTCATTAAGTTAGAAGTATTCACTTACAACTGCAAAATGAGAACAAAGTCTGCTAGAAGAAAGAAGACACTGCCGAATGTAGAAAACGAAACTCAAAGCATTAGAGTGGCATGATGCAAGAGATCCCAAAGCTGATTTCTCAGAGTGCTCAGAGTTGACCATTATCACTTGTGTGTATAGATACACAAACTGTCACTGCCACTGAACATCCAGCACTTGGAACTGCACCCTGCACTGCACGCTATTGAAAACACTGACAGAGAGAGACCTGGGGCATTTTCAACAGCTCCATCCTGAGCTCTGGTCACCAGTGTCACAGCTGGCTTTTAGAGTTGTCTGCTCAGAACTGCCACACCATTCTGGGAGCTGAGCCCTCAGCTTCACCTCACAGCCCTTTAAGAAATCAAGGGACTGTAAGTAGCAGCATTTGCACTGAAATTGTCAAGGTATTAACAATTATTTCTTTCAATAATGGTCTTATTTCATCACCCTCCTCAGAATTCTAAACACTCCACTAATGAAGAAATATCTGCGTCTGCCTGTGCTCTGCTACTGTCAATGATGAAGAAAACAAAACTGGTCTCCTGAGGTATTGTTCACTGTTCTCATATTCAACTATTACTTATATTCTCAAAGAATACAAAAAGCTTTTCATTAATCAATTACTAAGAAGTTCAGGAGTGATCTATAGTTTCACAGACTGTGCTATATAGGAACAGGGTTCTTGTGATGTCTGCTCTGGTTCCTCTCTCAGCCCTGTTTGCAGCAAGCATCTGACAGGAGGGGAGCTGGCCATTACTTCCCTCTGCACCAGACATTCCTGTCCAGTTGGAAAGAGTTAGGGACTGTTACATCCTTTTTTTTTTTTTTTCCATTTGCATTCCTCATAAAATGCTAGCATTTTCCTGAAATCACTGAACATAACAAAGGCAAAGTCAGCCTGACAGCTCTGCCAAAGCAACAGCTGCAGCTATTGGATAGGGAACACCTCTGAACTTTCAAAATGAGTTTTGGTAAGAACGTGAGTGTATGAAAGAGGGGAGATCCAGCTTTCTATGGCCAGCCCATTCCCAGTCCTGGCATCACATCCTTCCCTGGGGGTAACAGCTAACACTGGAGTTTTCCAGCTCACACTGCTCTTGGAAACACATTCTCTCCCAAAGGTGAACACAGCACCAAGCCCCCTCTCTCTTTGCTTCCAAGAGAAAGTGGGGGAAATAATCCTGAAGTGCCAGATGCTGTGCTGGTTCTAGCTCGAGGTTTAATGCCCCGCTATGATGCAAGATCACTGGGTCACTCTCGGCCAGACTCATACAGAAAAAACCTGAGCAGGAAATGGAAACTACCCTGGTTTACTTAATGGGTTTCTGCAAAAACTGTGATGTCAGAGCAGCAGCACATGCATTTTGGGGGCTGGCTGAGGTTAGCAGTGTGCTGACAGCAGAGCTGTATCACAGTCCAGACAGGCTTACCCCAGTGCAATTAGGTGCCAGAGCTATCCTGACGTCTGAGACTGCAGCCCTGTGCTGGCCACCAGGCACGCAGCTCTGCTTCTCTTCCATAGCATCAGGGAGTGCCCAGGACTGGAAACAGGTCACAGCCACTCCTGGGACAAAGAAAAGCTGTTGGTGGGGGGTGCTGGGAGTGCCTTTTGCTTTCAGAGAAGGAAAAGCAGTGAAAGAGAGGTAGGTAAGAAGTAGAGGGATAAAGAAAGGGTGATGGAGAAAGAGAGGGGTCTCCAGACATCGAACTGCTTGCTGCTCTTTGAAGCCTTTGCAATGGGGTGAAGTTCTCTACAGACACATCCTGGCCCTTTAGCAAGATCAGATTGCCTCAGGAGAAGATGTTTGTAAGGACAAAGCTGGCTAGATACCCCTGCCTCTTCTCCCAAAAATAACAGCTTGACAGAAAATTTGAATCTAAGAGCAGTTGTAGGTATCATGGTACTTCTTTGTTACCTGTCCTAAAAGATTCAGGTGGTATCACACATCACTGGCCCTGTATTTTCCATCCCATGTTCTGACATGCTGTCTGCATTAGCATTGTCTTTTATACTTACAATGTGTTTTACAGCAGAACTCCCTATGGGGGAAAGAAATCTTTGAAGCTTCCCATCCAAATCTTCAAAGAAGGACCTTGAAGAGCACTCAGAGTGTGGGAAAGTCTGGAACAGGGATAATGCTATAAAGCTGACTTTCCCCTTTGTCCATCCATAATTGTACCAATGTTGTGCTCCCACTTTTTGCACTTCAGTAAAACTCCCTGAGTGCTGAAGAAAGTTTATTCATTCTTCCATCCTGTTGGCAATGTCTACCAATTTCTTCACAAAGTTGTGACCAAAAATAACCCATAAACCTGCAATACAGATTGCAGCCTTAACCCTGGCAGCGAGGAGATTGGACTGAGGGTGCTGGGGGAGCTGCATCTCCACCAGCACACACTTCTTGGGCATGTTTTTTCAAGCTAAATGCCTAACCTTTGCTAGCACACACCATTCCTGGAATTTTGCAAGCCAAATGCCAAACCTCTGCTAGTGGTGCATAGCAAAAGTCCCTAGCAAATGCCAGTTTATGCTGCTAAAGAATGTGGTAAAATCTGGTCGATTTCAGTTGCAGAATGACACCACTTGGAGAAATAAATCACTCAAGACATAAAAGGAGATACTTTTTCTTTCATTTCCTCTATGACATATTCCCCCAACGCACATCATTAAGTCACTACCTTTTACAGGAAATTCTGTGGGGCAGAAAGAAAGATTCCATCAAAACCAGACGAAACAAAACCGTGTGCATGTCCTGTGGCTGCTCACTGCCGACCCCGATTAAGAGTGGTGAACTGCTCTCTGCATTTCATATTGAATGGAAACGGCTGAGTTCTATTACGTTTATTACTTAGCTCAGGATTATCTGCAGTATGTGCTCCAGGAATCACACCTCGGACCAGCCCAGACCAGGGTCGCTCATGTCTTGAGAAGCATTGCATCTTCCCTGCAAGACCAAACCGAGGAGGCTGTCAAGCCACTCCTGGACAGGATGGACATCACCTCTGTAGCTGTTGCCAAGAGAATTTTCAATGGAGTCATGGATGAAAAGTTTGCTGATGGAAATACTAACTGGGGACGAATTATGACCATATTTACGTTTGGAGGTCTTCTCACCAAGAAGCTTCAAGAGCATGGGGTTCAGCTGACTGCAGCGGAGAAGGAGAAGATCTCTTATTTCATCACAGAGTACATCATAAACAACAAAGCCGAATGGATTGATGCAAACGGTGGCTGGGTGAGTTTCTCATTTTCCACCAAAGTCTAGATTAGGAAATTTCATTAATTATTGCTATAGACACTGTCAAAACCATTTTATTCAGGGTTTCATTTGCTGGTTTAATATTTTGTTGTCTAGAATGTCTCATTGAGACTTACAGTGAGAGCTTTTCTTCTGCTTTAAACAGAACAGTGATAAAAGACAACTTTCGTTTTAAAAGGCACTTCCCAATTTTGAATCACAGGACCATATCATAATTCAGGTTGAAAAGGACCTTAGAAAATCATTTGGTCCAGCCTCCTGCTCAAAGCAGGTTAAACTAGGCGTACCCTGAAATTTCCATTATTAAATCTAAAATTAAGTGGCATCCTAAGGTCAGTGCAGCAATTTTGCTTTCATAGAGGAGTTGGTCCAAAAATACTTAAGTTCAAGGTAAGGAAAGAATACACAGGTGTGATCCTCACAAATCAAGTCAGCACTTTTGCTGTGGATTTCAACAGAGCCATTGTTTATCCCCCAAATCAGTTTTACTTACAACAAATGTACAGGTAAGTACAACCGGCATTAAATCTTTTCTGTTTGGACTGAGATAATCCTAGAACTTCCATCTAAGAATAGTCAATGCTGAGAAAAATACTTGTCAATAAGTGGACTATTTCACCAAGCTGCTGAAATTCCCATTCTGCCAGGAAGGGAAAGTCCCTTTTGCCTGGCAAAGTTTCATCACACCAATACTTTCTTTTTTTGCAGTTAGGGGAATCTGAGAATCAATGACACCGGTGTCAGTTATTTCCGTGGTACTTTTTCCTTTACTTATATGTAAATGTTACTTTCTCTTTTCACCCCCTCTCATCCCACTTCTCTCATACTTCCTATTACTTTTTCCCCCCGATTTATTTTCTAGTGTCTTGCTTTTCCTTTTTTTTTTTTTTTTCTTTCTGCTTGTTTTAAACCTTCTCTGTCTGTAGCAGCAAAAAAAGATGATAGTGACTCATGGCCCCTTGATGCACAGGATTTATTATAAAGGCTTCTCTTTCCATCTCTTTCAAATAGAGTCAATTTTATTTAAGAGAAGTATCAACTCCTGGCAACATTCTGTCATAATATGTGGCTCATCACAGTAGAATAGGGAAGCTTAAAGGAAGAGATTTCTGAGTGTATTACTATATCAGAAACATTGCACTTGTACCTTCCTGGAAGATGTGGGCTCAGATGATAGAGTTCACGTTTGTTTTCTATTTACACAGGGAGGGCATAGTCTTGACTCGGAGACAAAACAAACATTCAGCAAGGTGCAGCTATTTTCAGCTTCTGTTTTTAAAGCCCTATTCATCTTTTGGAGGCAGAGCTCTGAAAAGCTGTCCCTCACTGCACAATGCTGCAGCACTCTGTTAATCTGGCACTAGCAGAGAGTGCTGTGGTCTCCCTGCATGTTGTTTTTAAGCAGTCCCTAACTGTGCGTGTTCTTTTCCACAGGAAAATGGCTTCCTAACAAAGTTTGAAAGAAGATCTCTGCTGTCTTTCTCCAAAATCACAGCCCTGTTCTTAGCTGTTGTTTCCTTGTTCAGAGAGTACTACTGAAGTACAAGGATCTGCCATTCACGTGTAATTTAGATACTGCCACAAGCTTCACTTCTCAGCCTTCCTCCAAGCAATATCAACAAGAGAATAATTTCCTTCCATAATCTGTTTTTAATTTATTTGTATTTATTTGGACTAAATACAACGTTTAACATGCTATCCTAATTACCAAATCCAAAGATGAGATCCTTCCAAAGGGGAATCTGCACAACATCATGCAGCAATTCAAGTCCACCTTTCCAGGCAGGATTGCTTTGAGATCATTTTCCACATCCAGACAGCTCTTGGAATCTCTCTCGCATCTCCATGAAAGGACATTGTTTTAGTGAAACACAATCCAATGGGTTAACAAACAAGTTTTTATGTCATTTGTTTTGTAAATGAAATACTACTGTAATGCATTTTATTGCAACCTCTGTATAAGAAAAAGGGCGGGGGGGGATTTTTGTGAAGAAAAAAGAAAGAGGAACTCCAATATAGAAGTGAGTAGAAGTTACTGACAAAGACTAAGCAAATTCTATGGGAAGAACTGTTTGTGGGAGCTAGCAACTTAAAAATGTGCACTCACCTACTGTTAATGCAATGGTATGTGTTTCTGTGCTGTATTTTTTTAATTGCTCACATCTACAATGAATGTTCTTTCATATTTGTCTGATGTAGTCATCTGGCTGACTTTTTTTAAACTAGGTGTTTAAAAACAGGCAAGTACAGAATATTTTTTAAATACCAAATTTGTGTAAATACACTAATATTTTAAGAAAATACATTAAAATATGTATTTTAAAGCCTTAAGATTGCTCTCATTTTTTCCAGAAAAAATTGAAGCATGGGAAAAGATCTGCCTGAGTAAGATAATCTTAGAAAAGTTATCACAATGCTGTTGGAAAATCCAAGTAGTTTATGGGTTTGACCTGATGTCCATGGATGTCAAGACATTCATTTTCTGCACTACTTTTTAGGTACTATCTGGTAGCTTGTATAAGAAACAGATATCTTGTGGCAAAATAAACAAACTGGATCAGCTCTGATGACAGTAATTAGTGTTTTGGGATACATCATAAAATGCAGCAAATTCAGAGAGGGATGTAAGAGACTTCCAGGTTTTTACTTACTTCCAGGCTTCCAGTCTGGGGCAATTAATGTTTTTACTCAAATTCCATTTGCTTTCAAAGGCTAAACAGTAGTTCTTCAAGAATTCATTCTAGAAGGGTTTTCTTCAGCTGTAGTGACTTTCCACTAGGGAACTAAGGCTAGGTCTAAACATCCTTCTTCTTTTTTTAGATGTGTTGGGAGGTGAACCAAACTGAGCCAGCAGTGGCACACAACAGCATTGTTCTCAGAGACAAATCCTCTAGAAAATCCAGGCTTTATGACACTGAGAGAACGAATCAGCCTTTTCTGGTAATGGGCTCACCATCTTTCATCCCAAAGTAAGACTTTTGTTTGCAGTAAGAGCAGTTATTTACTGGAACAACCTGCCCAGGGATGTGGTAGGGTCCCCCTCCCTGGCAGTTTTCAGGATACAACTGAACAGGGCACTAGATAGTTTCATCTAGGCTCCCTTTTCCAGGAAAGGTTGGACCACATGAGCTTTCAAGGTCCCTTCCAGCCTGGGTTGTTCTGTGATTCCATGGTCTAACCTGGTGGGTTTAACCAGGGAACACAAACAGATGTTAATGTTTGTTAGAACGTGTATTTCTCCCTGTCCCTCTGCAGTGAAAACAAGAAATATTATTTAGCCTGCAGGCAGGATTTGTGAGGTAATCTTTGTTGCTGTCGAAGAAAAGATGGCAGCATTCAGAGGCCAAGGGACAGCTAAAGGAAAATGCCTAATTCCAGAACACCTATGGCGGCACCTGCCAGAAATGACATTTTAAAACATGTTATGACATACATGTCTTTATTAGCAGTCTAAGTCTTCATGATAAGAACAGAAATTCTTACTCAGTTCCTTTTTGAGCACTATTGCAAGCATGTTGGCTAACACCAATCTATTAATACCACATCCACTTCCTTTTACAGTGATCTAGTAACCTATTTTACACTCAGAAGTACAATCTTTTACTTAAATATAAAGGGTAACTGTGTCTTTTCAAAATGTAGGTGATACAATAATTTTAGAACCTGCCTTGGCGGTAAGGGCAGTGTTTAAACAAAAGAAGCCTGGATCATTAGTGGTCCAGTGGGCTCCAGGTTAACTTCATCAGGACAAAACCTCCTTTTGCTCTGCACTGAAGAACGAGAGAAGCAGTGATGAGACGTACCACCCCAACTCTAAGCACAGTAAAATGTCTGAAAACAGCAGGGCTATTACCTAAGTTTTACAAAATAATGTAAATGCAACTGTCATGTAATTATCCATACACGACACTGAGTAGTGCCCAGGTGGGGCACCGCTGTTTAAGGGATCCTTGGATCTGCCAGGCAGTTCATGGGAGAAAAGCACAAAGTGCTGCCTCTAGAGCAAAAAGGGGCACAGTGGGACAGCTGATTACTTCATCGATGCACCCAGTAGCTAAATTGAGATGCCATCAAATGCCACATAGAAGAGATTTAATTGAAAACAGCTGTCCTCCTATAGAAACCTCTCTTTCTGCGCTTAAAATCACAGAATCAGTTAGGTTGGAAAAAACCTCTGAGGTCATTGAGTCCAACCTCTGACTGGTCACCACCTTGTCCACTGGACCATGGCACTAAGTGCCACATCTTGAACACTTCCAGGGATGGTGACTCCATCACCTCCCTGGGCAATTAAAGGTGTGTGGACCCAGAGGCCTCCCTTGGGACACAGCCACGTGTCCGGCACACCTTCCCTGTGGCCACAGCACCTGGGCTGGGCACCGATGACCACCCGAGCCCCAGGCACAGGGCTGTCCTGTCCTTGCCAATGGCCACCGCTGGGCGCCACGGGGATATGAAACTGCTTGGCCCACGGTGCTAAAACATCCCGCCGAAATGTACTTTCCCTTCCTGCAGCAAAATTAGAGAAGGGGAAATTCTCTGCGATCTGCGCCAGGCAA
>VWZT01015357.1:497239-636545 GCA_013397055.1 Pachycephala philippinensis
AGCGGTGGTCACTCATCACCCCTGGGGTGCTGGGGACACTTGTGTCTGGAGCGGTGGTCACTCATCACCCCTGGGGTGCTGGGGACACTTCTCCCGTGGGGCGGTGGTCACAAATTTCATCCCTGGGGTGCTGGGGACAGTCCACCTGTGGGGTGGTGGTCACCCTTCACCCATGGATTTTGGGGACAATGGGGGCAGACTGCCACACACCCCAAGCAGGGCTCCTCGGGGGTGCTGGCTGGTGTTTATCTCAGACATCTCACCCCAGCCTGGCTCTGGCCGTACATACAAAACTCAGCCACTGCCTGATTGGGCCTCTTGTTTTACGCACTGTCGTCTCCCTTCTGCATCTTCCAGCGGTGTTTCTTCCACACAATTTTACTTCTAATATAATTTTTACTCTCTAAAAGATATCAAGCAGGGTTTGCCTAACTGGTATCCTAGCACAGAGTGATATGGGTATGTACTTTTGAAATGTCCTGTTTGTGTTTGGATTACACAGTTTTTATATAGATGTATTTTATCATTTTAATAAACATAATAAAATTTTATTTTGCAGTCACTGCATGTAATAGAGCACAGTCCTCGGTTTTTTTGCAGCACCAGCGGGTACTTCTAGATGATCTACATTTATATGGTTATTTTCCTGCCAGAGGATCTCAAATCATTTTATAGACTTCATTTACTACTAATGCGTAGCCACTTCGTGAGTGGGATGTGGCAGCACAGAAACTTTAGGTTGTAGGAAGTTTAACTGGAACTTACATAACCTTTTTTTTTTTTCATTGGGAATGCTTTTTAAAAACATATATCTGTATGTGGTGTCCTGCTGTCATGATAATGCATTTTAGTAACCATACATCCTAGACTTAAATTTCTTGATTTTTAGTAAATACATGCATGCATCCTCTTCAAAAATTCAGAGTCCTCAGCCAACTTCTAAGCACCTAGCCCATGTAGTACTGAATTTTTAGGAGCCCTCAGCCTTTGTCTAACTGCTGCTGATAAACTCAGCAACAGAGCACTCATTTCTTCTAGTGAGAGCACACTAAAAGATACAGCCTTTGTTTTGCTTAAAGGAAGGCATCAGGAGATATGACATAAATCGATGTTATCTTGCCATTTTAATAATCTGACACAAATTGAAAATCCTGAGCTTGCCTGAGACAGAGTGGCTCTGTGCAAGTGGCAGAAAGTAGAGTTGGCTTCCTCATGGGGGGTGGGTAATACAGAAGGCACGGACAAATTTTTGAAAAGGCAGAGAAAATATTTGGAATGATACAAAGCCAAAAATGTAGCTTTGTAACATACATCAGTGCTTGCAGCTAATAAAAGTGGGCAGGTTATTTTATAACACCTGAGTAACATTTTCATGAGCAAAACCTCATTTCAAAATAATCTTTAAATTCAAAATGAAATAGCTTCACAGGCCAACCTAGCCACCAGTATTTAATTAGCTTCTGGATGATTATTCTTTTTTAATGCTTATGTTCATGATTAAAGTCATGCTGTTCGCATGCTCTGATTCTGCAAAAAATTGCCATCAGCTGGTGAACAAAGGGCAGATAATATTTGTTAAGTATGGAAATTTTTTCAGTCTTCTCAGAAACTGCTCCGAGTCATAGCAGGAGCAGCAACACAATTCTGAGAACATCTGAAATTGTGTCTTCCTGCTCACATGTGGCTTTACATCTTCAACCTCTTTTTTTTTTTCTCTATGGCCTAATTAACATGTTACTGGAGACATCAGAGCAGATGGGACCAGTGTGGTGCCCACAGCACACAGCCCCCCTCTGACAGAGAGTTTGGCGTCTCAGTTTCTCTCTTCACCAAACCCATGAGAAGTTTTGGCTCTGGAGGCCCTCAGCAACATGAGGCACAGCCATTTTCTGGAGTCTGAGCTTAACTCAACAGTCTGCTTTTTGCAGCAAAAGCTACCATGGAAATTCTCTTCTTTTAAGAGCTTAATCATTTGGAAAAATCCATGTGTAGGCTTAGGCAGATAGAAAAGGAAATAAAATACGGTTTTTCTGTGGCCAAGCAGCACATCCACCATCATTTAGTCTGGAGTGTTTCTTTTTTTTCCTCCATTACAAAAATTATATCCATCTTCTGAATATTTCACCTGGGTTTTTAACTGTTGTGATGGAAAGAAAATAAAAAATGTAGTGGGAACCATATCTTGACTCAGATATGGGCATTTGTATCTCAAAGCAAGGCCAGGGCAAAGGCTAAAGCTCAGAAGAGCAAGTTACCCTGCAGTTGTACAAACACTGAGCAGGGGATCTGGTGATCTCTGTTCTACAGATAGTAGAGAGTTTCTCAATTATCTGATATTTTTGCCAGATTTTTGTAAGTGTGTAGAATAAGAGTAAATCACATTTAGATGAGTAGGGGCACAATTAGATTTGTGTTGTCCAGATGTAACAAAATATATAAGGTGCTAGAGTATGAGAAGACATGAGTCTATAGAAGTATGAGAAGCTTTTAAAAGCTTCCTTTCAAATTTTAATGTGGAATTCAGTCTGGAATGGGCAGAGACAAGTGAGGTATGAGTCTGCTAACACTTTTTTACCATATAAGCATTTTTTATTTTTCCTCCTATATTCAGCCTTTTGTAAGCCCAGCACAGAGTCTCATGCAAAGCAAAAAAGGGCAAGGCCATCTTTCCTTCAAGCTCTGAAAAATGTGCAGTAATAAGATCACCTATTAGAAGCAGGTGATGTTTGAAGTCATGTATCTCAGCTTGCTGGAGGGAAGACATTCAGGTTAACAAAAGAAAGAAGGACCTGGTCTTGGAAGACTTTGTGCTCTGCAGTCATCTGCTCTGGTGCTGATTTTCCTTTGGGTTATTATCGTTGAGGCACTTCGTGTTCTTCCTAAGCCTGGATGAGAGATGCAGCCTGTAAAGAGGATGGAAGGAGAGGAATGCTGAACCCTCCTGGCTTGCATGAGCTGGCAGTTCCAGCCTTCTGAATCTTTCTGTGGTGATGTTGGGCATTTGAGGATGTCTGCACTGTATGGCACAGATATTTAGGGGGTTGGAAGATTGTCTGCCAAGTTGTTTTTTGCTGGCCCAAAGCTGTCTAGTGTTTTGTTCACTAGATGCAAAATTTTGCCTATTTTGATTTTGCTGATGGTAGAAATGTTGGAGTAGGAAACAAAGTCAGTTTATTCTGTTTATGATGCATCAAAGGTTGTATCTCTAGCCTTCTCAATGAATATTTTGCTCCAGTTTAGTGTTAAATTAAAGTAAGTTGATATTTCCAAACACTTTTTGTAAATCGATTGTGTCAATTTCCTATGTAGGTGATTGACCATCCCAAGTACCAAGAATCCAAAAGAATTGCAATCTTTCTGAGCATGCCAGATGAAGTCCAGACAGAAGAAATCATTAAGGACATTTTTAAGCGGGGCAAAGAATGTTTCATCCCCCGTTACAAGCCTCAGAGCAATCACATGGACATGCTGAAGTTATCATCAGCTGAAGACATTTCTTCACTTGCTTTGACATCCTGGAATATTCTTCAGCCCAGTGATGATGACAGTGCAAGAGAGGAAGCTCTTGCTGGTGGTGAGTATTTTCTTCCTGCATCATGGGACTGTTGAGCAGGAGTAGCCTGGAGGCCAGTAGGAAATACTCTGATAGCAGGAACAAAATGAAATGTTACACTTCGGTTTTATATGTTGTAGAGAGATGCTCCTTTCTCTTGCCTGGTTTTCTCTACCCTGTGCCACCCCTGTGACATGCCAGCAGGGCAGGAACAAGACTGCTCTGATGCAGCTGGAAGCAAACTCAACCCTCCAGATAAATCATCCTGGTCTGATTTATGAGCGTCCTCAGCACAGTCTCAACCAGCGTAACCTAGAGGCTCGTAAAGGAAAGAGGGGCTTGCTAACACTTGTAGCTTGGGCTGCCCCTGAAAGTCACAGGGATTCACAGGTTTAGGAGGTACTCTGAGTTCAGTTTGTGCTGCCTGAAAGGTTGGGAACTTCTCAGGTGATGCCTGTAGACTGAGAATTTTCTGAAATCTTCAATCCTGCAAATTGTATTGGATAGATGAATCACGGTGCTGATATGGAGCCTGCCCTTGTAGAACAGCTCTCTGGACTGAGACCTTAGGCTGAACATAAAAGGACTTTCTTGTAGGCCTGCATGAATATTACAGTCCTTTCCAGCATTATTCTCTCACATTTTTATTTTGATGTTACAATGCTGTCTCAGACACTGGATTCTTCATGGGGTTGAAAAGGTACAAGTTCATTAAGATCAAACTTGTGTATGTGTGCTTTGATCCCACAAATAACCTCTCTCTGAACCTAAAATTCCCCAACTCCTACTTGTAAACAAGCTTACTTTTTGTGTCTTTGCATTCATTATTTGCATTCTGTTTGTAAACACTTCAATATCTTCCTGAAACATCTGCAGAAATGTTTAATCTTATTAATGGAAAACTCATGTTGAACTTGTGCTTGAAGCATCAGTCTGGGAAGATTTTCTCCAGGCTGAAATTCGCCATGCAGACAGCTTCCACACATCACACACTTGCCAGCTTTTTAGTGCTTGATAAAGGAACATAACATTTCTATGACTCTGTTTGATTCAACTTGGGCTTGTATTTGCTTTGGGATGCCAATGCACTTTCCCAGAACACTTCACCGTGTGTGTTTCTCTTTTATTTTCAGTCATTACCTCTTTTCTAATTCAGAATCCTTTCTGTGTCTACCTTTTAGCTAGCAAGGGATTTCACTGCTTCATGCAATCATCTTCTTTGCATTTTGCATTTAATATTCAGCACTGTTTGTCATTTTTCTAATGTTTGTCAAAAAACTGTGTATATTGGTGGGCTTTATGGACTTTTGAAGGTAACCTAAAAATACATCCAGAGTTCTGTTGACTGAGCTTAGTTCAGGCACTCTGGACAAGCTTTTGTACTACTGATGAGCTGCTGTTGGTTCAATTTAACAAGTCTGTTGCAGAGATCACAGAGTAAACACACAATTTTAGGTATGATGGGAGCAAGGACTTCCAGGTATAGAGTGCACTGAGATGTACCAGGCAGTGAAGATGGGGAAGGCAGGAACACATTTTGGTACCTGGCTAGTTCTGGAGCTGCTGCTTCCTTCTCTGCAGTAGGCTATGGGCAAAAAGCAAAGCCAGAAGAGCTCCTGTGCTCTACAGAGAGATGCCAAGAGACCAGTTGTAAGAACTGATGTATGTCCATGTCAGACTTGTTCTGCCTGAAGCTCAATGTTAGTCTGTTTGTACTGTTTGTACAGTAATTTTGGAATAATGCCATTTGGATTGGAAGTCAGACCATGGTCCTTCATCCTGGAACAGTTTTTGTAAATTAGAGAATAAGTTTAGTTTTTTTCCACTGCTGCAGCATCAGACACACATTCCTAATCTGTCCCCACAGAAACACACACTTCATCTCAATATGCCTTTATATTCCTTTTGCTATATTTTTTGTCACCTGTTCTATTTTTTGAACTTTGGTACATTTGCAAGAATGCAAATTGCCTTGCTGCTACATCCATCCTCCATTGTTGGAATTACGCATGGATGGCACATTTATCTCAGAGATGTTATCAAACACTTTGATCTGAGGCATTTACATTGTTATAAGGAGATAACATGGTGTTACATTAGTAATGTTCCCATGGCTGGCATAAATTACTATGTAATTTCCAAGAAATAGCCTGCAGGTACACAAATAAGCCATGTCATTTCTGAGTGTATTCATTTTGCATGACAAAAAGCTTAAATTCACACTGCCCTTAAAACTTCAGGCATGGTTACTGTTAAGAGTAGCTCAAATATAAGACTGGGTATATTTTTGCATAGAGTTTCCCAGTTTTTGGTAGCACTCATGGGCAGTGTTGAATAGACACGAGTTTCTCCTTTTGGAGATGATCCTTTTTGCTGTTGGACCAGGGTTTAACTCTTTTCATCTTGGCAGCACTCACATCACACTGTGTTGGCATAAACAGAGATCACTGCTTTTGTGGTAGGAGAAAGTCTGTCATCTTCTCTGCCGTGTGCGGGTGACTCACTGGCATATGAAAATTTGCTTTCTTTAAGCTAAATGGACACAATAACAGAAAGAACAAAGGTGGAAGAAGTTCAGATATTTTGCAGTGGGGGTGTGTGTAGGTGCATGACTTGGTTTGTTTCCAGCTATACCTATTGAAAAGATGTAGACAACTTCTGGGGCGAGCCAGTGGTACATTTATTTAATAGCTACCAATTCCCATTTGTATCCTTGCCCATCAGAAGTATAAATGTGCACTGGTATTGGGTTTTGCCTAAGGTAATACTGCTGATGAAAGTCCAGGCAGGTTGCAGTATTTGTTTACAGAAGCGTAGATACCTTGCGCAACTTTGGAAGGAGTAAATCAGATAAAAATGTACTCCCTGTTAGCTTTTTATCACTACTCCTACAGAAGTTTAAAGAACACTTCACCAGCAGCTTCATTTTCAGTGTGGTTTAGAGAGGCGTTGTGATTCACCCAGCTGGACATGGGTTTCCTCACTTATAAGGTTATTTATTATTACTTAGACCTGCTCTGAGAACTATGAGGGAAAAGCTAAGTTACTCCTCTGAAAAAGAGATTATTCTTAATAGAACACAAAGAAAAAAAAAAGAAAAAAAGACTGTGTTGAGTATTTCCATATGGTAAAATTCTTGGAGGCTTCTTTGAAGGGAAGCAGGTGGCCAGGGATCTCAGCTGGAAGGGTTGGACCTGAGCAAATACGCTTAACTGTTCGTAACTGAACTACTGACTGGTAGTTGAAGGTGTGAAATAAATTATAAACAGCTTTTCCAACATTCACCTATGTGATGGAGAGAGGGAGTTTGGCCTAAATATTTTTCTTGGCCAAAAAATGAAGTTTTGTTAGAAATTACGGCTCTGAATCTGCCTACTCTGATGGATTGAGAGGTGCTTTTCTAAGCAATGCAAGAAATGGGATTATGTGTACAGACTTAATTCAGCCTTTTAATCTCTGTCAATTCTGCCCTGGTGTCAAAGTACGTTATCACATAGTCCTTGTCCCTCACATGTGGACTTCCTCAAAGATGAACCCAGATGAAACGGTCTGGGCTCTTTCAGAGAGGCACAAGATGAACTCTGCTTGCTGTTAACGAGTGCCTTGCCACTAACGAGTATCTGCTCAGTCCTTGGCTTTCTCCTTGCTCAGGTTAGAGCTGCAGGCTTCTCTGCTGTGCATTGTTCAAACCTCGGGATGGAGATGGAGATCTGCATTTCTGTATGGGCTCTTCATCACTACACCATTCAGTGACTTGAAGATATTAAGTGGTATTTGCTGATGGAGAAGAAGCAGAGGCTCTGGATGCTGTTGCAGCCCAAGTTGTGCAGAGGAGCTGCCCCCAGTGAATACAGACTCTTTTCCTTGTTTTTCTAACATTAAGTTTTCTTCTCTGTTCCCTCCAAAACAATAATTTCCCAGATTTGTCTCAGCCTCTCCTTTTCCAAGCTTTAATTTCTCTACCACCATAATGTCCCTTTCCACCTTTCTGCTCTTTGCCCAGCCTGAAACTCCCTCCTCAAGCGTCCTTCTCTGGCCTTTCTCACCGCATTCCCCACTTCCTCCTGCTCTCAGTCCCAGCCTGTCATTTGAGGGGCAGCTGAGCCAGCAGAAATAGCTTGTCCGTGGCAAAAGGGAGGAGATCATGTGCTTTGTCTTCTTTTCACTTGTCTGCTTCCAGACATACAAGATTCCCCATCCCAATTTACTCATTTCCTTCCCCACTGTGCTGGCTTCTTTCTCTTTTTCCTTGGCTTAGCAAAACTTCAGTTTAATAGCACTTTTTGTACTAAACAGTACAAAAGACATAGTTTTGTGACTGTTTCTTTTGGGCAGTGCTTGATTAAATAAGCTGCTGCCCTTTCTCCTCCTCTTGGTCCCCACCCCTCCTCTCCTGTGCCAGCACAGATGGCCCTGCAGCCACGCTGGGAGCTGTACTGGGAAACCAGTCTTGGTTAGGAGCAACCCAGCACCAGCAGAAGTCTCTTCTCAGACGGGGCCACCACCCAGATTTGGACTGATGCAACCAAAGGGCTGGTAGGAAGCTGATGATGAGGGGTTGTGAAAATGGCTGTCGTGCCAAAAATGTCTCAGTGAAACTTCAGTCATCATTTCCTTCCATGTTTCAGTTCCCAGTCTTGACCCAGTCGGCTGGAATAGGAGCAGCCAGTGAAATGAAAGTCCTTTGGAGTCCTCACAGCTGAGACGGGTCTGGCAAGAGGAGCTGAGCCTGCAGCTCCATGTGCTCTGTCTGTGCACCAGTAAGGAGTTTTCCCTCCTCCTGTTTTCAGCCTATTCCAGCTTCTCTCTGGTGAGCTGGATCAACTTGCTGCTCTGGGTGAAGAGTATTTTCCTCCTTTCCCCTCCCCTGTTTTTGTTGGGATGTTTGGAACCTGGGTGAGAGGATCCAGTTGACCATGTGTGTGGGGAGCAGGGAGTGAGGAGCCAGGATGGAGGGAACATCTCCTGTGGCACAGGCTCCTGGAGAGAGTCGTGGGGCCACCCATGCAGGTGTGACTGCAGTGGTGGTGCAGGGAGGGGGCATCTTCAGAGAGCCCCAGAACTCACCCTGACACATCTCTCCTAAGCCTGTGCCAATGGCAGCTTTTCAGACATTTATAGCATTGCCAAAGCCCAGCTCAAATGGATTTGAACAGGGCTAAAGCCACATCACCAGTGAGGGTACTACAAGCAGCATTTCAAATTCTTGCTCCGAGTCATGGAGCAACAAAGCTTTTCCTTTTTTTTTTTTTCTTTTTTTTTGCTAGCTTTGTTCTTGGAAACCGGTGAACCATTTTGGCAGAAATAAAACAAACATACCCCCCCACCTCAGTTTGGCATAAGTACCCAAGCTGAAAAAAAGGTCAGCATTTGACAATAGACCATCTTATATGTTATGGGGAATGCTGAATAATCTGCTGCTACTCGACTACAGCATAATGCATTTTTGCTTCAAGAAATGAATGTATTAAGAACTTGAGTTGTATTTTGTAATTTAGTTTGGAGACTTCTGGCATTTTCAGCACTGAAAACTTCAGTGGCCTACTGATTACGGCATTTGTGTTGTAACTTCAGGATAATTAGTGAAATATTAACTAGATAATCCACGCTTTCAATAACAGTAAAAACTTATTATGAAGAAAAAGGAAAGATCCGAATTTGAAAGTGAGGAAATACTAACATGTCTAGCAGCAACTTCTTGCAGCTTTGTTTTCACGTAACCTTTTGAATGTTGGCTTTTAAGGTTGAGGTAGTTTTATCTTTCTGCCCTTTTAATTTCCAGAACACTGTGAGACTTGCTGTAGCATAAATTACAACAACCTGCAGAAACAGACAGGGACAGCTTCCCTGTGTGGTTATGTTTGGTTTATAAGGGCTGTTTATGCCAGGGAATGTGATCTTGCAAGGAAAATGCTGGCTACCTCTAGGCTACAGTTCCAAACCTCAGGTAGTTTGAAATTATTCCTGAGTGACCATTAACCCCATTTGAAATTGTGCCATCAAGATTTGCCCTGCAGAAGCATTTTTGTCTGCAGAAACTCTTTTTCACCTGTCTTCAAATTCCTGCTATTTATTCATGCATTCAAAGATTCTGCATTTGCTGCCAGGACTGATGGCCTTGTGATGCCATCAGTATTCTTAGTTATTCCAAATTTTAGCACAGTTCTTCAGAAGTGTGACTGAATTGATGGCAGCACAGTCTTAAGAGGAATGGGTTTGACTTAGAACTGCAAAATAAAATGGGATTTAAAAAAAGGACAATGGGTTCCTCCCCCCCCCCCCCCCCAAAAAAAAAAAATGCACCAGAAGTGAGAGGGTTTTGAAAGATGAGGTACATTAGAGTTTAGAAATAAACACTGTGAGGAGAAAATGCTATGGCTTGAAGCATAGGAAGGGTCTAATATCCTACTTCAGCTGCATTGGATGTTGTACAGCTGTCCATGAAGGCATAACGGGACCACACAAAATGATGCTAATCATTCTGAAAAAAGATGTGTAGTAAATAATGCTCAGAGGTAACTGGGAATATTTAAATGAGCTATATGCAGATAGGAATGTATCTGGAATAAATGAAATATGGGTACATGAAAAGCAGAGATGTTAAATGTTTCTGCTTAGGAAAAAAAAAAAGCCAAAAAAACCCACCCCAAACAAGATTTTAAAGTGATTGAAGGTACTATTAGGTTTTCTTTTCCTCTGGGAGACTTGATTAAAACTTGCAGTACAAAATATGTCAAGGGAGAGATTATAATTTAAAATCTTTTTACATTGGTCATAAAAAGAAAACCTGAGAACATGGCACAATACAAAATTGAAAATCGAGGCTTAGCTGCTAATGTAATTTATTTTTTAATGAAATGATTTGAAGTTTGGAATGAACTTCTGTTTGGAGACAATGATCCATAGTATTTTTGATATGCAAAAGGAGAATAAAATTCAGTGCAAGTGAGGCATTAACAATCTGGCCATGAATCTTCCTGGGGAGAGAGGATCCTTCCCCTTGCAGTGCAGGATCTGGACATGCAATACAGCATCACATGTTTTACAAGAGTCAGGAAATCTCACAACTTGTAGCTGTGTAGCAATAACTGAAGTATCTTCCTACCTCTGCAGCTGCAGTCCCCAGCCTATCCCCTTAAAACAGGTTCTGGTTTCTCTTTGCAGCAGGCGTTTGGAGCATTCCTCTAAGCATCTAATTTTATTTGTATTAAGCCCTTGGCTCTGCTGCCTTCCGACAGCTGTGAGTTGTACTCGTTAGTTAGTTGTAATGTGAAATATTATGTTCCTTATTATGTTAATATTATATTATGTTCCTGCGATGTGTGAAATACTGTGTTCCTTGTATTCATTTTGAATTTGCTGTTTTCAGTTCAGGGGATACTTCATTTTTCCATGATGAGAAGTAAATAAGGATGTTTGATTTACATTCTTTTTGTTATTCATTGTTTAGTTACACCTGTACTATATCTACTGTATTCTTTTCTATCAAAGTTTGACTGTTTTATTTTTCTTGTAGAGAAGCTTTTCTAGTTCTGTAGGAGTTCCAGCCATTGCTCTTTCAACCTTTACAATCTCTCTGCTGTTATTTTGGAAAAAAAAGGTGCCTGGGAGAAAATTTTATGCCCAGGTAAAGAAATACTGTGAAATACATGTAGTGGCACTGGAGATGTTAATTCTTTCTGTACAGACCATAACACTGCTTTTCAAATCAGCTCTTACTGTTTTCCACACAGCTGTCCCACAAGGACACATCATTACTAAAGGGCCTGTTCCAATATTAAAGATCCTTAAAATAATATATTATTCCATCTAGCTCATTCCTTAGCAGGTGGAGCTAGGAAAATGCTTTCTTGGAGAGAAAACATTTCAGGTGATTGCAGGTCTCCCTCAGGGTTCTTCTGCATCCCAGCCTTCAGCTGAAAGATGTGCGACTCCATCCCGATGCTGGGGTTGCTCTCCCCTGGAACTGGTCTCAGCCCTTCCCCCTGAGGTCTGCACCAGCTTCCAGAACTCTCTGAAATAGCTCAATAATCAACACTCAATTTGCTAAGTGAAGGCACACACTTCTAGCTGAGTTTCTCCCAGTGCTTCTGTTCAGAAACAGGTATGACACAATTACAAAGACCAAAGACTTTTTTTTTTGAAAGGCTTTGGAAAAAATGCTCTGAAATGCAAAAGTTCATGTGGTTATGTGGTGTTGCTTTGTAATGCCCTTTGGTGTCCTTATGTCCTGAATTTCCCTCGTGCAAACTAAACCATGAGCACCGTGTGGTTTAATTTTAATACCGCCCGTGCCAGGGTGTCCTGCAGTGAACCTGAAAGGCTGAGGGCTCTGGAACACTACAGCTTTTTGCTTTCATGAAGTTCATTAAGGCTTTAAAAGAGTGTTTTTCCTTGTAATCATCTTAAGTGTCACATCCATGTTTGCCTTCTTGCAGAAAACTCATCAAAACAACTGAAAAGATTACTTCTGCAGTAATCCATTAAAGTTTGAAGAGAAGTGAAAGCAACATGGGCAAGGGCCTTGAAGTCACTGCAAGTGACTCTCGAGGGTTTTGTTTCAAAGAGGGCTAATTTTGCTCCAGTGAGTGTGAACAGTAGCATTGTCATTTTTTTTCATACTGTTTCCTAGAGACAGGAGTCTTTGAAAGGCAGATAAGAGGTGAGATTCATTTCTGGAGTGTGGCAGGAGTCTGTACAACAACTCATGCAGGGGAAATGCCAATGTGCAACTATCTCTGGCTGTGGTAATCAATCCAAACATCTTTGTCTCCCTTTATTTTCATGTTTTGGAAAGGAGGACCCAGCACCAAGCTCACCTCCGTGCCTTTCTGCACACAATCCAGGGAACAGGAGAGGAAGCTTTTCCCTGCTGCCCACCTGTGTAGGGAATGTGGGTTGAAGATGTGGTTTGGTGAGACAGCTGAGCCCTCCTTGCAGCTGGCTGCTGCCAGAGGGGACAGTCTTGCTGCCTTTTTCCTGTGCCCAGCTCTGTGCTCCCCTCATCCCCTCATCCCAGGTACCATCTCTGGTACTTGCTGCTGAACAGATTCAGCTCATGAATCTGGCAGAAAATTGTGACTCTTTTTTTTCCTTTCTTTTTCCTAGGATTGGTGTTCTGCCAGCTTAGTGGGCTATTAAATCAGGTCAGCACTTTTTCAGCTACAAAAGATTTGTTTTTCTGGCACAGTTAATCCCTGCTGGTTTTGCTGAGATTCAAAATACACAGTCATTCCCCTGGATGGTGGGAAACTCCTTGGACTGGCTCAGAGCCACTGGCTTTCAGGGAGCAGGAGACTCGTGCTGCTGTTTCATGGTGTTAGGATAGCTCTGGATCTTTGGTGTCTTGCTTAACTCAGTCCCTGCTTAGGCTGGTTGTTGTGCATGTGAGATGGGAATGAGTTTTTGGGCTGTAGATGAGGGCAAATTCCTGTCCAGGAGTGACATTAACCCTTTTGCCGGCAGGTGTCAGCATTCCATACATTTACCATGGAGCACTGGTGTCATTTGGGCTGTTTTCCTATAATTAAAATCTCATCCAGGCATTGTACTCACACACAGGAGAACAAATGCTCCAGCCTAATTTCCCATAAAAATCAGGGATTGAAGTGGGGGAGGTATAAGATTCCGGGGAGAACTAGATTTTTTTAACTGTGCAGGCTTAAAAAGATAAAATCTTGTGATGGAAGAAGCAGGATTTCTCAGCTGTTGTGGTGTTAACACATTTGACAGCAACTGTGAAGGTGCCATCGCCTCCCAACCAGCTGACTCTGCATGTTCAATAAACCCTGCCTGTAAGCAGCCTGATATTCTCATCAAGTGGTGTCACTCCTTACAGGAGCCAGGTTTATGCACTGACTTGGGAGTTGTTCTCCTACCTGTTTATATTTCACAAGCAATTCTGAGTATTTTATGATAGCCTACTGAGTGAGTCAAAGGGTATTGGAAATATTGATAGTGATGCATAAAGTATTGAAAAAACCCCGGATGATTCACTTCTGTCTTACTTTGAGTTAAAAATACCCAGACAGAAGTATGCAAAAGAGTACCAAGAGTGGAGAAATGAAGTAGTGCACATGCACATGTATCCAGTGGGAGTATTTAAATGAGTGCTCAGGCAAACACTATGGGACTGTAGCTGATAAGACCATAAAGAAATTCCCATAAAAACACACGAAGATGCACAAAAATCCTTGTATTTTAGGCTGCAGCAGTGTCCCTGTCAATGCCTTGTGAGTTTCTCTGAAGGAGCAGATTGCAGTCAGCATTTGCTGATTTAACAAGATATGGTGATGTGCTGTAAAGTGGCTCTAATGCCATTTCTCCTCTCTTTGGAACTGCTCCTTGGTACATCTGTTTTCAGAGCATTTTGGTGGCTTAAAATCACAGGAGAATCCAGGTGCAAGCCTTGGAAGCAAACATTTTTGATTGCCCATGTTTTCCCAATCAAACTGCTCACATATATGAATATCAGAAACAGATTAAGTCATTTTTCACAGACTGATAACCGAGAAGTCCTAAGCTATTTTTTCCTTTACTCTGAATTTGCAAAACCAGACATTTTGTGGGTGGCATTGAGTGATCATGTTTTATTTACAGGGCTTACGCAGGCTCGATGAATAATAGTGAAATAGAAAAATACTTTTCAATTTTTTTTTAGGTAGAACTCTGAAAATGAGACTCTACTCCTCATCTTACTGTAAGTTAAACCTCAGGGGAGATGAGTGTGATGGTTCTAGCCTCACATGGCCTTTCCACATTGTGAAACCAGCTAGAAACACAAGTCTTAGCCTTGTACAGTGGCTTCTCTGGTGACACACGAAAGGATATTTATCTGTGGGGCAGGAGAGGTTTGTCTGAGCAGGGCTGACAAACTGCAGCTGATGCTGTGCAGTGCACTTGGCTTTCCAGATGCATTGGCACTAAACCTGCAAGATTTTGGTTTAAACAAATTCAAAATCAGAGCTATTTACTTGAGCACAGCTCAGTAGCACAGGAGCTGATCAAGCAGCTTTATTATGTGTTTCTGAGGTTTAATAACGGGCGAGTGGCTGCCACTCAGTTGTTTTAAACCTTTATGACTGATGGCTATCATGTAGCTTCTCAGGGAGGCGGATAAATATTTTATTATGCTGTAGTTCAGCAGGGCAAGTGTGAGCTGTGAAGACCAATGTTTCATGCTGACACAAAGCACTGACATGGATGAGTAGACAGATAAACGCTGAGTTGCTCAGTTCTTATTTCTAGATTCTGCTGATGGTTCTATTTTCTGCAAAATATTTTATTGAAGTAATAACAGAAGCTGTCTCTGTCATGCCAGCGGCTGGGGCACCAGGATTGCAGAGGAGATGGTCTGCTTGGCATCTCTGTGCCTGTGAAAGGTGGGTTATGGGCGTGCAAAATGTTCCTCAGAAGACAAAAGGAGACAAAACATTCCTAGCACCTGCAGTTCTCATACACAAGAATGAAAATAAAGCAATTACCCCTGGTGTTAAGAGCATTTCTCTCAGGAGGAGTTTGAGGCCTTGAGGACCTCATGGAGTGTCCCATAGCAGGAGGCCGTGGATGGAGCCTGTGAGATTTGGATGTGATACTTCGACTTTTGATTCCTTTGCTGGGTAAAAATGAGTATTTCTCTGGTTCCTTCTGAAGCAACACCCTGAGATGAGCTCAGTTGGTCCGAGCATGGTGCCTGTGATGCCAGGGTTGTGGCTTCAATCTCTGTGTGGGCTCCTCACTTAAGAGTTGGACTCAATAATCCTTGTGGGTCCCTTCCAACTCAGAGTACTCTGTGATTCTGTGACAACACATGTGTTTGAATAGGCAGAAAATATTATGTTCTGCTGAAGTGATGTGGTAGTGCACAATTAAAGGTCTTCTCACTGGGGAAACACCTGGAGGAAAAGCTACTGACTGCACTTTAAAATGAGCTGTTTTTTTACTCTGATATGAAACACAGCTTTTAGTCATGTTAGGTATCTGTTTGGGATCTTAAGGAGGCTACAGAGTGAGCACTCGAGGAGAGCTTTTTATGAACAACCAACACTACATATCTACAAGAGAAAAGAATTCATGCTTCTCAAACTCACGTCAGTAATATGGGATATTTTTCCTGTAGTTCCCAAGGTGGGTGCAGAGAGGAGTCAATGGGGCAATGTCAATTTAGAGCAACTGAGAATCTGATCCTTGGTGTTGTAACTTGGGTTTCCAAGGAGATACAAATTCACACTGAGTTTCTGACACTGTATCATGTAAGCAAATAAGAATTATCAGTTAAAAGTTTCCTTTGTTTTTAAAGGATTGCATTTTCGTTTTAGGAGACTGGCTGGGGTCAAGGCAAGAAATGTTGCTGTTTGTGTCTGCAATCCTCTGTGTTACTGATGTGCACCTCATTGGGTTTGGGATGCCTTTTTTCAAATGTTTATGAGTTGCAGCAAAGGGTGATGTTTTTGTCTCTTTGGGCATATAACAGTATCTGTCTTCTCCAGCGCTTTGTGGGGAAAAGAACTTGTTTCCTCTGCAAGCAATCCCAGCCCTTTGGGAGCCATGCACCTCGGTAGGGTCTGGATCAGGTCTGTAGTGAACAGATCTGGCATTTCCCTTTCTGATCTTACACCAAGAGACATTTAAGAGCAGAGATGCTGTGCTGCAAACCCAGGGCAGGTTTTTTCCAAAGGGCAGAAGCCTCTTTATCTGGAAGGAAACAGTAAGTGTTGGTAACCTCAGGAGTGGTGCTGGGGCACTCAGGGTGTTCTAGGAGAAACCATAAAGGGGAAGGGATTTGTTTTGCTGCAGCATAAGTGAAATACTTTTGTGGAGTTGTTTTCCCTGAGATCTGGTGATTAGCTCAGACCACAGGGTTAGGTGCTGTGTAAATACAGACCAAGATGATGATCTGTGCCCTGTAGAGTGTATGTTGAAAGCAAACACCTACCCAAAAGGCCTAACTATGCTAATGCTGACAGTAATTAAAGTTGTAGTAATGACTCTGTCATTAATTAGACGTTTCTGAGTTATTCCAATTCATTGGCTCATATCCTGCATGTCACCAATAGTTAGATATTAGGATCAAGTGATTGAGTTACTTTTTTTCCTCCGTGCTAGGGTAGCAGAGACAGAGGCAGCAGATGGTTACTGCATCCTTTTCATTCTGAAAAGTAAGGTTTTCCTGCAACAGGGTTTGCCTTTTCATCTGTTGTGGTCTTTGCTAGGTCAGAAAAGGACCAAAGTAAGTTTTCATTCCTTGTAATCAACAGCTTTCAATTACTTGTCAGCTGAGCAGCGGTTTTGCACAGATCTCACATAGTTCGTGGTGTGCATAGCAATATGAACACTCCTTTCCTCTAAACAGAAAGCTGCTCTTGGCCTGGTTCTTCTCTCTTGCACCTTCTATAATCATTTACGTCTGAGCGAAGCACGAGCGAGGTGTGTGTGGAACAAAACCAACCACTGGAAAGCTCATTCTTGCCTGAGCTACCAGATTGTGAGGATCCAGCCATCCTTGTGGTGATGGAGTAAACAAGGCACAAACTTCTGTGCTTCAGGGGAAGCTCGAAGGAGCTGTGAGGAGCAGCAGCACTGACACGGAGCTGATCACTGTTGACCTCTTGTAGGCTCAGACGATGTCTGTGCTTTGAGCATGGTTCGTGTGAGCACGTTGCCATTCCTCACAGCCACGCAGGAGCTGCTGCAGCTCGGCCTCTGCCCCATCCTCTGTCAGTGCTTTTGAGGAGAGGATCAAAAGAGTCCTAGCTCCCACTTTGATGGGTCCCAGGCGCTTTGCTGTGCCCGCAAAGTAAGTGGCAGCAAGGGATGATGAGAAGTTGGGATGACAGAGTATTTCAGTTTCAGCTTCCATTAGGACTGTCAAGCTGTGCAGGGGAAGATGAGTGACCCCACACAGCAGGTGACAACGGGCTGGTGGAGCCCATTTGAACCTGGGAGGAGAGAGGCCACGCTGGCTGCTCCTTGTGAGGGCAGAACAAGTCCCCAGCAGTCTTTACATGACCTGTATCTGTGCAGTTTGATGGACCCTTCTATAATTAACCATTGTCAAGAACACTTCTGAAAATGCCGGCTGGCATTTCAAATAGGAACATCAGATTAAGGAGAAGAGAGGTAATGAGGTGCAAGGAGAAAATCCTTCCCTGGGGAACAAATCAAACCTGATATCATCATGAAGGGTAATGAGAAATGCACTGCCAAACTGAGGTTCACTGTGGCTGCCTAGAGGAAACGAAAGCGTGTATTCTTATTTAAAACACTGAGAGGGGATGCTAATGTTTTGGTCTGCTGGCTAAGTCAGGGCATGTGCAGCTTGCACACCTGCCTCTTGCATGTAGTTTCTCCACACATTTCCTGAGTCCTTGGGCCAGTCATTTCACTTCTCTGTGACATAAGGTATGTCTACATCGATGTAAGGGAGTCAGTGCAAACAGAGTGTGCCTGTACACCCACAGGACAGGTTCAGAAGCTGTGCCTGCATCTACTCTGCCAAACAACACAGGGCTGAGTGGCACAGATGAGTCCTGTCCACACTACACAGAACTTGGCCTTTCTGCTCTTGTCTGGAGGAGCCAGACCTGTACCCTTCTGTCTTTACTGCACATGGCAGTCTTGTCCCCTGGAGCAGTCATGGGTGTCATCTGGGCCGGCAGTGCCAGACACTGTGCTGACAATTAGGGTGTTGGCCACCTGTGATCCTGTAAATCAGTTTGTTTTCTGGCTGTGCTGCGTTTAGCAGTATAAATGGAGCCTGTGTGGCCGTGTCAGCATGGCTGTGTGCCCACACTGGTAGGTAAGTCAGGGTGTATTATTTCACACATGGTGCTACACAGTTGAAGGAGCTGTAGCCACGAGAGCTTATGCCATAGATACATTGGGTATTAGGTGATCATAATTAGGTGTCATCATAATTACTAACCTTTCTGGTATACCCAGTAGCTTAAAGTGTGCAAGAACCATGGATATTTTCTACATAGAAGCTGGAGCAAAATGTTGTTGCTTGAGACAGTGTTTTCAGCCTTTAGCAATTTGCAGACCACATGCAAGTTTTCCAGGACATGCAAGTTTTCCTGGGCTCCTGGCATGTGGTCACAGGACCCTTGGGGATCCAAGAACCACCAGTTAATGTCTACAGACACATTACAAGGAGAGGGGCAGAAGTAGGTGTCGAATGTGAGACTTCCTTAACATCTTTTGTGAGGCGCTAAAACCTGACTCGTGTTTGATACCTGAGTACCTGCTCTGCCTTCTCGGGGGCAAGGATGCCATTTCACACAGGGGTCTGTAAGAGCAAGGGCAGTAGGATGTGAGGACAGAGCGAGCCACAGCCCTGAGGGGCAGACAGTAGTCCTGCAGGGCTGGAAGAGCTGGGGAGCATGAGGACCCCATGCCATGAGGAGCAAGAAGTTCTTATCCTCAGCTGCCATCCTGTTGATGTACCCTCATTGCTGATAGCAATCTTAAGTGTCTGCAATCTTGGTCTCATCTGTGTGTCACCTCTCTTCCTGTGACAGCTCTTCCCCCACACTGCCACAGAACCCACAAGAGGTTTTGTTGCTCCCCAGGTTACATGTCAGGGAAACATTTACTCCATGCAGCTGTCTGCCATCCATTCTAGATCCTGATATAGGGTTTTGGAGTAATGCTGCTTGAGCTGCCCTTGGGCTCCTTGCAGGGTTAGTTGTGTCATTTTTCTACCAAAAGTCTTGAATTACATTTTAACTTAAATCTTGTGCAGCGTGAGTTGCATGGATATCAGATATTATTGTGAGTCAGAGCAAGGCAGTCGGTATTGCAGTGCTCCACAGAAGTAAAATATAAAGGGTAACTATTACAGTATTTACAGCATAATTTCTCATATTGAGATTTGCATAAGCTTGTTTGAGTTCTTCAGCATAAAACCCCCATAATTATAGAGGAGCCAACTGGTTAAAAGAGTCCCTGTTTCTGCAGAGAACCCAGAGGAAAACACAGTGCTTTAATCCATCTAAATTCACTTGAGGTGCCTGGTGCTATCAATTAAACTCCACAGAAAATATATTTCTTCCCTTCACTGTTTTTGCCATTTCCCTCTTTCCCCAGTGTTTCCCCTGACTTGTCTTCTTCCTGTCTCTAACACAAATATAAGAAGAAATGGCACCGTTTTGCTCTGCAGATTTGCCCCCTGTGTGCATTCTTCCTGCCAGCAGCAGACTGCAAATGTTTCCTGCTTTTTGTCTTGAGAGGCACCTGGAGTGAAAACAGCTGAAACAGACTGTGAGGCAGAGTGTGTTTAGTTCTGTGCATCATCACTGATTGGTACTTACTGGTTTCTGGGCCACCTGAATACCTGCACAAGGCTGATGTGAGGCAGAGGATAAGCAGGAGTGACTTGGGGAGGATTTGACGTGCAGAATCTAGTCCTGACCTTGCTAACAGGGGAGCTGGTTTCTAGCTCCTCATCCATAGGCCTGACAATTGACAAGAGAGAGTTGGGACATGGTATGTCCAACATGATGGACATGGTGGTACCATGGAAATGGCATCTCTTTTCAGGGAGACCATACTTCTGCCTTTGGGCCTCTTTTTCTCTTTGTTTGCCATTTGCTATTTTACTCATTTCACTGTCCTGTGAGTCAAAAGTTGACTGCAATGTGGTAAAACACTCTGACTCTTTTTTTATTTTGGCCAGTATTATTCTGTGGTCTGTCCTTTGGCTAATTCCCTCCTCTGACTCCCCTGACCTCCTTAGAAAAGCTGTGCTTCTTGACTGTACAATCCTGGGTTTGCAAGATTGATGTTCTCTAAGCATTTCACACTGTGTTGCCTTGCATATTTTATATCAATGTTCTAATTAAACCATCAGATTATGATGGATGAGCGTTCATGTCAGTGACTCTTCTCTGAACAATGAAGAGTGGAAGGAAATCTCCAGGAACCTGGGAAGTGTGTGCAAATGAGTTGGTCTTATGTGAACTGTTAACATGCCCTTCCAGGCAGAGTTTGGAGTTGATGCGTGGTCTCAGATGGGATTTCCTCTAGACTGAAAAACTCTGCTTTGCTCTGGCTTTTCCAGTACGTGCTCCCACACATCTCCGTCAGTGGTGGGCCTCATCCCTCAGATAGCTCGGCCCAAATTGGCAGGAAAGAGCAGGTGTGAACATGGAAAAAGCAGAAAAATACCTGACCAGGTCCAAGGTGGTGAAGGAGCAGAGTCTGGTCACAGAAAAGCTGCTCAAGGCTAAGCACTGTTCCTGTAAGAAGGCAGAAGCAGTGGACTGAGACTCTGTATTTGCTTTCTTTCCAGACTTGTGCCAGCTGTCTCTTAATCTGTGCTGCCTTTCCACTCCCTGCCCTTCTCCCCTTAAGTGTCTGTCTGCTACAGCAGCAAGAAATAAAGACTTTATTTGCATTGTGAAAGGAGTAAGTGGGATGTTCCTGGGTTCAGCAGTCAGCACCAGGCCAGCCCAGCTCGTTTGTTTAGAGGATGTCCGTGCAAGACTTCTCACACTGAACGTCCCAGCCTTGCATAAGTGACAGGGATGTGCAGCAGCCTCTGTGCCTGGTGGTCACTCCTCGTGGCAGACGGTTTCAGCAGTGTGAATCAGCTCCAAGACAAGTGTGCAGCCAGCTGTAAACTGGAGCTGCCTCCCTGGCATGGTGCCGATCCACATCCCCTCACAGAGCCTGAGCAAAGCAAGAAGTCTTGCCTTTTTATCTGGAGCTGCTTGGTGGGGTCTTCTGTTAGAGTTTCACCAGCCTGTCCAGGTGATTAGCAGCTTATGCAGCTTCTTTCAGTTTTTTAACTGGTTTTGAGTTCCAATCAAGTGCAATCTCACAAGAATCCTGGAAGGAGGGATATTTAGGGCAGGGAAGCAGAATGCCTGTGCACGCTGCTTGAACTACAGTGAGAATTGCTGGAGGCCGAGGAGGAAAATCCTTTGGGAGAAAAGGAACCTGACATCACGAAGGGACAAGCCTTCAAATCTTCATCTTGATATAAGAGTTCAAATACCCACTTTCAGAATGTATTGTATTCAAGGCTTTTTGGTTTTGGAAGGTCGAGAGAAGGTTCATGGCATCTTACAGTGGTGTCAAGAAAATGTCTCCCCTCTCTCTTACACGTCTTCTTCTCATTCTTTTTTCCTTTTCTATTTTTGTGTCTGATGTTGCAGTTCACTTAATTTTCTGATTTCCTCCTGCATTTCATTTCCCTGAGTTCAGTCTCTGCCTGAATTTAGAGTCATAATCATTAGTATTTGGAAGTGTGGGGTTAAAATGATAAAATAAATTTGTTAAAATGTAGGGTTTTTTTTTTCCATCCAGCTTTTCAAGATCTAATTATTTTTCAGCTGATCTAGTATGCAATTGATAAGATGAAAATGTAAATTTACAGGTTTAGTATTCAAAGTATTTTTCATCTGATCAAAGAAAGAGAAGCATTTTACAAAACACAAAGCTTGCAAATGTCTGAAGTTACGTGGTTGTAGTCAAGCCATCAGGAAATCCACAGGGCAACCACTAATGCTTATTTCATTTTTCTACAGGAGGTCTTGACCTTATCTTCATGCCAGGCCTTGGGTTTGACAAAAAAGGCAACAGATTGGGAAGAGGGAAAGGATATTATGATACCTATCTTGAAAGATGTATGAAACATCCCCGTGGAAAGCCTTACACGATTGCTTTGGCTTTTAGAGAACAGATTTGTGAATCAGTGCCTGTGACAGAAAATGATGTTCCAGTAGATGAAATCCTTTATGAAGACTGCTGAAAGTGTTTTGATACCAACCCACCTTCAGAGCAACCAAGCAAAGGTGTCAGATTCATCAATCATGTTTTTTTCTAATTGTCATTGTATATGACTTTGGGACCAATAAAATACACTATTTGTGTTTGGGGAAAAAAACCTCACAAAACACTGTAACTGTGGTAATAGTAGTGAGGATTGTGTTGATTTGCTTCTAATTAGCAAATGTCTGGTATAAATTCTTATTCTAGAATCAATACAAACAAGAATAAATGACTGTTTATTACAGTAAGGACCATTTCTTCTCATAATATTTTTGAGGTACAAGCTTCTTGATACTTAACAGTTTCATTATTCTGGTTTAAAAGTGAACTGTCTAGTAACGACATTCTGGATTCATTCTGGAATTAGATACTTGTAATGGTAAAAGTTCTTAGTACTTAAATATTGTGTGCTTCCATGAGCAAAACAAGAAATTGATGGAGATGTGTTAAGAGTAAGCTGGGAAAAAATGGTGATGGGGAAAAAAGCCTTAATTTTAGGGACTGTTTACTTGGCTCTTTGCAGTTGTCTTAAAATAAAGGGAGTACTTGTTAATAAAAAAAGGTTGATGTCCCTAACTTTGGTATGTCCTTTCCTTTATCTGAATACAAGATTGTAATGTAGTCTCCATCTGCAGAGAGCTCTTTTTTTGGTAAAATAATATTCAAAATTACGTTAAGTTCTCAAATTTTGTACATAATCCATTCATAATGTCCCAAAATACTGTGTGAAGTATGGGTGCTATGTGAAGTGGTAAAGAGATGCTGAGAATTGCAGAGAGCAGGTTTTATGGATTGAATAATTTTTTGGGTGGAAGGTTGGTTGTTCTCTGGTTCTCCAGACAATCATGGAAATCCAGAAGAAGATAGTTTTGTCTGCACACTGTCCTCACAGTAATAGGACACAATATTTCCCATCAGGATCAATCAAACTGTCAGAATTTTGTGTTCCTTCTTCAATGCAACTTCACCTTTTCTATGCATATTTAACTCTTCTCTCAAGCAATAAATCAGTGCGTTTATTTTCACCAAACTACTCTGTGTCATCATTAAAAAATCCATAAATTCTCAAGGACCAGCTGCAGAGCAGAATGACCTTAAGGCTTCCTCAACAACGACTGGTTTTGTGAACAAAACCATGCCTGCAGTACGTGGGAACCTTTTCTTCTCAGAGTGCTATTTCCATTCTGCTAATACAGGAACTAATTAAACCCTCTGGCTCTGGGGTGAACATAAGCTTAGGTCTCTGTGGCCTGTGCTCCCTGGTGCTTCTCCATCCTGTGTTAACCAGTGTCCATCTGGCCGGGCTGGAGATCCCTTCGGTGTTATCCTGCTGGGCATCCCACCCGTGCTGGGAGCACTCTGAAATATGGGCTGCTAAATAAAACAGGGCTGATCAGACTTGGCCTTCCATCCCTTCCTTATCACTCTGTTGCACCCCACCAAACAAAAGGTGTGACCATGGGTGCACAAAGCAGAAATTGAGGTGACAGCATCAGTGCTGGTGCAGTCATTGGAGTGTCCTCTAGGTCCTCTGAGCTCTGAGCACTGCCAGCTGTACTGCCTCACACGAGGGAGACAGAGTCCTACCATTCCAGACCTTTATGGGATAAAAGTGATGAGAAAATCAGACTTTTTTTACCATCTCTGTCATGTCAATATTTTAATCCCTTCTTCATTTCTGGATTTCCGTTGGCATATGGAGAGCAACAAAATGAAATGATGGGGCAGGTTTTGCCTGTGGCAGGCCTGTTCCTGGGTTTGTCTGCAAAGCTGCTTGAGTTCACCTACCACATTAGGCTCAGCACTGTGCCATATGGCACGGCCTGCCACCAACATCAACAAAGCCACGCTGAAGCCAGTGCTTGTCACAGCAGAAACCTGGAACCTGCCTCTGATACATCTTTTAATTGCATATATTAGGTCCAACACTTTGCGACCCTTTGGATTAGCTTTTGATCTTGCTGCCTGAACTTGGATTTATTCACTTTATTCGCTAGAATAAGGGCAGCTTGGCTTGTAGGTGTTTCACTGTGGCTGATACCAGGTGAACAACTGTGTACAGAAAGGCCAGCATATGGGGAAGAGGCTTCGGAGCCAGCCCTAACAGCTGTGCAGAAACCAAGGGCTGAGAGACAAGGACTCGGGTTTGTTGTGTGAGCGTTCAGAGCAGGAGGGGGGGAAATGAAAGACAAGATTTTGGATGCAAAACACTCATCCAGCACAGCCACAGATAGGCACCAAGCTTTGTCCTTGTGGGCTCACTGGAGTTGCTGGAACTAATTGGTGTAGAAAAAGCAAGCGAGCTTTGAAGGTTTTCAGGACTTGAGGCAATGAGTGTCCCCAAACCTGTTATGTCTCAGATCACTTTCCAGTACCTCGTGCAGCCATTCTCTCCCACTTTGACTCCAAACTGCCCTTTTGGCTACAGCTGCAGTGGGAAAGGATGAGGAGACTATTTAATGTACTGTATCATTGGGAACAAGAGGAGCTGGTGCTTTGTTCCTTGCCAGCCTCTCCTGAGTCAGGAGTTGATCATTACAGGCTCATCAGCCAGGCTGGGGGAGCTGCAGGACCCTGGCTGATGCAGATAGCTCTTAACATTTAGCTGGTGGGGATAGTAAAACGATATTTATGTATATTGTCTTGAGAATCACGGAGCTAAATAAATGTGACAGTTTTCATTTGACATCCCCAGCCTTGCTGCTGTCGCTCAGGGTTTTTCTTTTTGCCACAGAACATGAAATCACTGTCAGTTTGATGGTATATAGCAGTGTTCCTGAAGCACAAAGGTTAGGGGGGCGGGGGGCGCGTCAGGATTATTTACGTTTGCTATGCATGAAGTGGCACTCGGGGAGCGAGGCAGGCTGCCAAGACGGAGAGGAATCGGGGCTGTCTGCTCGCTCTCTTGTATCTCTCCATGCTGGATTGTCAGGGTAGGATTTATAAAAATTGCTTCAAAACAGTATCATCTTTCCTCAAATGGACGTGCCCCCGTCTGGCGCAGCGATTGCCATTATTGCTATCCTCATGACAAAGCGTCTATCAATCTCCACTTTGTTTATAAACAAATCTGCCTGCCCTGCATAAGAAATAGATAGACTAAGGAAAAATACCATTACCAAAGGAATAAGTTAATTATATTTCAGGATCTCAGCGGGGAATGCTATCTCAGACTATTCAGTAAGATCTGACCAGTGGAGTTATAATTAAAAAATGTCCCCAGGGAGGAACTTGTAAATTATTTACTGTAAGGGGCTTTTCCAGGCTCTTTTAGTTTAATTATACACTCTGGAAGAGAAAGGACTCCGAACCAAATTAACTAAGATGTTGAAATGGCTTTGTTAAAATCATGTTTACAGCTAAGCAAGTGGGTGACTGTGAGCAAGGTTCAAATATAGGACAAATCTTTGAAAGCTGACATTACTCATGGTTTAAAAATCACACGGAAAGCACCAAAAAGTCTGTGCATAGAAAATGCAGTCGCTGGTTTTGTCCAGTATTCCCACTGGCCTCAGAAGGCTTAGTCCAGATCTGACAGGGCCTCATGGCCATTTCCTTTGTGGGAAGGGAACTGACTTCTGTGGGATTTTCTGTAGGGTACAAAGGAAACTGGTTGGACTTGATGATCTTATAGGTCTTTTCCAACCTGACCGATTCTATGAGTCCATGATTCTAAGCCCTGACAGAGGGAGATGAAAGATTAGAGGTGACCGAGAGTCAGAATAAGAGGATTCTGGGATGGTCTGAATTTTCCATCACTCTCTCACCATCTAGGACATTTTAATTCAAAACAGCCTGGTTAACCCTTAGTGGAAGGTGGGCTGAATGTGTCCCTTGGTGCTGAGAGACAGGCAGATGTCGTGACCTTTTCAAACGTGTGGGTGAAGGCGGCTGGCATGACCTTTGGTCACATGTGGAGAATGGAAGCCAAGAAAGCTCCCCCTTCATCTCAACCACTGACTCATTGCTTGGCCAAGAAGGAGGCATTATCTAATATCTGTTTGCTAAGGCATAAGACAGCCAGGAGTACTCTATCTGCCTGCCTGTTGATGCCAAATTCTGTGTATGTAATGGCCTTTCAGCTGCAGTTGCCCTTGAATTTGTTTCTTTCTGAAAAGCCCCACGTCTGCTGTGGCACCTTCACCAAAGAGCCAAGGGCTGCAGAGAGGCAGGCACGGCTGCTGGGGCCCAAATACATATCTGGGCACTTCTCTTTACCCTGGGTCTCCTTTTTCTTTCAAATTTAGTGCACTTACATGTCTTGCTTAGATGGAAACTGCCCCAGAGTTACAGATCTCTCTGCCTCCTGCTTGTGTACAGTCTTCAGCAGATGCCGTGTGATTGTAGACTGAGGGTACCATTATCACAGCCTAAGCAATAAGTTCTCCACCTTCAGGCAAACTATCTGCAAATCTGGAGATGAAAGCTGCTTTAGTCGTTCATCAGGCAGATGAGATCTCTGCTTTTATTTTGTTATACTGTAAATCTGCTACTTAGTTTTCTAGTCTCTCTGAAAACTACTGAATCATAAAAATGCTTGTAGCAAATGCCAGCTTGTCTGTCACCAGTATAATGCATTTTAAATGGCTTATCAGCTCCAAGAGAGGACTACAATACTTTGGAGATGATTTGGATATATAGTTAGGGAACAAAATATGTTGTCGGCTTTCAAATTGTCTTGATCAGGAGATTTTATTTTGTATTTTACTATAGTGCATCCAGTAGTACTTTGGGAGGAAAGAGAAGATATCCCTAAATTTCTGCAAATGTAGCCTTTTGGTGGGGAAAACCACAGAAGAAGAGTGGAGTAGGACAGAATGTAAAACAAAGGATTCTTCTTGAAAGGGCAGGACTATAAGGTTTGAATATTCTCAGCAGAACTACTGCCTTTTAATTATTAGGAGTGGTGAGTCCATATTAACCTTTATGGAAAAGTACTGTAGGCTATAATAAAGCCGAATACCTTTCTATAGCCTTTTGTTATCTTCTTGTCAAATTTAATAAAGTATTACTAACAAAAAAGTTCTATTAGGATGGCTAAAAAAATTACTGGAAAGGATCATTTCCTATTAAATAGTTTAGATTCACCAGGTCCCCCCACAGAATATGGGTGTCCAAGTGGTAGAGCAGGTCACTGATCATTTCCCCTTGAATTATGGGGACTTCGTTCTGCTCTTTATCCCTGTTTTCCAGCCCAGGGGTCTGGGTAGCTGCTGAACAACTGGTCTCACTGTTGAGGCAAAGAAGCCATTAAGTACCTGAGCCTTTTCCTCATCCTCTGTTGCTAAGTTTCTCATCACATCCAATAAAGAAT
Source organism: Pachycephala philippinensis (assembly GCA_013397055.1). Taxonomy (NCBI): domain Eukaryota; kingdom Metazoa; phylum Chordata; class Aves; order Passeriformes; genus Pachycephala; species Pachycephala philippinensis. The sequence continues at coordinate 524,881 of VWZT01015357.1, forward strand.
GGACGCTCTCCTTAGCCCTCCTTTTAGTGCTAATGTATTTATAGAAACATTTTATAGCTCCTTCCACAGCAATAGCCAGGTTAAGGTCTAGTTGGGCATTGGCCTCTCTGAATTTTCTCCCTGTAGGACCTCACAACATCCTTGTAGTTCAGCCAGGCCAGTCTTCCCCACTGGCTCACCTTTTGGCACATGGAGATGGCCTGTTCTGCATGTTTAGGGTTTCTTTCTTGAAGAATATCCAGCCTTCCTGGACTCCTCTGCCATTCAGGAACTGCCTCCCAAGGGATTCTGTCAACCAGGCTCCTAAAAACATGCCCAAGTCCAAGGCAGCCATTCTGCTGACCTACCCCCCTCTTCTTCTCCAAGAATTAGGAAACTATTGATAATTTTGTGATTCCTGTGCCCAAGGAAGTCTTGAACCATCACATCACCATTTCTGTAATTCCTCTTGTGGGAAAAGCCTGTGCTCCCCTGGGAACACCACTTTTGGAACTTCCCAGCCCTTTAATACAGGCAAAAGTGGAAAACGTACCAAGAAAAAACAGCTAAATTTAACAGGAAGCTGGGGCTGAGGTGTGAATTTGGGGAGGTTTAGATACAATCAAATCATGCTGAAAAAAGGGAAGAAGAGATTACCCTCTGAGAACTGGATTTCGATGACTTGGTGGGAGATGAAAGGGCTTAGCTCAGACTTCAGCAGTTTTGCAGCCACCCTCCTGGGGACACCTTGCAGGAGTCAGTGGCCAGATGCACACCGCCCCTTTACAGCCCTGACAGATGCTTTGCAAAGGCTAAAAAAAGCAACTTCCACTTTACAAAGGCTGAAAAAGCAACTTTGCAGCTCGTTAGCAGGGAGACACTTGCTTCCCTGGGACTTCTGCTGCCTGGGCTGGTGGGACTGTGATAGCCCTCCCATGCTGTAACACTGCCGTGTCCCTGACACCGGACGCTCATGTATGAACACCGTGGTTATAATAAATTAGGAGCACTGGGAAAAGCCCTGGAAGTTGGCCATAAATCTGGTGGTAAGCGCCGGCGAGCAGCAGGGGCTCGGCTGTACATCATTAATAAAGATGTTGAAGAGGCCCAGGCGCAGTTGCTGGGGATGTTGTTGCTCAGGGCTCCACCGCAGCACAGCTGAGGTTTGATAACGCACAGGGCGATCAGTCAAAGGCTCTTTGCTGGCCTAAAAACCATCCAGGTAGAAGCTGTTCTTGGTGATGAGGTTCTTGTTTTACTTTTATTTAAAGGAAGAAAAGAGGTGTATCTCCATTTTTCAACACAACCCAAGTTCCTGACGAAATTTCCCAGCTTATTGAACACTTTGTTGTGCGCAATTTGCACCAAAATTAAAGCGAGGTTTAAGGCTCTGTGTGACACTGGTCTTGGCTTTGTAAGAACAATCTCCAGCACAACAAGCCTCTGGCTGGGATTAGTCCCAGCACAATGCAGATTATTCAAGAGCAAGAATAAAGAGGTAAGAGGAGGGGATTACAGTGCAATAGGCTTAAATCTGGTTTTGCGTAAGGGCTGTGGAGCAGCAGGAGGACCAGCCAGGCTATTTTCTCACCACTTGAATACCTCAATTCCAGCCTGGATGTATAATTTTCTGGCTTTGCCTCTGTTTTCCCTGATGGATATACAAATTTTTGGAATAAGCGTCCTCGTGAACATTTATAGGACACTATGGTGCATGGACAGAAGCCATGACGGGCACAGCAGCTGTCTTGCTTGTTGTGGCACCCAGAAATGAAATGGTTTTCTCTGAGGACAGCAGGGAGAGGGCTGCAGCTGTCTGGGCATCATGGAGGAGCAGGGAAGAGGAGCAGAAAGGGTGAATGGCCAAGGAGGAGGGAAGGGACCAGCTCTTCACCAGGGGCTGTCACAGACTTACCTCCTGTCATTCAGGAAACTTTTTATACAGAGCCATGGGAACACAAGTATTTGTGGATTTTTGTTGAAAACAAAATGTAAATTGGATTTAAAGCATGCATTTTTCTAAAATTAGAAGCCATGGGCCTGATGTGCTGTAGAGTGTGACAGGAGATGGGGCTAATTGCAAGCTAGCTTCTACCCCACTTGATTATTGTTGTGACACACAGATCATTAATATGATGGTCTAAATATGAAACAAGTTGTTTAAATATTAAACTGTCAAGTCCTTTACTGACCTCTAAGTCACTACCTAAAGTAGGTGGGATGTGTGTGTGTGTGTAAAAAAAGAGGTTTGGGCTCTGCCCCCATCTGATGCTGTGTTGCTCCCTGTCAACATGGTGACTGCTGCCAGGAGGCTGAAAAATGGCATTTTCAGTCTTCTGCTTTGTTTGTGGGTGTATTTAATAGCTGATCCCACACGTTCTTCTGTGAGCTCTCATGTGGGCACGGAGGCTGCTGCCTCCTATGTGCATCCCTCACCCTCTGGTTTCCAGCACAGCCGGCCCTGCCTGGAGATTTGGGGCATTTGAATCAAGGGAGATGGGGAAGGAGAGAGGCCGTTTGCCAAATGAGCATCTCCATGGGTTTGGGAGGATGCCAAGTGCCAGGTTCTGCACTTTCAAACTGCTGTCTTCAGGCAGAGGAGGAGGAAGAGGAGGTGGCCACCAAGGACAGCCTCCTGATGCAGGAGGAGAGTTGGGAAGGTGAGCAAGTTCTACACTATTTCCCCATTTTCTTAGCCCATGGAACAGCACAAACATCCCCTTGGTGCTTAAAACACAGTAAAACACTTCCCAGAGAGGAAGAATTTGCCTGCAGCTGAGCACCCTGCTTCTTTTCCAGGTATCCACAATGCTGTTGCTCCGTGAAGTGACTTGTGTTGTCACCTGAAAGATGGGTCAAGAGCAGTGTAAGTGCACTAAAATCCCATCATTTACCCTTCTGCCCTGTTGAATTTTGTTTCTCAAATATCTGTTGTGGCATGCAAAAGGTGGTGTAAATAGAAGACCCAGTATAGGAGCTGGTTTGCAGGAGAATAATGCTGTTGGGAGACAAATACAAGCATATTAATGATATGCAGCCGAAAAATAAAACAGTAACAACTACTATTCAAAAGCTTCTAACTCATTCTGAGTCTGGTTTTGGGATGATCTGTGTGAGACACAGATCTACTTATCCTCACTCCATTATTCTACATATTACTGTGACAGCAGGTAGTGTTCGAGGCAAAACTGAGAAAAGGCAATGAGCCCAGAGTACTCATTTAGGAAACTATTTGTTCAAGGAGGAGACTCTTAACAGTTTTGGCTTCATGGCTTCCTTCCTGTGTTACACTTTGGAGCACAGGAAGGCAGCTCTTGACTTCATGGGTTATGCCTCAGTCTGCTGAAGAGCTTGAGAAGGATCAATGTAAAAGGAATCCTAGCACAGCCTATCCCCAAGAGCACAGCAAAATTAATCCACCACTAGTTTCTCTCTGTCTGGAGCTGGAAAATGCAAACAGAAAGTGAAATTTGTGCTGATAATGACTTTGGCAGCTGTCACATGTGCATGGTGTAAAGGATCAGCACAGACACAGCTTCCAATATGACGATAGCCTGTGGTAATGGCTATGATTAAGAGGAAGCTAATTAAAATATTTTACACATTCAGTCCCCACAGTTCGCTGCTCTTTAAGTAAATTTGCATTTGGGAAGAGAGACTTATTTTTTATGTACATGGATAGTGTTCCCTGCAGACTTCCATTGATTTACACCGTGGCCATTTGTACCAGAGCATTTTCTTTGGTAGCTCACCAAACATTAAAGCTTCCTTCAACACAGCAGCGAAACTCAGAGAAAGATTTGTCCTAGTTCTTGTTACAAACAAGCAGGTACAAATACATGAAGAAATACTTAGAAAGAACAGAGATTTTTAAGGTTACCTAAGGAATTGAGTCCAATGCTTCTTTTTCAGTGTTGCCTCAATCACTACCTGCTGTCAGAATAATATGTGAGGAATAATGGAGTGAGGATAACCAGCTCTGTTTCTCACACGCATGTCCCAAAAACAGATTCAGAATGAGTTAGAAGCTTTTGAATAGTACTTTGATTTCTAAGTCACCTAAGTATTTGCAATTTTACCCAGGATGAAGTTGCACATGCAAACAGACTGGTTTCAAGTAGCATGAGCATACTCAAATGCTTTTTTGTTGGAGGTATTAATCCACATATGGGTATTCAATTACTATCAGAACAAACTGTGCAACTGCACTAGAATCAGATAAAAATATGCAAAGCAGGTAGCTTGAGGCTCATTTGTACTAAAATTCCTCTGGCTGTTTGAAGAGACTTTAATGTCAGCATACTCCCACCTGAGCATATTCTTTATTGTGAGCATTGCAAAGTGGCCTTCCTGGATGCAAAAGTGGGGCCTGAATACATTTACTTCAAGGATAAAAGCTTTTTTTTTTTCTCTGAAGTAAAAAAAATGACCAAACTGTCAAACTAACCTAATTTATTTCTCTCTCTCTTTCTCTCTTTCTCTCTTTCTCTTTCTCTTTCTCTCTTTCTCTCTTGAAATTATAGAATTATAGAGTAAGATTTGGGAAAAATATATAAAAATCTAGATTATCCCCTTCTTACTTCTCACGCTCATCTTTTATTCTTTCTTGTCCTTGTCACTGCTCCCCTCTCTCCCCCTCACAGTTATCATCCTTGCTATCCTTATCAGCATTATTAGTTTTGTTGGCATCCAATTCAGAAGCCTTCCATCCCATCACAGGTTCATATTTTCAGGTGCAGGAGAGAGGCTTTGGATAGAATCCCACCTTTTGGGGGCCCTTGGAGATGCATGGGGGAGAAAAGGCAGATAAGAACAGCAACTCTATAAATCTCCACATCTATAAATCCTAAAATGGATTACTGATGACAGTGACTCTTTAATGGAAAGAGTGACAGTCCATGTAGACGAAAGGCAGTGTAATTCATGGAGGCTATTAAATTTGAGAGGCCTTTTCATTCTCATTTGTCTTTCAGTGTTATGTGTTGATCTCAGGGAGATTATTCTCTGGGGAGAGATGTGCCCTACTCACCAGGCCTGAGGAGTGCCTGTGTTTGTCTGGCTGGCATTTGCTGTGGTGGGTAATATATTTGCTCCTCCTGCACCAGGGAAGAAAACCCACAGTGCTGGTAGGGGATGGAGAAGAGAAAACCCAACTGGCTGCCCTGCTTGGGATATTTGAGAGCCTCCTGGTTGCAGACACTGTGTTTTTAGGGTTAGAAGTATCCAGAAACCCAGTACAGGGCAGTGCAGGGCTCGTGGTGAAGCTCTCCCCATCTGTTGATCAGCTGGGATGTGGCTGTGCCCAAGCAACCCCTCCACAGCATGGCAAGACTGTCACAGGACAGAGGCCACCTTCACTGGAGGGGATGGGATGGGGCTGTTTTCTGGGAAGGAGAATGAGCTCTTGCCTGAGAGATCAAACCACAATGGAAAAAGCAAAAGCACCCAGCAAAAGCAGCTTGTGGTTTATAAATACCGATGCCTCTGAATAAGAGCTCATAACAGAGAGCAGGCACCAGGGGAATTTACACCTAGAGGCACTCACTTTGCCAGGGTAGCATTCCTTCATTTGGGTCAGGGACTGCAAAGTTATCCTGCAACCCATGGGAAACTAAATCCCAGCTGAGTTTCATCAAGAAACGAGTCACTTCTTTGACTCAGGAGAGGTCGGGAGCAGGAAGGTTTCGCTCCAGGGCGCAGATGGATTTACTGTAACTCATCATTTCCTGCAGGTGATGGACTGTTCCTGCTGCCTGCGACAGCCTGGGATGTGTTGCCTTTGCGTCCTTGCTGTTGGTACAATTGTTCATTCCGGGACTGAGGCACTCACAGCGCATCCAATCCCTCCCCGTGCGAGCCGATGCCATCCCCATCAAAATCAATTGACTGAAGTCAGGCCCTGCATCTTCAGTTGCTAAGGAGAGAAAAATCAGTGCTGCTCATGAGGGGACCGCTGGTGCAGAAAGTCACTTAGCACCAGCAGCTGCTTTATGGCAGCAGAGATTCAGAGATGCCAGCGGAGGCTGCAGCAGGATCCTGGGTTACACTGGAGTGGTGGGGGCAGGCACGGGAAGAAACCTTGAGCAGAGGGTTGCTCCTTGCCTGTGTGTGGAAAATTCCCATTCGTTTCCAAAGGAAAGCACGTGTGTGTAGTTTATTTATGTACTTATTTACACAGCTGAAAAGATCAAGGACGTTGCTGTCAAACTACAGAGACCTGGATCCATACTCTCACTGCAGTCAGGGAGCTGACAAGGGCTCCAGTGTTCTAAATTACCTATTGGCCGATTAGCCATTTTCTATTAATTATTATCTTATTCCTATTAGCTAATTAGCCCCTGGCTGGCCATTGCAGCAGCCCCCATCTCATGGAGATGGCGATGCTCTCACTCCCAGGTCTGTCCAGCCAGGGTCAGGCGTGGCTTCCTAACCTTTCCCCTTTCCTCCAGGGAGCGGGTGGGTTGGTGTGAGCCCAAGCACTGGTGTGTGGTGCCTTTGTCACCAGAGCCCGCTGGCATTTTGGCAGCCTTGTGCTGGGGATGAGTCAGAGGAACTGCGCTCTCTGCCCGGGGCTGGGAGAGGCTCGGGTTCAGCGCTGAGTCACTGGCAGAGCAGTGTGGGCAGCCTGGAGCTGTGTTTCATATCCTCCTGCTTCCTAAAGGACTTTTGCCTATTTTTGCCTGTCTAAAAGGTCGCTCATCCCTAAGCATCCCTCTGTGGATGTTCCTCCAGCACATCTAGCCAAGGATGGGTTTGCTCATTCGTGGTCCTCGCTGTTTAACACGAGGGTTTCACCACGGTGCATAACCCTCATCCACGCTGTGTCTGCCTCCAACCCAGCCCTGACACCAAGGCAGATTCCACTTCTTCCAAATATTGTTATTGCTATGTATTATCTATACCATGGAAAAATATTGAGGAGACGAAGCGGGAAAAATTAGTTCATTCTTTCTAAAATCTGCAAGCAGATGAAAGAGAAAGAATATAGAATTAAAAAAAAAACAAAAAACAAACCCTCAGCTAATTTTGGAGCATGTTTCATCTTCACAAGAGTCACTCATTTTCTAGCTAATTCTTTGTAAACCTTTCTTCCTTTCATTGCGAGTTTGGGATAATTTTACCTCATACCAAGTTCAATGGAAGAAAAAAAAAAAAGGAGTGATGGTTTGAATTATTCCCCATCCCCCCATCTCACAAGAAAAACCCAGGTTTGAACTTCACTTTTTAATATGCAAGGACCCAGCCAAGGACGCCCTTGCTAATCTTTCAAAATGCAGCATTGTGCTCCTTCAAAGTCTTAAAAGCTGCTTGGATTTTGACTGAACGTGTAACCCTGCATTAAACTTCTAATGGCTAATGAGACAGAACTTGGTTATGAGGACTAAAATACAGAAAATATAAATCAGTAGCCTAGAATGAGTACTCATCCTCTTTTACTTTCATTAAATCAATTTTAAACTAACTTTACCATATATCTTTCATGAGATTTTCATTACTTTCCCATCCGTTGAGGACAAGATGGAACAATCAGTTTTATTGTTCATTTGTCTAATCTTTTCTTCACCGTGGGTTTTTCAGGCATTTGAGTGTGATATTTCACTGCCAGCCCAAGCTGGTGTTTTAGTCTGTGCTGTCCCTTCTCCTCCTCCTGTTCTCTGCGTTTCTTCCAGTTGGAAGGACAAAATGTGCAACTTCAAAAAAAAAAAAAAAATTGAAAAACCTCTTGCAGTGGTGTTCTAAGCTGGAACAAATAATGGAAATGCTAAAATTGGCTTCTGTCGGCTCTGTTTTCCTCTAGACATTTGCATCCCTAGTCCATATATGTATTTTTCCTAGCATGGGGTGACCCCCTGGATTACCTGTCCAGCAGAACTGCTGCTCTGGGTGTCCCTTGGGTTACCATTTTTGCACAGTCTGTAAGAAAGCTGAAGCTGTGTCTGTCCAGTGGTGTTTCACTGGATAAATCCTTCTTACTGTGGGTAAAAAATGTGGCAGGAGTTACCTGGGCTTTATCTCACATGAATAAAGTAGCAAGGTCTGATTTGGTAATGTCAATGAAGCTTCTGACTTTGGCCTAACTCCAAATCTTTAATTTTGTTAATGCATACCTATGAAATCCCTCCCAACAGTGGGTCCTGTTATCTAGAAAACATTTGAAGAACAATAGCAGGGTTTATCTAAGCCAATTGTACAGTTATTTGTGGGGACTGCGCTGTAACTCTGCTGGAAATAATGGCAATTCTGCAGTTACCCGTGTCAGCAGAGTTATGATATTCCCTGATTGCTCTCCAATTAACTCGTGCCACTGCAGCAGCCCGGGAATGGAGCAGGCAGGACACATTGTTAAGGCAAACCAGGCATTTCAAAGGGCTTCCCTTATGGCCAGCAGCCCCCAAAGAGTTGTTCTCTTTAAGCAAGGGCTGGCTGAGCATTAGCAGTGAGGATCCGGGGCTGTTTTTTGGAGCACTCAGCTCCCGTTATTGATGGGGCCGTGTGTGAGGGAGGCTTGCACGGAGGGAAGAGTAATGGCATAAAGAGAGGATGGCAAATTGGCTGGCTGTGAAATGACCTGTGTTCAGCCCTGCTGTGAGGAGCTCTGGCAGCTCGGGGTGCCCGGAAGGGCAAAGGAACAGCAACACAGGCATTGGGTGAAAATATGGGAAAAGCTGTTTTTAGGGAAAATAGAAATACTGATAGGAGTTAAAAAGAACAGGTCAGGGGACGTAGGCTGTTCCCCATGAGGTGGGGTTGGATGGAGGGTAATGATTTGTTATTTGCCTCTTTAAGAGGTTTTTTTAATTATTGGGGAACAGATGCCTGTGATTGAAGCATTAGGAGAAAAAACCAACCAGGCACATGGGTTTTAGGAGCCACTCTTCATTCGAGCACGGGGGGAATTTCCAAGTGATTGATCCCTTCACAGGGCACAGGTTTGGTTAAGACAGAGCATGGCAGGAAGGCCAGGTTTGCTGTGGATGTTATTGCCAGCAATAATTCCCTCACCTCCACTGCTGTCACCTCCCTGGCAACAACCAGCTGCTGGAGCAGAGCGGAGGAGATGCTGAGCAGTGACATGTGGCAGGGACAGCAGGTCGAGTCTGGGGCCTGGGGGACAGAAATCAGGACAGACAGCTCCCAGCAGGAGTCTTGGTGGCTTCCTGAAGCCATTCCTGGGCTCTGGGGCAGACAGAAATAGGGTCAGACGGGTGCAAGGAGAGCAGATGAAGCTGTTTCCTAGAAAACAGATGTGCATTCCCAATGTGTGCTCGTCTCTGTCTCAACAGCTGGATCTCATCCTCCTTCCTATCGCTCACTGTTGCTGCTCTGAGCTATTGCACGTTTAATTCGAGGGTTTTGATTCATTTTATGGCAAGCCTCACCCATCTGCATATGTTGGTGTTGGGCTGGCTTCTGTGCAGAGCTCTGGTGCTAAATGGGGATGGAGAAACCCGGGATGAAAGACTCAGTCCCCTCAGGGACACCTCAGGGATAATGGGGTGGGGGCTCTTCAGTCCAAAGAACAAGGAATAATCCACTGCATTTGCAAGCCTGGCAGCTTGTTTCTTATAATTCCTTGAGAGGTGGTAATTAAATGTCATTGCATTAGAACCAATATGTCCCAAGCAGAGAACAAACTCATACTCATAATTATGTAGCCATCACATTAAACAAACAAGCTGCTCATTAAAAATAGATGCAAAAGATTCAATTAGATCTAATGCTGTATTAAGGATTTGATGACATGCTGGCTTTATCTCCATTGGTTCTAGGCAATAATGAAGCAGCTTTTCAGAGTGACCCAAGAGGAATATGTTTCTTTTTTAAATACCCATTTTCTTTCTTAATCTTAAAACTACTATTAAGCACCTTTTCCTCTAAGTACAGAGGGAAGGAAAAAAAAAAAGGAAAAGGAGCTTTATTGTTTTCTAGCATTCCATCTGGGTTTAGAGGCATAAAAGAATGAGGGAGCCCAATCTTTATTCTGTGTGCGACCTCTAATACGATTCAGAATAATGTAATAGGAAATCAAATCTCTGTAAGGGAGATTATTGAGTGTACAGAAAAGGATGATTATTGAATGTACAGAATTCCTTCTGAGCATTATCTGCCTCTCCTGTGTGTGGACCTCTCCTGTATGTCTCAGCACCAGAAGAGCTGTGTGATGGTCACTTTGGTCCATTCCTCCCCATGAATCAGTTGCCTTTGGCCTGGCTGGGCACTGGATGCACCTTCCCCTGAGCCATAGATCTTCCTCTCTCAGGCTGGTTTTATTTAAACCCCTGTCTGTGGCCCTGCCCCTTGTGTTTTGGAAGCACGTTACATTTTGCCAAGCGATCAAGATTGTGCTGTTCCGTCGCTGCTTTCTTTTCTCTGAAAAGTCTGCCCAGGGGACAGAGCTGTAAATTGTATCCCAGCTCCATCTTAATCCATCACTTGCACTGAGCAGCAGAATCCTTGCAAAGACTGAAACAAAATCAACTTTGCTTTTTCCTTGAATCTCTCGCCTAGCTTGCAATACAGACACTGTCAACTTTTAATTATGTGCGAGCAGATTATCCAGTTGTAAATGAACCCTGTTACACCAAAAATAAAACACTTTTATTCCCCTCGTTGACCTTTTCTAAGTCGTTGCTCCAGTTTTTTGCTAAGATTAATATAGAAAATAAAACATTTATTTCCACTATCTGATTCACATCAGTTTTGTTCGACTGTGCTTCACTTTATTTGGGTTAGTTCAGCCCCCTCCCTGAGTCTGGATAATCACAAGTTGACTGACTATAGTGAGGAAAGACATATTAAAATTTATAGTTATCAAATAGCCTGCTGCAGTGTCTGCTGTAGATGGCAAAATAGATCGGATTGATTGGGCATTTGTCTCTGAAACAGAGGGTGGTTTTGATGTATGTGCATAATTTGGAAGGGAATTTGCTTCTCCACAGCAGTGCTCTGGTTGATGCGGCATAATTAAGAATTTCATCGCCAATATGAAAAGTGCCCTTTGGTTTTGAATGTGGTTTCATTCCACAGAGAAATCACCTTCTGGGCATGATGTATTTGGAACCCCAAGAATCCCACTGCCTCCGGGATAATTGCTATGGTGTAAATTTAAGAGGTGTGTTTGTGAGGGATATTGTTATAACAACCAATTTCTTGACTCCACCTTGTAAATCAGTATATTCCAGCAAAGGGCACAAGCCTGAGAAGTTGTAGATTGACATGTCCATGTTAATCTACAAGAAATGAAAATAAGGGAATGTATTAGGTAGGTTTTCAGTTCAGCTTCCTCTCTTGCTACTGTGTCCAGTGTAAAGATCGCTGTGAAATCTCTCTTGCATTCCAAGGTGAGGTGTAATGTGGGAAATAGCTCTGCAGTGCTGCCAGTGCAGAACAGGAGATGGTGAGCAGGTGGGATGGCTTTGCCAGCCTGGTGCTTGCTGTGTTTTCATATTCTCAGGGAGACACGGGCTCCTTCAGAGTGTAACAGTTGCTGATTTGGTCTGTAAAACATATAAACTTGTGTTTTCGAGTAGGAAACTGCAAACTGGAAAAAACGACTGTTGGTCTCTGCTGAAACGTGAAGAACATGTTTTTTTCCACTTTTGCTCACATACTTTTCCCTAGTCAGCTCATTTTCCTTTTAAAATCTTCCCCCCCCCCGCCTTTTTTTCTTTTCTTTTTTTCTTTTTTCTCCTTTTTCTGTCAAAATGAGTAACGATACTTTGAGTGCCATTTCACTGTCATCTCCAGGAAGGAGCTGCCAAGAAAGGAGTAGAAGAAGTCTATGGGAGCATTTCTGCTGATGAGGGAAAAATTGTGACCATCCTTAGCTGGGCCACTGTTGGCATTTCCTTTCACACCACTCCCCTAAAGCTCTTGACCAGAGGAAAAGGATATGCAAAAGGTGAGGTTTTCTTTACACTTGCAGAGCCTTCCATCCCCCAACAACTGAATCCATTTCATCCATAAAACAAGAGCCTCGAAGGATCCCACCCTCTTGGGCATGGGGTGGGTTGATTGGTATTCTGCTGCTGGTTCTGTAAGATAACAAATACAGGAAGAGAACATCAATCCTGGTTTCTTTTCTTCCTTTATCTCCCCTCCTGTTCTCTGTTGTGCCACGACTGCTAATAACATTCTGGTTGAGTGGTGGATGTAATAAGATATGGATGCTGGATATTGTTTTTTTATGCCTGCTGCACCTATACGAATGTGGATGGCAGACTTCCCTTCTCCTCTCCTGCTTCTCTCTGAATTGAATTCATTTACCTCAAAATTACAGAGCTGTAGTCACAAATCCATCAGGTCAGGGAGATACTTGGAAGAAAGATGTAGTCCACTCACCCCTCCTGTGTGCCCTTACATTGTTATCAATCCCTCAACACTCCCTTCTCTTTTTTTCTGAAAAAGAGGGACAAATACTCCATTTTTTCACTTAAATTTCAGATCATTTGCTAAAGTCGTCTTGTGTAACCAACTTTAATAATTGATAAAGGTGAGACTTTCTGTACTTGTAATAAATTTCTATATTCATAAAAAGCCAGGGATTCAAAACACCCAGATCTAAATTATTTATCAGTCAGAAGGACGGCTGGATCAGGAGTACAGGACATTTCTAAGGACCTCAGCTGACCAGAGGGGTCATCTGCTTTGGGTATGACCTTGATGTTTCTGCTCCCTAGAGATTTCCTAGCAGAGGAAAGTGGTGGGCATTATTCAAGCATGGATAAGACTTTGAAATTTATACATTTACTGGGAAAAATGCCTGGAGACATGATGTGAAAGTTGGGAACTGGATGTCTGTCCCTCATCCATCAAATGCAAAGAGTGAAGGTGATCATCAGAGCCCCTCAGGGCTGGTGGTGAAGGGCAGCACCTTCTGCTGCTGCTCACACTTTGCCCAAACCCCCAGATTTTGCTGGCTCTGAGCCACCTGAGCTCAGATGATGTCCCCTGTCCCTGCTCCTGGCACGGTGTGGGTGGGTGGGTGTTGAAAGGCCACCCAGGGGTGCTGGATTTGGGCTTCAAAATGTGGTTTTGAGAGGCAGTGGGTGCGGATTCACCCCTACAGTCACCAGACTGGTGTCCCCAGTGGGCCAATCTCCACCCCCAGTCTCACACAGACACATCCCTGATAACATTTCACCACCCCACATGTTTGTCACCCATCGTGTGCACTGCCCCAAAGCTCATCTGCCTTCACAGACATAAACTGGAGCTTTTGCCCATGCAGAACCTGTTTTTTTCATTGTATTGATGAAATGGCAAAAGAAACCAAAATAACCAACCCAAAAGATTTTCCACCTGTGCCCAGGAAAACAGAACTGAGAAAAAAACACCAAGACAAAAAGCAGACAGAAGAAGAAAAAATTTCCACTTACCAAAGCTGTTAGGCAAACCTCATCACACATTCATAACTCTGCCTTCCACCAGCAGCAGGGCTTCAGGAAAAACATCTCCACAGCAGACAGCAGCACAGGTGATCTAGTCCAGAGAATCAAGGGCAGGAAGTTTCTCTAAGATTTGTATTTTTATAAGTAACTGAGATTTTCCAGTTTATTTTTACAATGAAGGAAGTGAGTAGAAAAAAAATCCCAGCTCCTTCCATCATGAAATACATATTGTGGCAGAATGCTGCATGCCTTGTGTCAAAGGATCCATAGTATTGATTTCTTGAAATGAAAAATAAGTTTAAGGTGGAGTGCTTGGGAAAAAAAAAATCAATACAGTTCAAGTGACTGAATAGAACTATCAATTGTAATGACAGCAATCAAAAAGCCTTATCCAGTTCCATAACATTTTGGTGTCTGGACCTTTATTTTCATTAAATTTGTCATTGACAGAATGCTGACCTTACCTTACCAACCTGTCTGAAATTAGATTAAAATTAGTGTGGCTGAAAATGCCTGATTTCATTCCACACAATGTGTGCCAGCAAAAGCTGGAAAACATGGAGCAGAAGTGTAAATGCCTGCAGTGCAAATTGAGATGCAACAACCCAGTCAACTCGGAAAAATATTTGAAAATATCTCCTGAGATTTCAGCAAGAGCCTCAGCCTCCAGCAGCTCTCACTGAATCCATCTCCCAGGCTGTTGTTAGCAGGAGGGCCTGTGCCTTTTCCAAAATCCCTCATTTTTTTGGTTATTTTTCCCTTTTATTCCCACAACACTCAGTGAATAATCAGCCCATGTGGGACCAAGGGCTGCAACTCTCTGGGGAGGTTTCTCCCTGTTGTCAGACTCAGGATGTGGGACTTGCATCTGAGCCGTGCCCATCACCATCATCACCATCATCACCATCATCACCATCATCACCATCACCATGGGGCTCCCAGACAGCTCTCCAGGACTCCAGGCTGTGCCATCCCTGGCCACTCTGCTCTAAGGGCTGTCGTGTTTGTGCCCCAGTTAACATGTGGAGGAATTAATTATTCATTATTATAAATGACCTTATCTCGCTATAAATCATGTAAACAGCACCATCCTTTTCCAGAGGGGATATTCCCCACACGATGCATCTCTGTCACCCTTGTCTGACTGAGGCAGTGGCTTTTCTGGTGCCTCAGGAAGAGCCAAGGCCAGACAGGGACCAGTGTTTCTTCTCCCTGCTCGTTGCTTCAGAGCTTTGCTCCCTCCTTCATGCTTTTCCCTACTTGGCTGCTTTCCCTGCTTCTCCCCCTTTGTTCAGTGACACCCTCGAGGCTGTGGCTCAGCAGCTCCCAGGGGACACACGTGGCAGGTCCCCACAGCCACAAGAGTAACCACAGCTCACTCCTCACCACATTTGGCTGCCCTATGCTCATCCCCTGTCTTCCTCTTGCTGCCCCACCAGAGAGAGCAGGGACAGAGGCAGCCTGTGCTGCTTTATTCTCATAATCTTCACCCTCTCTATTTTCTGTCTTCTTTCTTCAGATTTCCTATTCTCTTTTTTTCCTCCCTGTGATTTTGGAGCTTTTGCTGTTAAAGCTTCCCAAAGCATTCCTGGAGCCACCCAATCCTCTACAGCCCCAGAGCATCAGGCTCAGAGATGCTGCTGACCCTCCCTGCTGGGAATGACTCTCCCAGTGGATTTAAGAAGCTCAGACCTCCCAGGATGGCTTCCTCTCCTACTTAGGGCTAGAAAAACCACCCTCAGGATGAGACAAGAGAACCTGTCCTTGCATTTCTTGGCCGAGAGCTGTTCTTTGTGTCTCTCTGAAGCCCAGGGTGTGCATCTTGGCCACCCCGAGTCACTGCCTCATACCTCAGGATCCATGTCTATGGCTTAGGACCATGCCAGGGATAGAAAATGGGGAAAAGTGGGAAAAACCTACATTTTCCAAACCTCTTTTTTAATTTGTGGCACCAGGCTGGATTCTGGTTTGACTGCACAAATGGTTTCAATGCAAAGTACTTGCTTTTTCATTGTATTATTTCAAGGCCATTCTTAAAAGGCACAACCACAAGGCGCTGCCCCTCAATGTGTGTGGCAGTGCCTCTGACATGGAACATATCAGATACTTTGGTTGTCATCAAAGGCATCATGTCCCCCAGCACCTAGAGGTTAAATTGTCCTCTCTGATGGAAAATTTTGGCCTTCTTTTGTTCCAAACGATGACACTGGATTTGTATCATCTTCCTGGAAATATTTCTTTGTACTTAAAGAAAAATAAAATCAAGACTACAGAAGAAGCTGGTTGGCAAGTGATTCTATCTTTCCTAAAGCCTTTTGAACTTTTCAAACCTCAAAGTGTTTGATTTACTTTGCAGTTCAAGTGTCATCTCGGGCTGATTATTTTCGAGACCTGTTCCCTTGTCCCAGGTCATTGAGTTTTGCACTTGATCTTCAAGAGCACCTTGGCTTCAGCTGTTCCCTTGGGAATACACAGCCTTGCATTCACCTGCAGGGAGAGCAACCTGCACTAAACTACTGGAGTCGATTTACAGGAAAAGGGCCAATTTTTTCCTTTATCACTTCTACTGTTGCAGAGAGATGAATTCTCCATGGCATAATAGCAGAACAAAAATAGATTGCTTCTGTAATACTCTATACAACAGCCTGGAATACATCAGCCTTTTTCCTCAACAGTTCTTTGACAAATGAAACTTTATCTAACCGTGTTCACCGTGTCATTCTCCTTCTCTTTTTTGCTTCATTTTTCCATATTCCTGCAAGTGCCAAAATGGTGATTGTGCAGTGACACGACTGCTGTGATGCTGCTGCCAGAGATAGGCAGAGGGACTCAGTGACATTTTGAGCACTGAATTTTGTGCTGGATGGATGGAGGTTTCCATTTATGATAGTGCCAATGAAGACCAGCGGTGCTTGGGCTCTGGGTGGGGTACTGGCCAGGTTTCCCTTTATTTTGGGCTGTATTTGTTGCCTCAGATAGCCCTCAGCAATTTTTGCAGCAAGTTTCCCATTCTGTTCAGTCTTGATGCAGGAAGAGTATCAGGGAAATGTCCTTGTCTCTAGAAAACCTTCTAATTAAAACAACTGCTTGGCTCTGCGCTATTGAAAGCAAACAACTCTGAGGGGAGCATTTGTTTTATCTGTACACGGAGAAAAGGCAATAAATGCTCACAATCGGGCTAAAAATAGATGTCAAAGTGAACTCCCTATTTCCAGGACTGAAAAAACTAAAACCATTTTTATAAAATTATGCTATTTGTCAAACACATTCAGACTCTGGGGAAAAGCCATTCCTTTTAATTTGGGTGAAATGTTCCATTCAAATTGAGGACTTTATGGTTTCATCCTCCCCCAGCACCTCAGCCCAGTGTTTCTGCGGAAAAGGATGTTAAATGAGATTAGCAGGAAGCCAGTTCCTCCATATATTAGGATTTTGTATCAAATATGTGTGCTCTGGCCACTTTTTGTTTAATTTGACTTATTCCATTACTTTCTCAAGTCCTTATGGATGCTTTCAGGGCTGTGTGCTGAAGGCTGCAAACCCAGCCAGCCCCAGGAGAAAATGCATCTGCTCCTGTCCCACCTCCTTTCTGCTACTGCCCAGGGACTTTTGCTGTCAAATTCAAAAGAATCACCCATAATTGCAACATTATATAAATGTATTTGGGTTTAGGGACTGCTGTGCAGTGTGACAGGCTCTGCACTCCCGGTGCTGCCTGGGGCCAGCGCAGACCCAGGCAATGCAAACAAAATGTTCTAGCAGGAAAATGTGTATTTTCTGATGGGTGAGGCTGACAGTTGGGTGGTACATCGAATCTCAGCAGATTTCAAGAGATTTCACATGGAAAGAGCAGGCAAAACTTCTTCAGAGCCATTTCCTGCAAACTTTCTCCTTGGGGTAACGGCTAAGAGGGCTGCATGCGCTGAGCAGTGTTGGGGTATTCCCTGCATCCCTTCTTTGTCATCCCTGGGAGCGCTGAAAACACGTCCTCAGGTATTTCATGCACAAACCAAAACACCCCATCTGCATTCCCAGAGAACAGTGACAGCCCAGCTCTGCTCTGTGCCATGCCAAGGTCCCCCCTGGGTTCCCATCCTCGTGGTGGCATTTGGGGTTTGTCCCAACTGGGCACAGCTGTGCAGAGGTGCTTGTGGGAAACTCCTGCTCACAGCCAAGACTGACAAGCTCAAAATAAAGCAAGTGGTGGGGTTTGGCATCACTGTAGGGTCCCCCTGCTCTGACTGGCCCTGCCCATCACATCACTGTAGGGTACCCCTGGTCCAGCCCATCATCCCGTGCCTCGAGCAGTGGCCTCACTGGGCATTTTTGGGTGAGGTCTGCCAGGTTTGGGTGAGGGCTGCAGATGGCAGGAGCAGTTTGTGAGCTCACTTTGCTGCCCCGGGGCCTGCTGGGCAGGATTGATTGCACGGCTCAGGAAGAGGCATTAGCAGCTGTTATTGATGTGGGACTGGCATTATCCACGGCACACGCTGTCGATGGAGAGACATACCGCAGATGGCAGAATTTTTTAAAACCCCTCTGCCAAAATCTTTTAAAACAAAACTTTCCATTTCTGTTTGTATTGATCCTCCTCTCCTGCTATTGATTTTTGCTCTTTGCCATCACTGATGTGAGGAACGGGGACGAGCAGGGAGCGGCCGCATGTGGAAGAAGGAAATAATTTTCAGCAACCCTGTGTTTGGTGGGGGTTTCTTGTTTTGTTTGGGGTTTGGTTTTTGTTTTTGCTCCACTCTTGCTGCTCTATTTAACATCAAAATAACACGGCCGTTAGACTGGCTAGCAAGTCCCCAGATGCCCATAAGGAGAACTTGGTGCTGTATTTATGTGACGGCTGTACCATAAAAATGGATCAGGAAATGCTTCAAGCCGAGAGCTTGGCTTGAGCAGAGTGACCTGACAGGAGCTGGAGCTGAGGAAGGATTTCAGAAGCTGCTGAAATAGTTACAGCTGTACCTGTACCAGAAGTAAACAGTTTTGATGAGAGCTTCCATATTTCAGTCCTCAGCTACCTGGACACTGACATCTGGAATAGGGATCGAAAGGCCAAATCTCCCACTGCTTTTTTTTCTTAATGAGCAAACCTTCAGGATTGAAAAATAGTACAATCCAGGAAATGCAGATGCCTGGGAGCCCCAGCATTAAATGCAGACCATAAAGATTATTTATGTTTTCAGCACTATTACATTTGCAAGAACAGACTTTTTCTTGCATCCTATTCACACGAAGGTTTGTGTCAAACAGCAGATAATGGAAATCATCCAGGCTCCGATTACTTTGGTGGCAGCCTGCCTTGAATACAGCATTCAGTTCTGGGCCACCTCATTACTAGGAAAAAAACCAAATTGCAGACAATTCAAAGAGCAGCTAAAATGATTTTGGGGTTGAAAAGACTGATTTATGAGAAAAGATGATGAACTGTATATATATATACCTTCACTGAGTAATGACTAGTATTGTGGTTACTGTGTTCAGGCAGACAGAAAAGAATTATTTTGTGTGTACAAAAATGTGATGCTAAGGGGAGCACGATAAAAATGACAGAAGGGAAAGTCTGAGCGAAGAAACAGTACAAAATCTCTGTGAAATAATCTCCTAAAAGGCATGGGAAAAGTTCCCATCTCCTTATTGACATTTTAAAAAAGACAGGGAAAAATAGAGATGATACAGTTATTCATCCAATTTATCCAGTAGCTTTTCTATAAATCTCTAACCCCAAAATAAATAAAAAATAAAAAAGTGATTACTTTCTCCTATCCTCAGTATTCCTTAAAAATACGAACTGATACTTTCTTGTTAAAAGTATGATGGAGAAGAAATTTGCTCAGGCTGTGTAACTGTTCAGACTCCCTGTGGGAGATCTGGATTTTGTAACCTTCACGGTTCTCAGCACCCTGAGATGCAAAACAAATACTCCCTCCCACAGGGGACAACATTTCTAACCTAATTAGTGTGTGGGGTTTGGGGGTTTCTGTTGTTTGTTGCACTCTGCAGTGTCTGTTCCTGGGATCACAGCGGTGCCAGGAGCAGAGCTGCCACCCACCAGCCTCTTCCCACCAGCTCTCACAGGACCCTCCCAAGGGAAAAGCCACAGTGAAAAGCAAATCCTGCCTCCAACCTGCCCTTCTGACATTGTCAAACACCTCCCCGTGTTCTGCTCGCCTGGCCCCAGAGGACGAGGGACATTCTGGCAGAATGGAGACTGATAACTGCATGGTGTTGACAAAAGGGACAAAATCCTTTTATCTGCTGCCTACAGAGAATGTTCGAAGCTGAGGAGAAAACACGTGGAGGGTGGGGTGAGGTATTTTAATCAGGCCCAATTTCCATACAGAAATGCTATAGTTTGAGAAAAACTGCTTTGGTTTGGCCCATCCAAATTCATTATTATCACTAAGCCTGGAGGAGCTGCACAAAAGACTGCTGTTGATGCCATATCCAGCTGAGAGTTTCATGAAGAAAATCTGCACTTTTAAAATCAGCTAATCATCAGAATAGCTAAGGAAGTAGTTCTTTCCTTTGGATCACAACGGTGCCAGCACTTTGCACAGCAAAGGCTGTAAAAGAAGCATGCAACATTAAGTGACATAAGTGAATGTGTCATTAAAGAACCAAAGGGCTAATTTTTTTCTAAATATGTCATTAAAAAAAAAAAAAGACGCCTCATTTAAACTCATCCAAAAGCTGTTAAACCAATTTAACACTTTGCTGTTTACTCCTGAAAGATGTTGAGAGCTTATCTTATCTCCTCCTACCACTGTTCAAGGCTAATCAGAATATATTAATGCATGCACAGTGTGAACATCTCTTTTCCAATAGCAATAAACCAGTAAAATGAATGTAGAGATTTCTGTGAACTCTGTTTACCAAAGACCTATTCCTTTTCTTGTCCAAAGTGAATATAGTGGCTGAGAGTCTGGAGGGGAGGAAGGGACAGAGAAGCACTGGATGACACAGGCTCATATCCATGGAAATGAACTACATAAAACCTTAATGGGAAAACAATGGTAGCTGAAAACAAGCTTTAAAGTGACTCAGGCTGTCCCAAGTACAGAAGCTTTCCAAAGTCTAACTATCCTCAGGCTAGGGAAAAATTCCCTCTCCCTGCCCCCTCAAAATTAACCCTATTTGCCAAAGGGGGAAAATAGCAGCTCAATAATAAAACCACCAGTTATCTGCTCGCAGTGCAGGTTGCCTCCTCCTGCAGAGCTCTGGATCAAGGGCAGTGCTGAAAAGCTTTGATATACAGCACACATCAGGACTTGGCTTTATTTTGTTTGCTCTCCCTGCTTAGAGGGGGACAAGCAAACCCAGCACATTTCCATCCCTGGCTTTCCCTGTGCAAGAGGCTAGGAGGGAGAAAATTTCAGGAAGAGCAGGAGAGACTGTAGAAAATTCTGGGAGATAAAAACAAATGAGGAGCAGGAAAAAGAGTGGACAGCATAGTGCAAAGGATCTGGAGATTTGCTTGAGGCGTACGGTTGGAAAATTGCTTTCTTTTTCTCAGCACCAAACAGATATAAAAAGGAGAAAGAAAAAAGGAAAAGCACAGGCATGGTTTACCAAGGGTCAACAGATTTATGGTTAGCTTTAAATCAGTGCAACTTCACTGGGAGGTTTAGTTTTGGGTGTATTCAGGATGGGGAATAAGCATATGAATTATTCCGGTAGAGTGGTAGTAAATAGTCTGGCGGTCTCAGACCAATTTCTGTGGTGCCATATCTCATAAAGCCTGATAAATCCAGCATGTGCAGCTGCTGAGGATTTTTGGCAGTAGAAAAAAGCCTCTATAGCAGTAAGTATCTATATACCAGAGAATCACTGACCATGTACCAGCCCTGGCAAGTTGCTTCTGTGATGCTGAGATTTTGTTGCAGCCTCAATCTCCTGTGTTTGGGATGAGAAATGAGAATACTACTGGGGAGTGCAGAGAAGCTATGGATGAGCTTGCTGGACTGTGTCTGACTGAATTCCCCAGGCTGATAGCAAAGTGCTTCAAGTCTGGATCTCTCGTTTATGAGTTCATCACATTTACAGCAGGTCCAGCAGGTCCAGAGATTTTTGGGGTTTGTTGTTCACTGGCCTCTCAAAGTGTCCTTTCCTATCCAGTTGCAGGGATCTGAATACCCTGGAAGAAAATGGGAGGCAAATTATCTCCTACTTACTAGTTTGGGGAAATTTTAGATGTTCCACTCGTATTTCTTTCCAGCCAAAAAATGCCTCTCCATTACTCCCTTACCTTAAACATCTTAGCTAAACTCTATATTTTTATTCTTTACTATTTGTACATGAGATTCAGCTTTACATGCAAAACACCCCACAACATTTTACTCTGAAGCATAAATATGATCCTTTTCATTACAAATTTGATATTTATTATTGACAGAATAGTATTGGAAAGAAAACCTGTTACCATGTTAGATAGCAACTAAAGCTATCCATACAGCTGAAAGAGTGACTCTTGTGCCCACTACTAGAAATTAAAAACAGAATTAGAAAAACATTGCTGTGAATAATTTCAGCCCAGAAACACTGAGCAGCTTTTGTGAATGTTCATGTTTTCACTAATGCTTCCTGGCAGAACTGCATCCTTCTTCACCAGGAAGAGGGGGATTTAACATGTTTAGGGGGCTTGCAGAGCTGTCTGAAAGCAGTCAATCAGTCTGCACTGTGGTAGTCTGGGTCTGACTGTATTTTGTTTAAAAAGCAGAGATAAATATCACCTGAGGAAATAAAAAGAATTGAGACAAAATTCTGCCTATGGAAGGCCAGCTGTCACTTATCCAAAACATATTAAATCCGGACAAACGAGTCTCCAAAATCACCTCCAATCAATTTTTTACTTATTTCCTTTTCCTCCAGCCATACAGTTTTACTCCATCAGGGCACCCACGGAGAGCAGGTCTCTGTTCCCTGAACACCATCACCATGAGGTTGGATAGACCAGCCCCAAAGTCAAACAAAACCAGGAGCCCAGCTTGTGTGGGAAGTATCACTGGTGAAAGCTGGGTGTGCTGGGCAGCCCTGAGCTCTGCACCACTCTGCAGCAGAGCAAACCCACAGAGCATTCAGAATGCAGCCCTCCTCTCAGTTATCTCGAGCCACCCTGGCCTCTGGGGAGCTGTGATCCCTGCACCAGCGTGTTGCCATTTGCCTCTGAATCGACAAGGTGGAAACCCATGGGAAGCTGCCTTCCAAATCCAGACCTAACTTCCCTCAGATGGGTAAAACAGCAGGATTATCCTGTCTGCAGTACAACACACAGCTGAGGCTTCGTTTGCTGAGTGCGTTTGAGATGTGCTGCCCTCCTCAGAGCTGCTGGTTGCTGTGTGTGTGTGGTGGCTTTGGCCAGGGCACTTTGGTTTCAGCAGCAGAGGTTGTCAGCTCAGCACTTGCTGGATATTGCCCTTTGCTCAGGAGAACTCCTCTGTTTCCTCGTTTCCCTTGCAGCTAGAGCTGTGCCTCTCCACGGTGCTCTTAGCACCAGTTAAGCTGTGCCAGCACATCCTATTTTTACACCCTGGGAAGTGGCAAAGCCTGGAATGAAATATGGGCTGGAAGGAGAGCGGGGCTGTGGGTGGTGCACGGTGCTCTCCGTGCAGGTGAGTACATAAAACAGCTCTGTGTGCAACATCCCTGGGCCCTGCTAGGTTTTGGCAGCCTGTTTCCTTCTGGTTACAATTCAAGCATTAGTGCAGCCTGCAGAGACTTGTACAGATTTGCTTTGGGCTGCTTGTCTGAAATATCTGCCTCTTCATCCTGAGCGTTGCAGAGCAGTCAGCATCAGACGGGGTTTTTTAGGCATCTGCTCTGGGAAAGAGCTCTCCAGGGCTGATGCCACTGACTCCACATGATATGGATATGCTTATTTCCCTGACACCGGGTCCTAACAGTTGTCTGCTGTGCAGAAAGTTGTTCTTTCAAGCTGCAGACCTGAGGAAGGCAACAGCCAAAGGACCAGGGGACTCGTGGCCCCGGCCAGAGAAAATTACCATCCTGCGTGCAGAATTGTGCTGGAAGAGAAACACGAGATGCCTGATTGCCTGCTGATGGGCATCATCTGCAGCTCCCTCCCACCACTGCACATCAGCCATTAGAGGCAATGAGAAACCATCTCAAATTGGTGGGCAACCAGAAATCTGACTGAGGATATTCTGACACTGGTGAGGGCTTTGCTGCCTCTCTCCAGGCAGGCCAAGGGCACCTGAGGGAGTATTAGGGTCAGCCAGATTATTCAGCTGCTTCCATAATGTCATTGCTGCATGAAAGGTGGCAAAGTTGCAGTACAGAAATCCCCCTGGCTTTTGGTGATGGGTTTTGGTTATTCCCCTCTTGCTGTGTCTTCTTTTCTCCTCAGCCGAGGGGAAAAAACACACACTGTAGAACATCATTCTCCAAGAAAATCCAAATCGCCTGAAGCCACAGGATCAGCTGTTTGTGAAGGTCTGAAAACCTGAGACAAGCCCTTCAGGGAAGCAGGAAATGCCCATCCCATGGGTTTGTCTGAAAGCTGGGCTCCCCCAGCTGCAACTGGGGCAGTGCTGGGGAGCCATGGATCTGTGTTAGGTGGGCAGCAAGAGAGGAAGAGGGGGGAGGAGAAGGGTGGCAGTATTTCTGGCCTGAGACAGTGAGACATTTGGAGGCTCGATGCCTGGGTAAATCAGCCCCAGGGGCTCTCCAACAAGAATAACCAAGGCAATGTCACTTAAGTTTATCCACTAAACACTTGTGCTTTCCCCTCTGATGATGGGAACGGGCAGCAGAGAAAGCACCTGCAGTTTTCAACTGGAAATGTTTGCAAAACCTTCTCTGACCTGGGCAGAGCAGCTGAGACAAGAGCATGCAGCGTGGTTCGGGTTTCTGCTTTTACAACCCAGATTTGCCCACTCTGAAGGCTGGACCTTGTGCTGGGTTAGGGCTGTTGTGCGCCTTCACCTTCCCTCATCAGTGCTCAACAGCCTGTGAAGAGGAAAAGGCTTTGTTTTAGTGGGAGCAGGTGTTTGATTACCTCGCCTCTCTCTTTTTATATTAAACTTATCCCCGGCTCACCTCTCTAGGAGGGATAAACTCATGTTTGTGAAAGTGGCGAGGGAAATCATCTGAAAGGCGCCATCGGAGGTCGGCTGCCTGCACTGATGGCTTGATGAAACAAAAGAGCAAATGAGCAAAAGGAAAGCATTCAAAGTGTTGTCTGCCTGCGGAGCATGGCTCAGAGCAGTGCTGCAGGGCTGTCTGCCTCTGCCCCGGGGGGCTGCCTGAGCCTGCACTCGTGTGGATTTAGGAAGAAAAGGGGACAAATTCAGCCCTCTTCCCCATCCATCCCTGGAGCTGCCTCCCTGCTCAGAGGCTGGGCTGGTGGCAGGTGCTCTCCTACCTTTGGATGAAGGAGCCGTGGCATCCCCTGGCAGGACAGCATCCAAAGACAGCAAAGACATCCCTGAAGGGAACATGAGCTCTGTCCCTGCCCAGTTCAGGCTGCAATCAGGCATCAGTGCCATGCCCAGGCACAGCAGCTGCGTCCTTGGCACCTGAGCTGTCCTTGGCCTGAGCACCGGGCTCATGGTGCCAGCAGCAAAGGGGATGGTGGGCTGGAAACAGCAACTCACTCAGGATGGACACATGGGCTGGCATTTTTGGATGCAGAGACAGAAGCAGGGGGACCCTGCCTGGTTTCAGTACACCTCACATGAACCCCCATCCACTTGACTCGGGCCCCGTTAAGTGGAGGAGCAGAGAAGTGATAACTGCGTTACATTTTGTGTCCAGATGAAATTGGGGGCAGCCACGTCTGGGTGAATAGAAGCCCTTTGCTCTGCTCTAACCATCTGTCAGGCTCCCTGCCACAGTGTCTGTGTGTTTGCTCAGGCGTGGGGAGGGAATTACCCACCTCATATCACAGCAGATTGCCTTTCGCCTTCCCACTGCTCCATTCCCCTCGTGAATATTTTGGATCTTTGCCTCCAGTGGCTCAAATGCAGGTGTTGGATTATAGCCACGGAGAGCCAGGGACAGAGAATAAAGAAATTCTTGGGTGTCTTTGGATGAAGATGAGGTTGGAAGGAATCTGAGTCAGCTCTTCCAGAGTTTTCAGATACCAGGACAGCACAGGGATCAAAAAAGCCATTGTTCCCCTTGGCATGATGCTGGAGGATGTTATCTAGAGACTGATCCAGAGTACAGACTCATGGCCAAACTGGAAACGTTTGCCTGTTGGAAACATCTGCTATTCTCCTCTGCTTCTCATACAATTTGCCAAAATATATTTCTTGTACTTTTGCAGCTCAGAACAGCTCGTTATGAGGCTTAATTCATGATGTGTAATCCTGTGGCACATTGCTGCCTGATGAGGTAGGACATGCAGATGAAGAAGGAGTGTAAAAGCACCAGAAAGAGTGCAGTGCCCAGCTTGGAAGCTGTACAAAGTATTTTCAAAAGCATTATCTAGCTTTGATCTTATTAGTCCTGAGAACCAGAGAGAAAGTCACTGCAGTCAAAGATAAAAGTTATTTCAACAAATGTGCCTCACAGCTGAATGTCCTGCTGAAATTTCCAAGGTTCCTCCGACCTCTTGATGTGAAAAAGAGTGTACTACACTGGTATCTAAGCTCCTCTCTCCATGTGTGGACATCTAAATACCCTCAGGCTCTCTGTGCACTTAGATGCCCTCCAAACCACACTTCTCCCTTCACAATTCTCCCCTCACAGAGTCCTGTGCCTCCCCTGTCCTGGCTAAATGCTACAGCTCCGTCCAGCTCTTCACTTTAGGCATATCCTCAAGTGTTTTGCTGGATCAGAGCAGCCTTCAGTGCCAGGAAGGGTGGGGATGCTCTCTCTTCACCCCAGCTCTCTGGAGGTCTCCAGGTTGCCCATCCCAGAGGCAGAGAGTGATTCGACCCATCCTGATTCTGGATCTGAAATCGAGGGGTTCAGTTTTGCTCTGATGGTGCCATGGTGTCTCCTCTGTCAGGAAAGGGAACACAGGAGAACAACTTAGCAAGACACAGTGTTTAGACAGAGAAAGTTTCCCCCATCCAAATGAATCTGGGACTAGGTGCAGATCTTCAAATCTTTCAGCCAAAGTGGTGTCAATGCTCCAAAGACTTGTTTCTTCCTGATTTTTGTGATTGATTGTACTTAAAGGTCAAATACATTATCATTACAGCCATGCTTTATATGAAACATGAGTATATAAATACTTTATAGAGGGCTAATGAACAATTAATAGTTATTTCAAGAAATGGATAATCAAATGTTATGGATTGCTATACACTCTGGCAGGTCAATATGTTGCTTATGACCATAGCTGATTGCTGCCAATAGCACCTTGAGTGATGTGATTTTGCCCAGCTTTAACACAAGATGTTTGTGTTTAATCTGTGTGTTCAGCAGCCATTAACCCTCTCCCCACTGTTCTAGGAACAGAACCCCCCGAGAGCATGTCCAGGATTAATGGGTTATGATAGGAACATAAGGCTGTGGGCTGTCGGGTAACACATTTGTAGCTCCAGAACTTGATTATAGATGAGCAGAACGGAGTAGAGACAGATGAATGCAGACTGCAAACAACAAAAAACATCTGCTGACTGCACAGGGAAAGCTCCGAGTGCCAGAATTGTACATCCAGAAATCCACAAGCAGTGGGGCTTTTTAATGTGTGCTGGGGGGCTCTGGGAGGATCCTAGAAATTCTTTTAAGGTTTAGTGGCATGTTTAGCTGCCTATCCCACTGTTTCTAAATTACAGCTCACAGAGCAGGTCATCTAACTACCCCAGATGGGTCTGTGCAAGAGAAATTGCTCCTTCATGATCTCAGCCTCGCTACTACACAATCAATTCTGCTTTTAAGTAGTAAAAAAGATCACTGGAGTTGCCAGTTCTGATTACAGCGTGGAACATCTAACCTTGGTTTACAGCAACCAAAATTGTGTCTCTCGCAGACTGAGATTTACTTGGACTGAGCTGGTGTTGGGTGAGGGGAAAAAACAACTGTGCTGAAACCTTCCTGAAAGGCACAGAGACAAAAACACAGCTGATGTGAGAGCAGCATGGGCTCACTCCACAACTGTCCCTCTGAAAAGCAGCCCCTGGTGCTGAGTGCTGCACAGAGCATTAACACAGGTGCTGCTTGTTTGTCCGTGGAGCTGCAAGGAACCGCTGGAGTGGTGGCTGAGGCATTTCACAGCCCAGAGAGCACATCCTCCCCAGGAGCTTCTGATCACATCCTCCCCAGAGATTTCTGATCACATCCTCCCCAGAGATTTCTGATTGCTGACAGGTTTGTGGCAGCGTGCTCACTCCAGTTCAGGATTACACTCTGGCTAACAGGAGAACAGACCTCGTTTTCCTCGCTTCTACACTGGTTCTGCAATCAGTGTAACTTCCATGACCCCCTGCTTCTATGCCAGAAATAGCACTGAGGAAATCAGATTTAAGAGGAGAGAGGCACAGAGTCCAGTGCAACTGCAAAGATAGACAGAGACATTTCCCACTCCTTCTGACTCTGGCACGGGCCAAAGGCCAAAAGTACGAAGTGAAACAACCATCAGGCTGCTTTAAATGGCTTTGGTTTGTAAAAGCTGCTAGAGACTTATGGTGCCCATGGTTTTCTCATCACTATGTGAATCCTCCTCCAAAACAGGAGTAGAGCTGCTGTCTGAGTGATGTACAAGCTGGCCATACAAGCTCTGAAGCTGGTTTAAAGCTTCTTCCATTTTGCTGGTTTAAAGCCCATCCATATCAGTCCAGCCTCAGAGAGACACTAGTACAAGCCACACTCTGTCTGAAGGAATGTCAAAGGAAAGATTCAGGGTTTTCAGGTCTCTGAGTCAATTTTTTCTGCCTGCTCTCATTTATTCTTCCACCTGCCGAGTGTTTGATGCTTGATCAGTCTGGTAGAACATGCAAATATTAACATTATTCTCCAGAAGTCCTGACAAACGTATGTGTATTTTGTCAATAGGTGCAGGAAGCAGGAGATGCTGACTGTCCCAGGGAGCTGGCATGAGCCCCCTCGTGTCTGTGACCTTCAGAGGCAGCAGCAGCAGCTTCCCCTCCCTTTGCATTTATTTGCTGGAAGGACAGCCCACAGGGAAAGGACAAGGCAGGGGGGAGCTGGAGGTGGGAATTGGCTGCATTCCTGACAGATTTCAAAGTATCTTGAGCATCCAGGAGCAAATGCTTTGCAGCAAATGGATACCCCTCGGATGCTTGTGGAGGAAAAACCCCATTCCAACCAACATTTATGGCTAAGTCATTACTGGGGGTTTTTTCTTGATCTTTTTAAATAGTGATCTCATCTTTGACCATTTTGCTGTGGACATTTGGGGTTTGTCCTCTTCTTTCACGTGAGTATAGGTAGGAATGGGATAGGAAAGGAAACCATGTCCATGGGAAGCTTCTGCCTTCCTTATCCCTGCAGCTGTGTCTCAAGTCAAGGTTCCTGTGGGTTCCCACCCTCGCTCCATTCCCAGGACATCTTCCCAACTGGCTGAAGCTTATCTAATAAGGGAAGGTGATAAATAAACCCTGTTAGCTTGTCAGTGCCTCCTGGATGGGCTGTGCAGCCTAGAAAGAGCAAGGTGTCTGCCACGCTTGTCCCGGACAATGAAAGGAATAAATCAATTCGTATCTGAAAGAGGGAACTTCTGAGTTGATGGATGGCACTCAGTGAATATTAAACTCCCTTTCTGGTGGATGGATGTTCTGCAGCCAGACAAATTTTGTCCTTTCACACTTCAGGTGAGGGAGCTGCAGCAAGCTCTGGCAGCTGCTGAGGGCTGGAAGAGAGAGCACCTGCCTGAGGCAAGTTTCTGTAGCACTTGCAGGAGCAGAAATCTCTGCTTTAAGAGAAGCTTCAATACAACTTAAGGCTGAAATCAGTAACTCTTAAAGATCTGAAAACAGCTGCCCTTCAGCAGGGATCTCATTAGGGGGTTTATTTAGCTATCCCTTGAAATTCATGAAAAAGGAAATAAACTTAGTCTGCTGGATCCACCTAACAGCTCACACGACGCAGGTTCTTGCTTTGTGTTTCCCAGGAGATCAGGTTCCAGCCTTCCTCCTCTTTTCCCATGACAGGTGATAATATCAGCTTTTATCTGTTCATAAAATAGCATGGGAATTCCTGTACAGTTTTTAAATAGAGGAGAAGCACACGATTTGTCTCACCCCTTCAGCTTTACACTGTTCCCTCTCAGTCGTGAAGAGGACAGGTTCTTCTCCAGGGAAGGATGATCCGTGTGCCTGCCTGGTCCCAAGGGCTGCAGGACCATGTGTGAAGCAAGGGGGTGTCCCAAAGACACTGAGGGATTAGCTACTATTTTCTAAAAACTGGCATGGATTGGAGGCAGAAAACACTAAAACAGCGTGACCAAGGAAAGAACATAAAGGTAAGTGATGGAAAGGAGGTTGGACCCCCTCAGAGGTTCCTCAGTCCAGCAGCTGTCCACAGCAGAGGCAACTCCAGCAAAACTACTCCAACTAAAATTTCTCAAGCTGTTTCCTAAAAAATCTCCCTGGTCAATCAGTGCCAGTACTCCAGTACCCAAACATCCAGAAAGCTTTCCAGGAAGTGTCTCACCTGAGAGCTCATTGCACGGCCTCTCCTCCAGAAGCATCAGGCATTAGCTGATTAGAGCTGAGGTCTCAGCCTTTCAAGTATAAAATTGAAAAAAAGTCTTAAATATCAGCATATTATACCCTCCATGCAGCAGGCATGGAAAGGCTCTGGGAAGGATTGAGCATTTATAGTTTTCACTGAAAGAACTTAAAGGAGATGAAGACAAGCATTAACTTCTAAAATAAGGGCTGTTATTTCTAATAACTTTCATTATCTGTCGCTGCTGGCCTGAGTTGTGTCAGTCGAGGGGATTTGTGGGCTTCTAATCCAAGCTGTTCTGCTTGTTATTACCCAGCCATCACCAAAGGACTCTTCTGTCACTCGTGAAATGGGACAGGCTCATTCCTGTTGTTATTTCCTTTCCAAGCCTCCGAGAGCCTTTGGGACTCCAGGAAGGTCTGACCCATAGACAGATGGAGTCCAAGGGAATTTTTCCTGCAAAGAGAAAAGCCCTGAGGAGAAGATACCACAGCTTCACGTCCTTCAGAGCAGCTGGGTTTTGTGGCCAGTGGTGACACAACTGGAGAGCACCAGGACGGGACTGGACTTTCTATACTCAGAAAATGTACTTTTCCATTTACTTTCACTTCTGTATATTTTCAGCATAAGGGAAGAATCAGAGAGGAGAAAATGCTGTCCCAAGCTCCGGGTTCTTTAGTTTGCCCATTTGTGTCACTCTGGGAAGAAAGGGGCTTTTTTTGCCTGTGAGGAGCAGTGGGGACACTTTCACAAGGCAGTGCTAATTATACCCCAGAATTTGTGTTGAAGTTTTGTTACTTACTGTGGTCATATGCCCTTTGTTGTAGTCACATCAGGACCTCAGCTTGCCTCACCAGAGAGACAGGAACAATGATTTCTGCCTTCATTACCCTCTTCCCAGGCAGTTCCCAACACTCCACTGACTGCAACTCTTATCAGACTTTGGAATTCACAATGCATTGAATTGCAACGCATTTTCCGGAGGCTCATTTTTAGCACTTACTCAGCTGAGAGATTCTTATTCTACGATACATTGGTAGGAACATAAGAGAAAAGAAATACACTTTCAAGAGCACACAATCAGCTGCCTTGCTTTTGTTTCTGTCCTGAAAATGTGCAATAACATAACTGATCATGTTTTAAAGTATTTGCCATGCAACAGATCTTCACTGAGTTTTTGCTGAGTTGTTTCTAAGTGGCCTTGTTGTTGTTCTGAGTACCAAAGGTTGTTTTATGACCATGTAGAATTTGGGCAGTCATCAATATTTAATCTGTGTTTTGATACTACACGTTTGTTTTCACGGATACCTGATTCTTTCTGTGGAATAGGTTTGACTTGTTTAAACTTTCTGTAAACTAAATATAGACTTTCATAACTTATCAGGTGATACTTGTAAGGATCTTAAGCAGAAAAATCTATGACTTCAGTACAATACAGGAAGCTTCTACCAAACACCAGAGCAGAACAATTCTAAATTTTTTTTTCCCAAAACAAATAATTTGGATTATTGCACTATGCCCTCAGCCTATCTGGGTTACTTTATTTCTCTCTAGGATATCATCACTGACTGGTGTTTTTCATGTGATTTTGCAAGATCTCTGCATGGTCTCACAAGTGCTGGCTTTATACTCTCAGTTGGGCATTACAACAATCTAATCCTAACCCACAGAGCCTCCACTGATTCTTGGAAAGGACTGAATATTTGGAGCTGATGCTGTTTGGATACTTACATTCTTACTGTTTGTTTAAAGAAGTCCTTTTATTCCATTGACTTATTCCCTCATTATAATGCTAGAAGCCCTCAAAAAATATTAATGTTCTTTTTGAGATTGTGAGCTCAGGAATTTAGGGCTAGAAGGATTTTGCAGGTCACAAAGACAACTTCCCTTTACTACAATGGTGTAGTATAACCCTTTCCACGAGCTCTGTCGGGGCACTGCTATGTCCTCAGCTGTAAAATGTAAATTATTACATAAGGATTGCTCGAGCACACACAATCTGGACCTGAGCTGCAGAGTTTACCCCAGATGTGCAGACACAGCACCAGAAACCAAACTTCCTTCCACACATTTGGATATGGAGAACTGGCTTAGACACACACCTGGAACAAGACGAAGACCGTTCTAAGAAGAAAATTTTCTATTTTATTATTCTCTTGTTTAAAGGAAAACAGGAACTGCTTCATTGTAAAAGACTGTGTGGTTCAACTTTCCCTCCACTGCCTTCCTTCTCAGCCTTAATGCAGAGAAGTATCTGAGAAGCATATGCTTTTTTATTAGCAGAAGAGACAGGCTAAATTGGGATATGATTCATGCTTCCAATTTATGCTTTCTCTTCCTGCATTGTCAATGGCTAATGGGAGGTAATTGCAAAAGCTTGCAGAGGGAGGCACTTTTGGAAGGAGAGAGAAGAATTAGAGAAGGTGTAAGCAAGGTTGGATTTACTGTTCAGAGGCTTTTCATTCCACTGCTGGTCTGTTTGTGACTTTCCAAAGTTGCTTCTGTCAGAGCTCGATATAACCTCCAAAAGTTAGACATTTCTGGGGTCAATCAATACCTGTGACACCCTGGCCATTGCTCAGGACCAGTCAGGAATGGCAGCTCTCCTGTGCCCTGAGCTCCACTGAGTCCTCACACCAGCCTGGTTTTCAGACGAGCTCTCTGGGTTGAGGTGGAAGCAGAACATTTTGGTTCTCCCTAAAGATGGTCTCGGCCAAATTACCTGGGCACAGTTCACCACGGGCACAAAATGGCATCTGCAGATGAAAACCCTGCACCTTCTTGCTTTCAGAGAAGAGCAACATTGGGTACCTGAAAAATCTTGGAAGCCAACAGCTAATTCCCAGCATTAGGCTCTGAATTTTATTGCATTACACTTTCCCTGGTTGAATAACATTTATTAT
The DNA here is from genome assembly GCA_013397055.1 of Pachycephala philippinensis. Classification (NCBI taxonomy): domain Eukaryota; kingdom Metazoa; phylum Chordata; class Aves; order Passeriformes; genus Pachycephala; species Pachycephala philippinensis. Next base: position 557,768 of record VWZT01015357.1, read on the forward strand.
TAAAAGGCTTCTGTTGAGAAAGGAGGCTGGGTTCAGTACATGTCTATGAGGCAGGCTGAAATCACTTGCCAAGAGTCATTAGACGAGAGTGCTGACTGAGATAATTTTTCATCTTTTATTACTCATTTCACCCAGGGACCTCCCTGAGCAGGAGCTGGGGACCCCCATGCAAGAGCAGCCCCAGTGCAGAACTTTTCCAAGCAACACAGTTTTAAGACTTCAGGCAGCTCATGGGAGCAGTGGTCCGTGAAATCTCAGAATTCATCAACTCCCTATGCCAGTATCACTCCTCTCTCCTTGGCTGAGGAAGGAGGCAGCAAGTGCCAGGGACAGGCTCAGATTCCCCAAATCCCTCACTGCAGTGCAATGTTGCGTTCAGTTGTGTAAAAGAACTGAGCTAAAGGATACTGCCATGTGTCCTGGTTGTTTCTGGCAGTTTAAATGGTGACACATCGTCACTGCAGAAGCAAAAGTTTGCACAAAAAGGCACAGTCAGCTTTGGGCAGTTCCCATGTCCATGCTGTGACACCTCATCCTGGGAAAAGCTGCAGCTCCACTTTGTGTTAGAGCTGCACGAAGGGTTGATGTCTCCTCTGACATGGGATAAGCCAAAATTTAGCCTGAAAAATCATGGATAAACTGACAACTGTAAAGAACAATTATTGATCAGTGATAAAAATAATTTACTAAAATTATCTTAGAATCAAAAGTAATATTTTGGCACAGTCTGTCACATGCACCTCACAGGACTCCCCTTTAACTCTCCTCAGCCAAAATCCTTTGCCACTATGGCAGTGCACAAAGACCATGGCCAGTTGCATTGGTGGATTCAGTCTAATTATTTCCTTGTACTTCTTTGTCTCTCTGGCTCCATCTGTCGTCTCCTGCCTCAGAGTTAAACTCCCAGCTTTGGGACACGGACACTGGGGCTGTGCCTGATGCTTCAGGCTTTGGAGAGATGTGAATAATAATTAATAAATGGAAGGTGAAATACAACTTCATCCAGTATAGTCCAGCACAGCAAGATTGGGCTCCCAGGGAACGGCAGTATATTTGTTTTCCAGATCGTTAGCTAATGCAAAGGAAGAGTGAGAACATTTATTAGCCTCCCTCAGAATCACCTTTAGGAAGAATGAATATTCACGGCTATAAATAAGACTGTTTCAATTAAGTCTGCACATAAAAATGCTCCATGGTGTCACAGAAAGCTGTGGTATTCAAAAAGAAGTGCCTAGATGAAAGTATTTAAGGCTGTATTTGAGGACAAATTCACTTGTGAACACTCATTTCCAATGTTTCACAGTTAATCACTGGAAGTTATGATGTTTTCATCTTATCTGAATGTCAGCCCACAAGCTGAGATGCAGAAGAAACCTTGGGCTTGTTTTTTTTTTCTACCCGCTAATGGCAATCTGGTACCATAATTGCTTTCTTGTTCAACTTCAGATAATATACTGTGTTGGTGATAAGTTTTGTGTTTCCCTGAGTATCCCTTGCAAAGAGCAGCCACAGTGCCAAGCTGCTCATTAAGAACCCCTGGAGAATAGCACCCAGGAGGTGGCACAGTGACCTCCCATCCTGCAGCACAGACTGTCCCACCACGCCCCTCTTCTGCAAAAACACTCCCATTTTCAACACTCCCTTCAAAAACCTTTAGGAATCAACACTTTGCTTGGTCAAATCTCTTGCGACAACCCCTCTGGAAAAGTTCAGGCAAGAAAATGTATTTTAGGCTGTTGAAGACCAGTACAATGTGTCTCCACCTCAGAAAGTCACGGGTCTTGACTACCAAGAGCTGGGAGAATATGTTAGGAATGTACCAGTATTTGCTAAGATGTCTTTGCCCTGTTCCTGGTTGATCCCAGAGACAGCCAGGTACTGGGAACCATCATCAGAACCAGCACAGCTGTCCTCGTGTCCCCCTGGAAATGGCATCATTCACTGGAAATGAAATAAACAGAAAACAATGGCTCTAAAGCAAAGCGTTTGCCATGGGAAAACAAAGGACAGACAACAACATCATAAATGGGAATAAACTGGTGACAAATCTGTCCCATCCAACCTTTCCTTTGCTATTCCTTGAGAGAGCTGGGATGTGCAACCACTGTTCTTTAATGGACATTCACCCCTTGAAGCACAGATGCACAGATCCCACTCTCTTCTTCACACATGCGAATTTATTCTTTGTAATAATACCCATAGTATTAAGAAGAACTTCAGAGGAGTTTATTAAATACCACTGAAAAACCTGACACCAGTAATTATAGGGAATCAATGAAGATATTTGCTGAAGTCAATAACCTAAATTACTAACAAAAAAGTAGCCAGGATAAGCAGTTCATCTATACTTCCCTGGGATAAAAATCAGGCCCTGCATCTAAATATGGTACCAGTGGCAACAGCCAATGTTCCAAAAAGGCTGTAGCCAGTTGCAAAACTGTCATAATACAGAGAAAAAAAATGGCAATCTACTCTGAAATTACAAAAATTAAGTTCAGTTCATTCAATTCAGGTAATTTAAGGAAAAGCTATATCAAAACTGGAAACCATGACAGCTGTGTCACCCCAAGTAACAAACACAATGAGGCTTTGAGATGAACACCTACTATTGAGCCAAAGAGAGTAATCTATGGGCAGTCACAGTTCAGACATCCTGATTAGCCTTAATTAAAATTCTGATGATCAGGTGGCTATGAAAGGAACAAAACTTTTAAAGAATTTAGGCAAGTGCAAAAGGCTGGAGATAGGGTAATAATTAGGAATAATATCTCTTGTTAAATTTAATTCCTTTAGCCTTGAAATTACCATGACAGATTTCAAATTTAGTGGCAGTTTTCCAGTCCCTAAAAAGAGCTTAATTATATAGTTTAAGACTTTGGGAGAACTGATTCAGATAAAGCTACATGGGGCCCATATCAACTCTGTGGCATGCTTGAGTGGACTCAGATAAAGAAGGGATGGATATCCACTTGTTCAAGAAGCTTGAGACATCACATATCTGAAAGGGGTTTTTTTTGAGACACCAGAAAAAGTTTGAATAACTCTTTAACTTTCTCTTTTAATTAATAACAATCACTCTCATTCAATTTGCCTTTCCACTTCTTGATTTCATCTGGGACTGAAAGCAAGACAGAGATAAAGCAGCCAAAACTCTGAATAGTGCTGATACTAACAGAACTTCTTAATCACTGGAATTGGCCTATCTCTAGAGCCCAGGAAAGACATCTAGAAGGATGAGCAAAGTTCAGATCTGAGAAGTATTCCTCTGAGTTACAGAACACCTTGTAGAAATCATCACTGTGTTCTATTAACTGCTGTTAGTTTAGGAGAAAATATAAGATACTTAAGAAAATGTCAGCTCCAGAAGTTGTGTCAAATGGAAGAAATATTTCTTCTAATATGCACTTCATGACAAAGCTCTTTTGGGTTTTCAGGGCCAGGGAACATCTTGAACAATGGAGGGATCAGGAAGATGATGAATAGCCTGAAATACTGATGAACATTCTCTTCTCACAGAATCAAACTCAGGAAGATAGATGTTAATATTATTTTAAAGCCACTTTCATTGGATTCTGCCTTCTCTATGCAATCCACTTATATGATCTCGTTGTCAGGTTAACTGAACACTTTACAGGTTTAAAGACATTTATTCTCCCAAGAGCCACATGAAGTAGGAAAATACAGTTGTCCCATTATATGGATTTGGAGCTGTGGCACAGAGGTGCAACGTCACACATGGCGAGGCAGGGAACTGAACACAGCTTTCCTAAATCCCAGGTTGTCACCCTAACTTCTGCTCCTGCACATTTTACATCAAAATGAGTGGTTAAGCTTGAGTCCCTGCTCTGGGTTTCCTCCTGTCTACATTAATCTCTGAGCACCTTAGCAAACCTGCAAGAGTGCTACATCAAGAGGAGAGAGAGGGTCAGTGGAAGAAGTGCCCCATTTATTACAGCTTCTTGATCATGACTGAATGGATCACATGCCTTAGGATCCACTGGCAAAGGGTAAATAGTTCCCAGAACTAATCTTTCAGCTGCTAAGAATGGGATACAATACCTTACAAGAGTACAAATGAGCTGTCAGAGATGATAAAAGCAGGTACAGCCTGGACTCCATGCGCTGAAAAGGGTCATATTTCAGAAGTTCTAAAAGGGTTCAAATTAAAAACAAGCAAACAAAAAAAAAAACGAGCTAAAAGGACAACAACAAATAACCCAATACTAGTCCTGTGCAGCAAGAACAGCAAGAAACCCCAAAGTAGTTTTTCTAACGCTGCTCAGAGGAGCCCTGGGAAGCCCACAGCTGCCAACTGCAAAAAACTCCCTTAACTTGGTGGATCATGTTCCAGAAAAGATTCAAGAGAATCCATCCTGACTCCCACCACCCCTTCAAGATTTGAACCTTGTGAGTTTCTGTGCCTGTGGACATTGGAAAGGGGCAAACATTTGCCCTCAAATGTTCTCGGGGCCCAGTGGTCTAATGGGTAATTATTAATGGCCCATTCCTGAGCATCCTCATGCACCGTAGGAAAATAGGAATGGGAATGTCTTGGAGGCTCTCATCTATCTCCAAGGTGTGACCAGCTTCACTTACATCATTCCTGAAGGACCTTTGTTCTGCACTGAGTGATTGCACATTCTCAGCTGATTTTGTTTCCCATCTTTTTAACAGGATCCAAACCAAGGGATATGTTGTGCCCTTCTTCAGTGTTGAATTAAGGCTCACAGTCGTGGTGCAGCTGTTTTATGGAATCTTCTGTGCCTTTTCACCTTAGATTATTGCAAGAATCTCACCTGCAGAGTATTCTTAGCTCTGAGCAGTTTTAAACTTGCCTAAAAACTAACACCTCATCAGGGCCTAAACCTAATTTCTCCTGATATGGATGTGAATCCACCATCTGGACCTTGGCACAACCACACCCAAACATTTTTAGGGAACAGATCAAATGTGGAAGTATTGCCAACGTGCTGCTACACAAATAGTTTTCCTGCTGGAAGATGCAAACATTTCACAAACACGTACAGCAACAGATCCTCTCTTCATGCTAGCTCTGTCAGGACAGATTCATTTCGTCATGCATGGAAATTGAAGAATTATTCCAGTTACATGCTCCTAATTGCCACCCCATTCCTCTCCTAGGTTTCCTCTTTCCGTGACCTTTTCTAAGTCAGATTTAAATTTGGGGTTACAAAGTCCTTGGAGAAAATTGAGATGGCCCAACCATCTTATTTACTAAGGCTAAATGTCTTCATTAATCTCACAGCAACTGCTGCCATGTGATGCTGGAGAGGAAATGGTGGGGTATTTTTGAGATGCGGTGAGTGAAGGAAGATGCAGTAGAAATTATGAGTTTCTGTGTCTCCTCTGACTGCAGTAACCATGTGGTTGCCAGATTTAAAGCTTTTAAAATGTGGCATTGACCACTGATGCACACAGCACCATGAGACCCAGGCAGGAGAACACATGAGCCAAGGAGGCACAGAGGTGACAATGAGGAATCCTACAAGCCCTACACTCCAGGGAGGCCTTTAGAATAAATTCACCTATTGTCACCACATGTAACAGACTGGGACTAGTTCTGCACATTGCTTCTGCTGAAACCTTTGTCCAAGCAACACCGTTTTAACAAAGGGGCCAAGATTTGTGAATGTACTGCAGGAAATCCCACATTGCTTGGGACAGCTGGTGTGGCAGCGTGTGAGAGACTGGAGCCAACGTGCTCTTTTCCCACCTGGCGGTGGGTCCCATCTCCTTTTACAAGACACCTGTGGCCAATTCACCCCTAACAGCTGACTCTTCTGTCCCCTGAAAGATGAAGTCTGTGTTTTCCTTTGTATTTAATAAAATCACTGAACTTCGTGCTCCTCCATTTTTATTGAAGGGCTTAACCTCCCTGTACCCCATATTTCCTCTCATGGTTAAACTAAGAAGTCTTCATTTTTCTGTTCCGATGCCTTCACTTTATTAAAAAAAAAAACAAAACACAGTACCCAATTTCTCATGTGTTGTTGTAGTAAAAAATTTTCAGTCAGAAATTGGTGCTTGATGCAGAATTCCAGGAGAGCAAGATCCCAGCCTGATCCAGCCTTTCCATTACTACAGGTGTAAAGAGACCTTTCCCAGTTCTCTGTGCCATCACTAGGAAATAAAAGTAAAGGCTGAAGTAAGTTTTAATGAATATGCATGGTCTAGATCTCTGCCAAACTGGAATAGTGTAGTCTGGGCTCATGATTAATTATGGGCACGCCAAGAGACTTCTTACCCGCTAACATAAGGGGAAACTAAAGCTAGAGAAGTTCAATTCAGAGAAAGTGTTATAAGGATACGATGTAGCTTCATTAAATATACATGTTGGTTCTTTTACTCTGCCACTATTTACCACAAGGCAGAAATCTCAGCCTTTTTCCAGCATGGATACACTCACACGTGTGATAATAGCAGTAGTAAAGCAACTGATGACACACGCTCCCCAGACACAGCTAAAACTCTCCTGCTTTCTGGTGCAAATACGTATGTCTGCAGAAGCTAGTTTATTGCAACATTTATGTAAAATTCACTTCAGTAGCCCTTGAATTTATTTCTCCACGCTGCAAATGGAGACAGACTGATGCTCTGCCTTCTCTCCAGAGCAGACCCACACACAGGACAAGCAGGGCTTGGGATCGTAGCACAAAGAGGGAACAATTCCCTGAACATCAAAGATGAGTAGCAGTTCCTAATTGTTATCACTTGCTTTCATGCCTCTGACTCATTCCTGGATTTTTGTTTTCAAACACTATAGTTCATCTCCAATGCAAAAAGAAAGGAGCACTTCTGGCCATCTCTGAAGGCTTTGTGGCTGGAACATGTTGACAAAGGCCAGGGGCTAAATTGCCGTTTGTAAACAGTTCAGGAGGGGAAGAAAAACATTAAACAGAAATGCAGACTCCCTTTGATGAAACAGGTCTTAGGTTCTTGCTTTCTGCTGTGTTAAAGCTCATCTCTTCAAGACAGATGCTGGCAGAGTTATCCTGCAGCCTCTTTATTGAAAAGTACTTAGAAGTATAATAACAGCGTGATTTCAATATTGACATATTTATACTAGAGAGTACAAGCAAGAGAGCTTTTCAGCATGAGCTTGTAAGCAATCAAAAAAAGACAAAAAGTGGAAACATTATGCCCCCTCACCACTACATATTCTGGCTGTGCAGCAGTTTGTGGACAAGCTGCTTTAGAGTGCTATTTAATGAATATTTCCAACCTATTTGCTTTCACCCCTTGCTGGTACAGAAAGCTCTGTCAAAGTCATGAATCCAGCTACTCCAGCTTCAGAGAGAGAGAGCTGAATTCTCACTGGCACATCACCAGGAAAAAACCAAAACATTTGAGGACTGAAAACTAGAACCTGATCCCACCAGGGAATAATTTGACTTTCTAGATGCCTGGAGGACTCAAGAGCCCTAATGGTTCAATCCCTCCTTGCCCAGCACCCTTCCTGCCCCCAGTACAGCCCAATTGCTTCTGCAGGAGGAAAAGGGGGAGACCGGCAGAGCCCAGGGAGGAAAGAGCTGGAGCCAGTGACCCTACAGCAGGGTCTGAACAAAATCACCTCTGCCCAAAGCACAGAGGGACCAGTCTGTCCAGAGCACCTTCTGCATGGACCTGAGAAGCCTGAAAATGCCAAATCCAAGTGTTGAAGGGTGTCAGAGCAGCACACAGCATGACCCATCACCGACCTTGTCTCCTACCCCACGTCACCGTGCCCCAAGCAAACAGGCTGCTTCCCTCTCCTTCCTTCCCTCCTAAAGCCTTGAGCTTGAGCAGGCTCAGCTTTGCCTTATTAGCTCTCCACTGGTAGCATTTCCCTGACCTGCCTTTGAACCTTGACTGGGTATTAACCCCTGAAATCCTCGGCTTTTCCTGCCCAGCAGGGCTTTCAAAGGACACTGGGGGTGAGAGGGGAAGCCTGGCCAGCAGGCAGGGTGCTGCAAGGGCCAGGCACAGAGGGAGAGCATGGAGCACCCCAAGGTGGGATGTGTTCCTCTGTCTTCTCCCTTTGATGCCCCACAAATGACAGAGAGATTGCTGGCAGAGGAGGACTGGTGCCCTGTGGAACACGTTTGCAGGGGTTAGGAGGGTGCTGACCCAGCCCTTGGAACTTGGCAGGGCTCTGACTGCCGCAGTGCTCAGGGCAGAGAGCTGCACAGGTCTTCCTGCAGTTCAGAAAGGGGAATTTTAACTTCACCTGCTCTATTACAGATGCTCAAATGCTAGGCATTTTAGTCTTTGGAAACTTACAGGGTCTGGGATGTGTTTTATCCTTCAAAAATGTAGAAAGCTTTGAAAAACCTGTGCAAGTTGAGTGTGTCAGCTGAAGAATAAAACTGTAACCTATTTTCTTATCTGAGTCCTAATTTTATGCCTGCTGGTACTCACTTTTACAGAACTTCAGCAAACATTTATATCTCTCTTAATTTTCCCTATTCCCTATTAATTTCTCTTATGTTCAATAAATGATCCTTTATGCCTGTTGGTTTAACACTTCCTTGCAAAGTTGTTTTCCCCCGTTTTTCCATAAGCCAGATATTTTAATTTCTTGCACTATGCCTCATTTGCTAGTAACAATGATGTATTTTCCCTTTCCCCATGTATTTATTTTTACTGAGAGATGCAGCCGTTCATCACATTCAAATGAAGAATTATTACTTAGCTATTATTATTATTGCTAGTGATGGTATGTAAACAACTATAATGATGTGTGGGCTTGTGTAGGAGCAAAGACCACAATAAAGATGTTGCCTTAGGGGGAATGAATGAGGGGAACGTGCAAAGATTTAAGCAGAGCACCCTCTCCTTGCTGGCTTTGTCTCTAATTGCTCCCTTCAGCTCTATTTCCTTTGGTCTGTGTGGACCCCTCCCCAAAATACACCCAGACACTGCCACAAGGACACTTGAGAACATGAATGATGTGGGAAAAGGGGTTTCACTGATATTGTTTGGAATGTGTATGGGTGTGTGTGATGAGCGAGGGGTGCTTTAAGTGTGTGAGAAAGAGAAGAAGAGGAGCAGAGATGCATCACAGAGACGATGGCACCAACAAGGCTGCAGGACAGCCTGGGATGCAGCTTTTGGAGGTCACTGCTGGGTCACTTTGGGTGCTGGGCATAGCAACAGCTCTTCTTACTCTGGTTTCCCTGTCTCTGAAACTAGTATTTTTCATATAAATTCCTAATACATAAATAGGATTACTCTGAAGCTATGAGGCTCTGATGTTCAATTCTCTCCCAAGTGGAAACGACCAGCAATAAATTGTGTATTTGCTCAGCTGCCCAATGGCTCTGTGCTGCCAGGTGCCAGTGACTTTGTCTGGAGTAAGCAGGTAGGTGACAGGGAGAAACAAGCCCCACACTAATTTTTGAGGACTTTAGTTATGCTTGCTGGTGAAGAAGAATCACCAGAAAATGGGGAGGGAGCATGAGGAGAGACAGAACTGAATGGAAAAAACCCAGTGCTTTGGCAGCCCCATAAAGAAAATTCAGGCTAATAAAGAAAGTTCAGTTTTTTTATTCTCTGCTGCCAGCAATTTACTGCCCTAAAAATGAAAGCAGTTGGCTTTAGACAGAGCAGCCTTGAAGACAGTAAAATTTCAGTATCATGTATTGGCCTGGCTTCCCACAGCACAAGAGGGAGGTGAGCAGAAGAACGAGGGATCAGCCTGGTCATCCCTGGTCCCTCTGGGGTCCCCTGCGGGTGGGACTGTCCCAGAGCCACCGTGAACTTGCAAAAACTGATTTTCCAAATGAAGATCCAGCCTTGCTGCTGTAGGAGCCTTGTTACATTTTCAGTATATTCCTTAGTGCTAACCCTTTCATGGTTCTCTCTTTGTTTCCATTCTAAGTTTCTCTTTCTAAAAGCTTGTGGTTTTTTGTTTGGGTTTTTTTTTTTTTTTATTACCAATAATGCTCAACAATGAGCACTGTGAGCAAACCAATGAGAGGAAAATCCACTTAGGATCTCCAAAGACCTTACCAAGCAGTTTTTGCAAAGAGCTGACAAAAGAGGAGAAATAACTTAAAACGTATTTTATGAATTCAGAAGCCTGTTCTGAGATAAATATTTTAGCCTTTCTTCTCCAAAAAGAGGGGTTGAAAGTGTAAGAAAGATGGAGAAATGAAAAAATCATCTGTGTCAGGGATGTGGCAAATTGCTAACCAAACACTTTCAAGATTTAATGTATACCAGGGCCCTAAAAGCTTTCATATTTATTACAGCTATTTTGAATTCCTTACTGTATTTTGAAAGAGCTTCCCTGGTTTAAAACACCATTCAGATCTCCTGTCACTTTTGTTCCCACTTGCCTTTCAACAGCTAAAATAACACATATAAAATAACACACACCCACTGCATGTCCTTAGTGCCACTGAGGCACAGACCAGGTCCAATATTTTTCATAATGCTGATGGTTCTGCCCCTGGATGGAGGCTTCTGTCAGAGCCATCACTTAGCCAACATGATCAGGGCAAAAAGTGAACTGCAGAACGAAGAAACTCAGTGAAATACTTTGTTTCCTGTGACTTTCGGGGTGCTGGGAGCAAAGGCAATGGTCCCCACCGGCGCCATGCAGCAGAACACCAGAGCTGACCACTGCTTCTATCTGCACATTCCAACAGCAAACACCAAAATGCAGAGAACTGGGAGGAGAAAAATAGCTAGATCTGAGGGCTCCAGATTATGGGAGTTAAGGGACACAGACTAGTTCTCCTCTGATAATCATACCTTCAGAATCATTATAATATTCTACCCATTCTTCTGTTGTAGCCCTGCTACTTTCATTTGACTTTTTGCCACTTTGGTTTTTAACTCTCCATCCCTTCCTCCTGAAAAGACCTTTCTCAGTTTGTTTGTTTGCTTGTTCTCTTCCACAAGATCCCTCAACAAAATCACAGGCTGTCAAAAGCAAAGGCGCCCGCGTTTCTGAGCCCTCGCTGCTTTGCCGGGTAATTTATGAAAATGGAAGAGCCTCTTTCAGGCGTAATCCAATTTGTCCTCTCTCAGCATCATAAGCACGTTTGGAGCCAGATAAGACAATTATCACATGGATCTTTAATACCTGCAGTTTATAGCTAAAAGCTTTACGCTGATAACTTTGTTTTCAAGTGCCGCGTGCTGAAGCACGGGCAGCAGAACCCTTCCTGTGGCTCTTTGCCCAGCACAGGGGCCAAGAGGAATTTTTAGGAGAAGAAATATTAGGAATGCAAGAGCACAGATTGCTCTGCTCCTCGGGAGAAGGGCACAGGGCAGGCAGGGACAAGGCTCAGCTCCTTGTCCCCAGGAGCAGTTCGGAAGGTGCTCACTGCTCCCAGCACCTCCGGCATGGAGCAGGGTTTGGAAAGCACACAGAGAGAGAGAGTTGCTACTGAAATGTGTTTCCATAACCACTTAATTTCCAGTTGCCAAATGTGACCTGAATATGTTACCTTGAGCACCCTGCAGAGCAGGGGCCCACAGCTTAACCAGAGACATCCCAGGCTGAGCCCCAAAAAGTCAATATTTTCCAGAGAGCTCAGCGAAGTTGCTAGCAAGCCTGCAAACATTTACTTTTTAACATTATGCTTGAATACTGATATCACAATGCATAGCTGCTCATTAAAAAAATAATCTGCTTTCTAATTGAATTACTGGCTCTTTATCATTGTTTGTGACTCAGTGTGCAGAAATGAAATATTCTAATTATTTCATGATAAGAAATGAAGATGGGAACTTATGATTTCATCGTGTGGAATGGTCTGTGACAGGGTCTATGTTCGTATGATAAGGTCTGATCTGATAAAGAATTAGCTCGTCTCACTTATATGAGTAGGAGTGTTTTGAGAGCAAACATCAGACACTTTCTAGATCAATTTAATGTGCAACCTTTGGGCATTATTAGGGTTTGCATTTGGTCAACAGTGAAAAATCAACTGTATTTGACCACACACAGTAGATTTGCAAATTAAAAAGTGAGATATTTTTGTAAAGAAAAAAATTGATTCATCTCAAAATGTTTGTAATGCTGTTAGACAAAGGCACAACAGTTTAAGGCCACACTACTCCTCATAGCTATGCATCTAGGGCACTACCCTACTTTCTTATCAATCCAAACATAAGAATATTTTATAGCAGTTACGAGTTAAGGCTCTTTGATGTTTATGTGCTTCTTTGGTGAATTTTCCTAGGAAGATCTTATATCTAATGCTATTTTAGCTATCTCTTGATATATCCAAGCCATCATAATATCTCAGCTCAGAAGGTCTGTGGTGCATTTCTTTAGGGACTTCATTAGTGGAAGATATCCTGACTCAGTATATGGGCTACTTTTGATGCATCATTCATACATACAATATTCAACCCTACATCACAGGCTTGTTGGGGGTGTATTTTGTGTAGTGATTCATTACAGTTATCCGAACAGTGGCTTAAAATTTAAAGGTTTTATTTGCATATGTATAACATTAACAAAAGGCTTTCAAACAATAAAATCCTGGCTATCAGCTCATGCCCACATGACCAATTAGCTTTTTCTCCGTAGATAATTTGACCTGAGAATTACCCAGGATGTTCCAGAGCAAAGAGTTGGGGTGAGTACAGGAAGCCAAGAGTGCACAGAGCGGGGAGATGAAAGAGGGGATGCTTTGAAGGAAGGAAGAACTGCTCAGATTTGGGACAAGTGAGGAATGGATTGAGCTGCTCAGAGGATGGTGCTTCTCTCCTAAACCTTTGCCTTTTCAAGGAACTGCAATGGCTCAGAGTTAAAGCAGATAAAGTCCTTTTGTTAGCCTGATCATCCCAGGGGAAATTGGTCACATTTATCCAGAAATAAAAATTTCAGTGGGTAAATGATGAAATGGGAATTCTACCTTTTCTGGAAGGTGGTATTTGGCCCTAGGACACGCAGGGATTATCCATTCTCTATGCTTCTTATTTATAACTTGAGGAGATGACAGCTCTTCTAAAAGCAGACTGAGGGTTTTTAGACAGTCTGAGGTTTAAAATTAGGCACTGGAACTAATAGGCTGTTATTGTCTCATAATTATATTTGACATGATGCTCTTAACTCTTTTCTGAAACCTCATCCTGCACAGAAGGGAGTCAGGATGCTGTAACTTCGCTGCAGCAGCAGAGATCACCCCAGCAGGACGTGGGGGTGTCGTGACTGCTGCTCTTCCCAGCTCCCCCCGGATACCCCACAAACACCCCAGCTCAGCAGGAACAACCCACTGGGTGAGGCCATTCCTTTAGTTTAAATCAAGGGATGCTGCTTAGGATTGCTGCTTGGAGACCCTGCTGAGAGGTGCCATTCCTGACCTGCTTCTTCCTTGCGCTGGGAGCAGAGGAAGCATTTTGTTGTTGGCTTGTTTTAGCAGATCCTTACAGCACTTCCAGCAGAGGTTTGGGTGCCCTGGAATGAGCAGCACGACTCTGGAGCTGAGTCCTGCCAAGCAAAGGCTTGCTTTCCTCTGCCACCCTCCTGGTGCTGAGGGAAGCTGTAGGGACCTTTCCTTCATCTTTCCTCGTGGCCTGAAGATCTGAGCAAGCAATTCTCATCTCAGGGGTCAGGCAGGCACCAGCCTCCTGTCAGCAGAAGGGGGAATAAAGGATTTTAACTCAAGTCCCTTTAGTTACACAAGGAATTTAGGAGGTTCAGGTTTGAGGGTTTTTTGCCCAAGCTGCTGGAGCTGTGACCTTCAAGGTATCGCCTTGACAACTTGTGCTTTTTAATAAAGCACAGTCTGGTGGAAGGGAGTTAATTTACATGGGTTTTCATTCTCAGAGCTCTGTCATCAGTGCACCAGACTCGCTTATTGAATTCCCCTGTCGATAGAGCAACCAACTGCAGCACATTCACATCCAACAGCCCAAATGAAGCACCTGTTCTCAGTTACTTGAGGATTCATTTCTCTTTTCCACTTTGTTTCCTTTCTTTCTCTGTTTTTGGCTCCTGCTTCTCCTGGCACCAACACAAGTACTAGGAGCTCCAGTTGGGGATGCAGCCACCTTAAACAGCCCCTTTATTTGCTTAGTGCCTTTTCTTTATTTCCCTTGCTCTGCTCTTCCAGCTGCCTCTCTGTCTTTGGAAGTCCAGTTCAAAACAATCTGTGCAACCTAATGCAAGCCAACATCATTTTTTATGGTGGAGTTGTATAAAGCAAATAAATGAAAAGGAAAAATAATCATATTCCAGGCAGGTGTCTTTGGCTTACCGGGTCCTGCCATCAGAAGTAGCACCGAACACACAAAATGTTTGAGCATATGAGTACCTTAAAGAACCAAGAAGATCCCTCAAATTCACCCCTTCTCCTGGGCCATGTGGTCCCATGGGTCCTTAGCCACTTCCCAGGGGAAGAGGAGAGGACCCACTGCAGGCTTTTTCAGCGCCAAACACACAGGTTGGGGTCTGACCCAGAAACCATCATTTTGTTTCTCCAGCTGCTGTGCTGGAATAGAGCAAGGAATGAGATCTTTTAGAGTGTCTAGGGATGGATGTTATGGGTTAATTAATGCTTCAGCAGAGGTGATATATAAGGGAGAGTTATATGCATGTTTAAGGTGATTCATGCCGCCTCACTGGATTTAAGTCTAATGGGGAACTTATTTCACTGTATTTATGGGTAACGTCCATCCATATCCTAGATATCTCTCCAGGGAGCCTTCTCTCCACGGCCATCCAACTCCTCTGAAGAAATATGGACTCGTCAGTACCCATCCTGGCTGTAAATCTGCAATTAAGAGAACGGTCCATTTACTTCTCTGCCATGCCAAGATGCTAATTCCTCGCAGGTGCCTTCAGCCAACAAACCCCTCTCCCCTTCCTGCTGCAGCCCCACAGCCTGCCATCCCCACCCAGGGCAAAAAAAGCCTTTCACAGGGGAGCTGCATCTCCCCAGGCTGACTTTGCAGCTCTTTTCTCCCACTTCTCAGAGCCACTGGATGCATGGATGGGACAGATCTGAGCCTGGGCTTTGGCTGCATGAGCTGCTTCCCACTCCCAGCACAGCCTGGGCTGCCCTCCCTCATCCTCATTTCCCCTTGTCCTTCCCTTGAGGTTTGATTCACTCCTGCCCTCAGGCAGAGCCATTTTCACATTGGACCTTCAGGGCTATCTTTTTTACGTGACATTATGTGATTAATTTCCTGCTGAGGTGGCAGGAATAAAACAGTGACACCACAATCTGTTTAAATTCCTTTTTCTATCTTCTTTTTTTTTCCCTTTTCTTTTATTGTTTCTTGGCTTATGCTAAGCCTCAAGAAACTGCTGTCTAGTAACCCTCTGCCATCTGCTGTGCTGCTATCAAGGAGGAGCCATGCCCAGAGATGGTTTGTCTTCCTTCTTTTCCCTCTCCCCTCTGCCAGGAATTTGCATGCTCACAGCTCCCTTTGGGCATACTCTACCTCCACTGATTCAAGGGCCACAAAGGTCTGGGCTGCTAAATTAATGTGCAGGCACACTAACATCAAACTAGGCAGAGCCCAGCATCATCCTATTTATGTTTATATCCTCTAAATATATTTGTTGTATAAAAATTCAGCAATGCCTGCATGCAGTCATGTACAAGAGCATGTAAACAACCAGAGTACAGATTTGGGGGCAGAGAGAGGCAGAAGGAAGGGAAAGGAGAAATGCAAACTCTGGTGCACAGTTCCTGGAACAGTCCCAGACCAGAGCCCTGAGAACAGCATTGCTGGGTCATGATTAGAACACAGAACTTGCTCACACTGAGACAGGAGTAAAAAGCCACCAATTCAGAACGCTTCTTTGTCTGAAACGAAGCTTTCAAAAACAAAATTACAGAGAAAACTCAATAATCTGAATGCTTCAATGAAACCACAAAGGGTTTTCATTGCATTAAGAAACACCTTCAAACCCCATTTTTCCCATTAGGCAAGTACTGGGGATGCTGCAACAGTCTGGAGGTATCAGTGATGCTTTTGAAATATGCTGGAGACTTGGTGCATGAGAATGTGTCTGTGCCTTACGGAGCACAATAGGTTCCTGACCTATTTGGATGCTAGACATGAATATATAAATATTAAATAACGGTTAAACTGCTACATCAATTCAATATCTTGACAAAAACCTTTGACTGAGGCTTTTTCAAACCAGAAAGATTTAGGCTGTTTTCCCTTTGGGACAGTTTTATCTGAGTGTGGTGCCAAGTTTACCCCATTAGAGCTCTCTGCTGAGTCGAGCTCGTGTACGTGTTGAACAAAGGAAAGTGCAAAGATTTCTTAAGGCAACAAAGACAAATCTCAGTCTCATCATGTCCCTGTTGCTGCTCAGCCTGAGCTGCAGGACGTGCCTGGGGCTGAGTGCAGCATCACAGCATCACCCCACAGGCTGCTCACCACCGGCCACGGGCACGAGCAGGGAGCAGGAGGGAAATTTGGCAGCTGAAGGCAAGCAGTTGTAGCAACAAGCAATGTCTGCCCTCCCTCCAGGTCTGCAGGGAATCACACTGGTGCAGATGGCTGGGAAAAGAGAAGGGAAAACAGCAAAAAGTCAACCAAGTACACATAGGGAGAGGGGAGGAAGGGTGGCTGTACCCTGCATCAGTGTGGCTGTGGGGGCTTTGGACCATCACGGTGGGTTTTGCTGGGATGAAGAGGAGTGAACCTGGGCACGTGGATTACAGCATGCCACGGTATTTAAGCTCTGTTTGTCACCATTGTCTGTCTCACTTGGTTCCTTGTCTTATTTTCTAGCCTTTGTTCTGACTCAAACTCAAACTCAGGCTCACCCATGCTTTGCAAACCCCACAGCTCACTGAAAGCACAACCTAGTGCTTCCTTCCACCTTTTAATCCTACGTTAGTACAGAAAGCAGTTCCCCAGGTCCTACAAGGTCAGGTGTGGCAGGCCTTGATTTATTGGGGTGGTGTAGGATGGGGGAAGGAGGGAGGAGGAGCAGTGCAGGAGGGTTTGCTTGTGCCACTGACTGTCAGTGTGCACCCTGTCTGGCACGAGACCCTCCCCTGGCTGCAAAACCTCCACTTGCCCTTCCCCATCTGCTCTGGGCCGAGCTCTGGGCCCCTTTTCCAGCACAAGTTTTCCATCCTCGTGCTTTGAAGACAAACTCGATCTAATTCTCTTGGCACAGTCCCTGGCAAAGTGTTCTCTACGTACATTCTTTTCTTGGGAATTACTTTGGGATACGATTTACAGCAAAAAGTGCTTACAACAGCTGCAGCACCAAGGATGCTTTTCAAGAGCAATGAGCTGCACAGTTTGAACCCAACACCAAGTCAAGGCATGTGGGTGAATTTCCCAACACCATGCACAACTAAATAAATGATGGCATTACCCCATTCACCCCCAGATTTTTCTGAATTGGTCAAAGATCTAGGGTCTCTGTTAAAAGGTTCTTGTGAACTGGGTTTTATGGAATATATGTGTTTTCACAGATGTCTCCTGTGTTCCAAATCCAAGGATGCACCAGATCTTGGATCAAACTGGGATACTACTAACTATAATAAGAGACAACTTGTATCTGAGATACCCTTAATAAATCACCCAGAATGGGGGATCTCCCTTGTACAGCAATTCAGAGAGATTAAGTGACTTGCCCAAGGTCACATAGGAAGCCAAAGCCAGAGCCAAGATTTCAATCCAGTTCTCCAGCAAATGCCTTAGCCTTTAAGTCTACCCGTTCCTCCTCAACACAGAGTGAGAAAAAATATTGCAGAAATCTCAAGTTCAAACTGCTTGCTGCTTGGAGAGCAGCCCATGTCCTGGCTCTTTTATCAGTTTGTGTGGAAAGACTCCAAGACATTACTTATATTGACTCAATATTAAATGGCAATAACCACCACAACAGATTTACTGTCTGGAAATGTCTTCCTGTCTGCTACAGTAACAGTAATAATTATTTTTTTTTCCTCATTAAAAGATTTAGGTTCTTAGTCCCTCTAGCAACTTTTTGAATTTTCCTGTTCTTGGGAAGATCAAATCCTTATCCCCAGTGTTTTATCAGGGAAAGATCACACCTGGTGCTATGCTACTGCACAGGGCAGGTTTTGCCTGGGAGTGATTCTGTGTTTGAAGGCACCATTTGACTTTGATGCTGTCAGTGCCACGTGGCAGCAACCCATGGGGCATCAGGGATGCTCTGGGAGGACACAGCAGGCAAACATCTGCTGTTTCCTGGGAAAGGTTCAGCTCCAGTGCTGAAAGAAGTGCCTGACAGTCGTGGTTAGAGGCAGGGAGAGGCTCTGACATTACTGTTCTGGCTGAAAACCAGCAGGATGTGCAACAAGAAAAAATCTTAGTTATGGACCTACAATGAAACAATACATTTTCTCTTCGTGCTACCTCAGGGGAGAGTCCAAAATGGACAAAATTTTGGGAACCTGGTTTCAGACATTCATTCATTGCACCAAGGCAGGATTTTAAAGCTGTTATGTGTCAGAAACCTGCCTTAGCACTCAGGCTGAATGAGTGCTGCCCCATCCCAGCCTTCTGAGGCAGGGTTTTGAGCCCTGGGACTGCCACTGGGCAGCAGGATAGACCTTATTCCCATGGAAATCCTGTACCCCCTGAAGCTTGGTTGTTTGATACCGATTTCATCAGGACCAGGATTCCAAGCTATGTTTGCTCATAAATTTCCCTTACCTTTGCTTGCCCGAGTACAGTGCAGGTGACTGAAGTGATGAGTCCAGTTTAGTTGGTTTTGAACTGCAATTTGCTCTTTTTTTTTTACCAAACCACACAAACACTCATCCAGGCTGCTGCAAACATCAAAAATAGCCTAAGGAGCTCTGGTCCTCCCTTTTGCCCTAGGGAAAAACAGCAGGAAGCAAGAAAGAAGCAGCATTAAGGCAGCACTTATTTGTGCTGGCTCCGTGCGTGCAGCACTGATGCGAGGGACCTCTTCCCGGCTGAGCCATATGCTGGAGGGAACAGTGGGAAACTCGAGATGAATGATTTCTCTGACACCTCCCACACTGAGCCGGGCTCTGTGAGTCTCACCTTGCTCACCACTGCTGCTGCTCTCTCATTAGGAGCAATCACCAGACTGCTCATGTCCCAGGGGAGCGTGGTGGCCTCTGCTCTGCAGCGCCAGGCTGTCCTCTCGCCGCGCTGCTCTTCTCCCACTCACCTCCCTTTAAATCTTCATCTCTATTTATTTTTTTTTCCACACACATCAAAGGGGAGAAGGGAGAGAAATGCCAACAATTAATCTCGGGATTGGTGCCGAAGTTCTGCTTTTCCGTGGCAAATGTCAGAATCTGTATCCACCCCTCCAAGAGATGAAATAAGGCTAATGAGCTGGCAGTGCAGGAGGTGTGGTTCTGTGCCTGACCCTGGAGGGACAGGGAAACAGGCGGTAGAGGAAATATTAAAACTAAACACTTATTTGCAGAGTGTCTTTGTTCTTTAACCACTCTTTGATAAAAGGGTGCCTAGCTTTTCTGCGCTGAGCAAGCACAGCACTGGCTCAGGATGATGCTTAAGTTTATGTCCAAAATTAAGCTGTTTTTGCAGGAGTTCAAGTACATGCAGAAGCACCATCCTGAATAACAACACCCTGCAAGCAGGGGTAGGAGAAAGAGGAGCACCTATGTTACGTGAGTCAGAATCTCATTAAAGAGAATCTCTGCCCAGGCTTTTCCTTCTTTGCCGACCTTGATTACCCCATTTGGTACCCAAATGCCACCCCATTAAATCTAACGGGTTTTGCAGGTGATGAACATCTGTGGGCTTTCACAGGGAGAGGCTTTCCAAAGCAAGCAGGAGGGATGCTTGGGCTCAGGCAGTGATGCCAGCCTAGGCACAGAGGACACACTCCCACTGAGACCCTCCAGCCTTGTCATCATTACCACAGGATATTTTTTTCCTGCATGGGACCACAGGGTAACTTTCCCTTCTGTTGCATGTTGTATATGTATAAATTTCTGAAAAGTGGTAGCTCTGA
The DNA here is from genome assembly GCA_013397055.1 of Pachycephala philippinensis. Classification (NCBI taxonomy): domain Eukaryota; kingdom Metazoa; phylum Chordata; class Aves; order Passeriformes; genus Pachycephala; species Pachycephala philippinensis. Next base: position 577,698 of record VWZT01015357.1, read on the forward strand.
GGGATTTACTCTGCAGCACACAATGCACCAGGCTGGGAGAATAACCCCAAGATACCCAGCTGTGGTGGCAGCAGTGAGGTGGGCAACACCACAGACCTGTTCCTGGGAAGTGAGTAAATATTTGTACAGTATTTTGAAGAAGCAAGGTAGGAGTGAATTATTCATTCCAATTAGATACTTTGCAAATGTTTCCCTTTTCATCTCATCTTAATTCATTTCTGAATGAGCTTGAATTTCATTTGATGCATTTCTTATAATTGACCAGATGCTGTTTGGGCACAGAGTTTCCAAACAGCCCGGGCTGTCTCACAGGCAGCTCTGTCTGACTCTTTCTCTCCCCACCCCCCTGCTGTTCTTGATTATTATTCCAGCTATATGCCTGGCCATATGTATTCTTTCTGCTTCCTAATTACTCTGAAATTTTTCCAGGGGAAAACTGAACCAGCATACTCCTGTTTGATTGAATTTTTTCGATAGAAGATCCGAGGATTATTCTGAATAGGAAAAAAGAATCCATTCACCCAAGGAGCCGTGAGGAATGGACTGCAAGGGGCCAAAACCAGACTGGGCTGCTTTACTGGGCAGAGCAGGTCAGAGCTACCCCTCTCTTTTGTCTCCTCTTCTTCTCCTCTCCTCTTGATTTTCACATGTTCAGCCTTGTAAAATCCAGATCATCACCAAGCTCTGGAAGGCGGAGCATCCCTGGGTTTCCAGGCAATTTTGGATGTGCACTGGAGTTTGTGGGTGATGCTGGCGAGGCACGTGCAGCACCCGCCGCAAGGCAGGGTCAGGCGAGGCGAGGAGAGGCAGGGCTGGCGTCAGCTGCAGTGTCCTTGGTGCAAAGTTTCACCTTCTTAATAAGCACCGGCAGTTCCACTCCACCAGCGCTGAGTGACGCCGGCTGGATTCCACCCGGGGCCCTGCCGGAGGTATTCCGAGGCTTTGATGGGAATTTGTTATTAATCTACAGCGAGGGCAGCTTTTTTTTTGCTGGATGCCAACGTTGCAGGCACTTGCTTGGGACTAGAGAACTTTTAACTGCTGACTGTGTCTATTCTTAGTTTCCTCTTCCAGCTGTAGGAAATAACGATCCATCAGCTCCAGTGGAGCACTGCTGATTTACACCTGCTGAGCATCCAGCCTAAGGTGTTTCGTTTATCCCACCATTAGAAAAAAATAAATCATAGAATCATTCAAGTTTAGATTATGAAAATGTGTTTTTTCTGATGGAGCATCTGGGAAGCACATTTAGAAGAGCTTCTCCTCTCCTGCACAGTACCAAGCACTGGCATTATTTTGTATCATGTGATGATTTTTAAAAACGTATTCAGCCTTCGCCTTCTATTATCTTGGATCATTAGCCAGCATCCTGTTATGCAATGTGATCAGTGGAGCTTGGTGCAGTACCTCACAATGTGATATCATTTCTCAAACAGAGCATGCAGTGGGGAAGAAATTAATTTCTCAAAGCTGCGGCATCATTACTGACACAGGGAAATCAGATGGCTTCCCTGGTTGTTTTAAAGGATTTAAATGCTCAGGCTGAACGCTGAACTGAGAACACTGGAGAGTTATTTAATGGATCCATTTCCAGGACAAGAGGGCTATTTTCTTTTAGGATGTGATTACCTTAGTGAATGAAACTTTGCTGTGCTCTCCTAGATTTCCTTCTTGTTTGGAGCTGTCAGAGCAAACTCCAGCTTGTGGACATGCCCCAGAGACAAGGGAGATGAAGTCACAGGGAAGAGCAGATCTCCATCCACAGGACCTCTGATAACCTCCTGCAAAACAATAATTTAATGAATGCCTCCAAGGCAGCTCCACTGTTCAGGGTGCAAGCTGGGGATCTGATTAGCCACGGATTCATCAGGCAAGTCAGTGTGCTGCATTCATGGCAGGGTCCCAGAGCACCCCTCTGCACAGCACACACAAGAGGTGCAGCCCCTCCAGCCTCCCTGTTCTGCAGGGCACAACACCCTGCAGTCCAAGACAGTCTTTGTCCCAGGGGAGGATGAAAATAGTTGTGTAATTTTCTCCTGAACAAATGATAAACTGGCCTTCCCTGGATAAGCCACTGGAAACAGAAGGAAATTGCCACACTTTTTTGTTCAAATGCATGGACCCCTTTTGTACATCCACAGTTTAGAAGTATGAATCACTCATGCAGAGGCATTCACGCAGATAAAGTGCTGTGCAACACTTTGAAAAATTACCTCCAGAAATATGGTTCAAATGATGCAAATCCAAGGGATGTGATATGGTGTTGAGAACTCATTAAAATCTTCGCTTCAAGAAGTTTCCTTAAAAATTGTTGTCTGCGCTGGAACCAGGGGCACAGCCTGAGCCTGGAAGCAAAATTAGTTTGTTTCTTCCTTGGGAATGGAGTAGCCAAAGTTCATTTCAGATACTGCCTTGCACTTTTTCATCCCTAAGTTGTTATGCACAAATAAATAAAGTAAATAAGATGTTTGTCCTTGCCCACCAGCCCAAAAGGTGTGAGAGGACATCAATGTTTCTGCTCAAGCTGTGACCTGCCGTGTGTGCCAGCAGCTGGTGGAATTGTCTCTCAGGGGTGAAGAGGACACCTCCCCATCTGCCTTGCATTTATTAGCCTTGGCTTAAAAAAACAGACACACATTTTGCAGCAGTGCAGCTGAAAAACTCATTTTTTTGCTAGGAGACATGTCAAGCAGGAATTCACGTAAGTGCCCCAATTGAAAAATGTCATTACAGCCTCAAAACCTGAGCACAGAACACAGACACTGACCCAGCCCAGGGGAGGGGTCCCTCAACCCCTACATACAAAAACAGAAAAGTAGCTCCCACTGAGGTAACCACAGCAAATTCCTAATTCTTCTCCATCCAGCTAGGATCACAACAACCTGCTCTCTCTGCTCTGGAGGCAGCAGAGTCACAAGATTTCTGAGGATCGCTTATGGAAGGAGATTAAATGACCCCAAAAGCTCCCCATGTCACCGCTGGGCTGAGCCTGGGTGGCCTGGTCCTGGTGGGATCATTTCCTCAGACATCCTGGGCTCCAGATCACACAGAGCCAGCAGAATGACCCCACAGGCAGCAAAGCCCTGCTGCTGGCCTTGCCTCCAGCTCTGACATCCTCCAGAGGCACCAGGCAGCTGCTCTACAGCCACCCCACCCTCCAACTCCCTTAGTCCTTGAAACTTTCTCCAAGGGCCTCTGGAAACTGTTTTCTCCCCTTATTTGTTCCCTGCTCCTTTAGGAATACAGCGTTTGTGAGCACGTGCCTGCACTGGGCAGCCCAGCACGCTCTGAACACCAGCTCCTGCAATGAGTTCTGCCTTTCTAATGCACATCTTAGGGATGCAAATTTTTGCAAATGAGAGATGTTCTCTAACATTATGGATACAGTTTATTTTTGTGGAGATCAGAGGATCTGGCAATGTTACACAGCGATGACATTATTCCAACTGAAAATTCAAAAACTCATTGAAATACTGTCAGTTGTGTATTTAGCTTTTCTGCTGCCAGTTGGTGAGAGGAAGGGCACAGATTACAGGCACATTCCAAATGTTTGTCTTTTCCCTGTACTTTTTCAAAGGGAGGAAACACGTATCAAAAGGAAGTAGGAGATTTCCCTTTTTTCTTCTAATACTTGAGGCCAACCAGACTTTCAGCTGCTTTAAGAAGAATTCGCAATGAGAACAGCAAAGCACAAATTGCAGAAATACCAAATTTTTGCCTTTCTCCATCTGCCTGCTAATATTGGGCAAACTTTACAAATGGTGCAGTTACCAGGTGTCTAAGCAATATGACATTGCTGCTTTATTCTCCTTGTTGCCCAAAGCTGAGCTTGATGGACACATAACTCAGTGCTAAAAGGAAAGTGGTACTGCCTGGGTCTTTCACTCATTTTTCTATTAAACTGAACCCATTTCTATTATGCAGTATAAAACCCCTGCCAGGGAAGGCAGGTATTCATCCTGCAGCTTTACAACAGAAGAAACCAGGACGGGAAGTCTAAATGATGTGCCCAAGGCTACACAACACAAGAGTGCCAAATTGGAGGTGGAAACCAGCAGCCCGTGGTCCCCTCCCTTCAATTTATGCTGTTGCAGGGTTGAAAGAGGCATTGCTTCCCCAGGCCAGGAAGGCTGGCATTTCCTTGCCTGCAGCCTCTGTTGGAAATACTAATTTAAGTTTCAGTTATTTAGTTTACAAAGAGAAATACTAAAGGGAATGTTTGCAAGAGGTTTCCTGAAGCAGGCATGCAAAGCAACAAAGACCTTACACTGGCATATTTCATGTCTGCATGAAGGACCCGGGGAGTGGCCAAATGAAGGATGGTAATTCATTTCCATTCCTTTTACTTATTTTTGCCTGTTTACCCATAAATCTGTTCTTTGTTTAACATAAAAAATAGAAACACTTAGGATGACAGCCTCAGATATGAGAGATTGATGAGCTGATGGGGAGGAGGCTGAACATTGACTCCTTCATTCCCAGGGAGTAACTCACGGAGGAACTTGCATCTCTTCTCCTTCTAATTAAGAAGGGTTTGAAATTTGTTAAGGATTTTGGAGTACAAGGTTGCTTCATTTGTGTGCACATCAACCCTATGAGCACCCTGTGGGTAGTTCAGTCTGGTTTTGCAGTATTCAGGAGGATTTTGGAAGGAACAAAGGTTCTGGCTTAGAGGTGAGATGCACGGGTATGAGGATACATCATTGTCATCACGTTAGGGAGGAGGTTTTTCATATTCACCCTGCTGGTAAATCTCCAGGAGCTCGATTTACATGGGAGCACCCAGACTTCCTCTGCAGCTCTTGCTTTGTGTCTGGTGGGTATTTCATATGGCAGAGAAAGGAATGATGAAACCTGGCTTGGAAGCATGAGGGAAGTTTCAGAGAATTTCTCCATCAGTGAGTAGCCTTTATTCATGTCTGCTGTCTCTGTGAAGGAAAACAGACTCTGAAGGTAGGACAGTCCCTTTGCCACTAAAACCAGCTTGGCTGATAAAAAGTTTGCAGAATCCAGTTCAGAATCAGGCAGATGTTAATAGATGAAATCCTACTGATATCAATTCCATTCATTTCAGGATTGTTCGGCTTCTTATCCAGGGCTGGAGTTCAACAAAACCCATTGAAAATATGTCCTTTTTTGATGCTGTGCTGCCCTTCGTTTATAAGCAGACTACACAACTGAAATGCATGCCAATCCCTGAAATTCATGACAAAATTCCTGTGCCATGAAGTGATGTGGACTTTGGCATCACCCATACCCAATGTTACCTTTTTTCTCTCTAATGACTTCCTTCTCTTCCTGTGGAACTTGTAAACAACGTTGCTCTAGGAAAGAGTGAAAGGAGTTTGCCAAGAGCCTTATTTCTGTGCTCACAGAGGGTCAAAGAAATAACCTCTGCCAGAAGCATGCACTAGAACAGCTTTGAAAGCCAGGGCCTGTGTATCCCATCTTCTGAGTTCACGAGCTTATTAAGTTTTTAAAACCAATTCTGTAATTCCCTTTAATTCCAATAACCTTTGCATGGATTGTTGACACTTCTATTGAAGCTGCCAGATGCTGTTAACGGGAGTTGCCACTCAGTTTTACATGTGCAGGTGCTGCTGTTGTGAGCGGCTTTGTGCAATTAATTCAGCTGTCACAGGGACTTTGGAAGCCTGTTGTGGATCAGATTGTGTCTGTCTATTTTAGGGCTGATCAAGAATCCTCCCCAACCAAAGGTAATCCCTAGATGGACCACTTAGCCATTAAATCCCAGCCCAATTCCAAGCACAGGCACTGCTCCCTTTTTTCCCAAGCAGTGGCCAGAACAACCAGGTTGAGGGAAGGACAGCAGCTGCTCCAAGGGCTGGAGGAATTTCCTTTCCTAGTCAGAGGCTGTGGTAAAACTGCCCCAGGGCAGAAACATTCCGCCTGGCTTGGGGTTTTCCAAAGCTTACAAGACATCATTATTGAGCTCTGGATTCATCTCACCCAACACAAAACCTCTGCAGGTCTCACTCGAAGAGAGACAACCAGATGTGCAAAAATGCCTCTGGGTACACCTACCTGGGCAGTCAGACCACAAAATCTGGGCATCTACCCTGCGCCAAGTACCCAAAACCTCTCTGCAGTAAATCTTCAGAGCCAGTTTGACTCGCCTGGAGTTTCTGCTGCTTTGTGTCCCTCTGCATCAGAAGCAGATTGTGAGCCAAGACCCCATTTAGCTCTGCCAAACCCCCCAGTCTGACTGCCTGAATCCAAGTAATGTGCTGCTCCATGGTAGTTTTAAGTGGAGATTATTGCCCAAATTCTTTTGCTCCCTGATAAATTCCCAGGCTGATACATGAGGGTAGCCAGTATCAATAAGCACCAAGGATCAGCCCAGCGCTTCCCACCGTGGGACAATGCCGGATAAAAGCCAAGTTATTATTATCATCACTGTCTCTGGAGTTAAGCCTTGCTCCACTTTTTAAAGCCTTCGATAATTAGGTGGGAAGATAAAAATATGTAATGGGAAAGAGAGACTGTGGGTCTTAAGCAAACACCTAGCTGAAACAGGAAAGGTGGCTCCAGAACTCCAGCACTGACCTTGAATTACTCTCTGCTGCTCAGTGTGGGGGTGACTCATCCTCCCTGTGGATTCCCTTAGGAACTTCTGCTCCTTGCAGTCCTTCAGGGGTCAAGTTTCCACTGAAATCCCTGGATGTGGTGGTGCTGGCTGTCACCAGGGCTGAAAGCATGGAGGGACGACCACCTTAAGCTTCTCGCTTTATTAATCTCCTGTCATTAATTGCAAGGAAATTTCTTCTGCTGTAATACACTTATCCAATACCATCAACTCTCCAGACGTGAACTGTTTCAGAGCAAAGAAGACTCAGGGGTCTCATGGCCATCATGAGAATGCACTTCTAAAGCAAATTAATATGTTAACCCTTCCACAGCTCATCTTTTAAATGTGTGTCACTTGGAATTCCGCACTTGGGCACTGCTTCTTCCATTTGAGGATGATGGTGGGGATGATACAGATCTCCCTCATTAACTCCCACATAAATGTCAAGTATCTTTACACTATTTTCTGAAACCAGCCTCCTACGGGATTCTGACCTGGCTGTGAACCAGTTCCCAGTGGTCCCACACCAGTTCTGAGCAGGTGAGGGTCCAGCAGGCAGATCCCCCCCCCTCAGGGTGATGCTGGGCAGAACTGATGGCTGGGTGGGTGATGGTGCCCTGTGCTGCAGTCAGGGGTGGTTTGTGTATCCCTCTCCTCCTCTTAATAATTGCAGAATATTGTGAAACAAAGTTAGATTTCTCACCTAATGTCTGTACTTCTTTAAAGCGTGTTTAGACAGACGGTTGATAGAAGAGGGGTGAGTCCTCCTACCCTGAAACCTGAGATTCGCCAGCATAACGTAAACAATGACGCTTATTCCTCAGTGAAACGTTGGAAAACCATGAGCAATGAAACTCTGGAATAACATTTAGTCAGGCACAGCATGAGTAAGGCAGCAAAGCAGCAGAATCAGCGTATTTTCCTTTGTTTCTCTTACAAACTCTCATGTCAACAGTCTCAGCAGTTGTTCTTTGGAGGGCATTTATACTGTTGCACATTGCATTACGCTGTTATTTATTCTTCCCTGGCTTTGTGAGAGGAAAGCAGAACAGCAGACAAAGGCTTCTGGAATTAACACATCCAAGAGAGCAATTCAGGGAGTGAATATTAAAGCAGGTGAGCTGTGCAACGCATCATCTCCCTGAAGCTGTAGGTTTTTGTGTTGAAGTAACAGAGCTGCTGCCTGCACCGAGCTCATCCACTGGCAGTAACGTGGTGCTGGTGGCAGGTTAATTTGATGATGGTCTCCCTGTCTGTCTACACTGTGAAATTAAGAACAGGCTCAAGACCAGCTTTATGAGCACTGATCACTGGCTGTGCTGGCACAGACCTACCACGCACAGCCACAGTGAAAGCTTTCAGCTTGCATTCCCATCACTTACCCTATCAGTTATGGCATCCACATACATCGTTAATTAGGTTATGTTTATACATGTTTGGCCTCCAGCACTGGCTTTCACATGAGCACAGCAAAGTTTGAAGGCTCCTCCCCTAGAAATTTTTTGTTCTGAGTATTTTCCACACCCACACAATAAAGACCACACTTTTATTTTTGTCAGCTGCTGGCCCAGTACTCCCATCTGGACCAGTACTGCCCAGCTTGTCCCTGTTTGGCTGACAAAGTAGGCAATTTCTTTCCCTCTCCCAGCAGAGCTTTGGTGGCCACCACCACACAGCCAAGCCCTGCTACTCCTGGGCACAAAAGCATGAGAAGCCTCTCCCTGGAGCCCATCTCCCACACCAGTTCCTCCCTGTGCTGTGGAAGGTTGGGAATCACAGTTCTGAGTTCACTTCACTCTGGATTTGTGATTTTGTACAAGGCCCTTGCATTCCCCAACACTCTCCTGTCTCCCAAGGGGGAGATCCAGTCTCCCCTCATAAAGAGAATTTCATTACCCTCAATTATTTTGCACTACTCATTTTTCCCCTGTGATGGACTCTTTGGACACAGGTACACAATCAAGCCCAAGGCCAGAAAACTGGCATTATTTCAGTCCCAGATCAGTATCCCTGCAGGCTGGCACCCACCCTGAAGGGATACATCCATGACCTACAGCAATGACAACATCCGCATGAGTGGGCTGTCAGTTTAAAGAAAAATTTGCAAAGCCTTACATGTTTCCAGCACTCTGCTGACCTCAAAGTGCTCCTCTCTTCTGCTCAGACCTGTGACTAACACAGATTTACCCACAAAGTGCCATTCTCCAGGTGAAATAAGATCCGGATGAGAAGCAGTTGGCTCCAAACCAACTGAGAGAAGAGCAGCAGCCGTCGGTGAGCAGCTGGGACCATGGCAAAATAATGGAAAAAACCCAGTTACCTCACCCTGTGCTCACAGCATCTCCCCTGCTCGAGAAGATGGATGGTCTTGGGGTCACAGAAGCCTCATCTGCTGTGGTAACAGCCATTGCCAAAAACAAGTGCTGATTGCTGAGTGAATTTCCACAGCCTCCTTTTGTGCCAACTCCCTGAAAATAAACCACCTCGTACATTCATGGGGAGAAGTGCTCAGGGAGAATGGAATTTGGGCTCCCTGGACTGTGGGGTGCATCATTATCCTGTCACCCACACCTCGGATACCAGGCTGTGGAGGGAAAATAACCATCTCCCCCCTACCTGGTGATTGTTCTCCCTGCAAGAAGCAGAGGTTTAGCTCCTTCCCTCACAGGCAGCAGATGGTCCAGCTGCCCCAGAGAGCTGGGGAAATGTGTGCTGGGCCAGCTGCTGGCTCTGCCCTCCCAGGACAGGGAGGCAGACTGAGATGTCCAGGGTACATCTCTGGTTGCAGCCCAAAGGGTTCCCCTCTTTTGTTGTCCACCCAGCAGCCATTTCTCCATGGTAATGACAGAAAGATGTTTTATAGCTTTGATACCGTCCTCAAACTCAGATTTCTTGGCCAGGCAAAGCACATGAACTGCCCATGCAAAATACAAAATGGGGCAATTGTGGCATGTACAGTGCGGGCAGACCAAGGGGGTGCATATAGGACTTACAATAACCAAAGCAGGAAGTTTGAAATGCAAAGAGAAGCAAAAGGTAAATTCAGCAAATAATTATCAGCTGTATTTCCTAAGGATGGCTTTAACCATCCCAGAAAGTTAAGGTAACACCAGAAAAAGATATGAGCACGTGAACACAAAGATCAGAACTTCTGTTCCCTTTCAGTGCCTGGTTGCTGGGTTTAGGACTGGCAGCAAAGGCATTCAGAAAGTGCAGCTGATGCACTGTGTAACATCACAGCTGCTGACTTGTACCGGCTGGGAAAGCATATTCTGTCCTGTTCTGTTCTGCTCAGCTCACAGCTCCTGGCACAGGTAATTCATATCCTGGCTGTGCCCTATAGCAGCAGCAGGAGCAGCAGAAGTGGAGGAGTCTATTTATTTATTTATCTATTTATTTATTTATTTGTTTGGGAATGGAAATTTTCTTGCCTGCTTCATAGAATCAAAAAAGGCTGGAAAGAACCTCAGCACCCCAGCAATTTACTCTCTCTAGTCCTTTCCCCCACGAAAGCTCAACCGTGGCCATGGCACTTCTGATAAATATTTATCCAGCCTCTCCTTGGAGGCCTCCAGCTGTGGAATCCCTGCAGCCTCCCCAGGAAACCCTCATCCTTGCCATTAGAAGGTTTTACCTCCCATTTAGTCTGAATCTTCCTTGCTGAAGTTTAAGCAATTAGTCTGTCTGGAGAGAAGAAAAGATTATTTTCTTCCTCTTCGCAGCAACCTTTGTAAGTCTCTCCCATTAAGCAGAAGATCAGGGAGACACAGCAAAGGCAGAAGCAAAGGTTGAAGCAAAGGCTGAAGCTGTTTCTGCCCCTTTTGGCAGTCCTCCTCATCGATGGTAATTCAGTGTAAAGAGGTATTTTCTCTCAGTGCAACAGGCATGTTGCTAGCATGCAAGTGGGCTTTGTGCCATCTGAGCAGATGCATGTGTATGCAGGCAAGAAAAGGCTGTGTCTGAGCATCAGGCATGAAAAAGGAATTGAAATCTAGACAGAAACAATCAGGCTATTTCTAGTATCATAGTTGTACCAGAGATGGTGAGAAATTTATATGGGTACAACATCTTATCAAACCATGATGTTTCATTTTTTCCCCCCTTCTCCGTCATTCATCTCTTTGAAATCAGAGTTCAATAAGTCGCTACCAGCACCCAGAGCTGGAGACGCAGCATGGAGTGGCACCAAAATTCCTGCAGCAGGTGGGAGATGCCACCTCCAGGACCACCAGGCAGTGACAAATCACCCAAAATCTAAGTCACAGCTGGCAGGAACCCCTTTCAGAGCACCAAAGTGCGTGTTTCTGGCTGTCAGCCTCAGGAAGATGGCAGCAGTCTCTGACTATAATCAGGTCTGTCCAGCCTTCCCTGCTCCCAGAAACAACAGCCCAGTCTGGTTCCAAGAGCTGTGTGGAGAAAACAAGAACCAAAGAGGCAGCAGGTGGTTCCAGCTGAGTTCATCACATCTTTGCCCAAAATAATCTGCTGGACAGCTGTGAGGAGGAGAATCTCATCGGGCTGCAAATCAACATAAGCAGGGGAGATGGGATGTGGAGTCAGGCAGAGAGGCTGTCGTGGATTATTTATGGTTCTCAGTGGATGGACAGCTTTCCTAAGTTAATAACCCTGCAGCCAGAGCTTTTTTTGGTACTTCAAGAGCAACAAAGCACATCTGGTCTCGCTTCCCAGGCTGGTAAGTACTGCATTGCTAGGGAGATAGTGTCCTTGATGCTGAGAGGACTTTTTATCTTGTTTTGCAGTATATACCAACATAATCAAGAGGCAACACTGGGGAAAGAGAGTTTGTCTCTGCCCGACACTGCTATATTATGAAGCTTTGAGGATGCTCTTCTCTGCAGGGCTTTTCAGGAAGGAAACTTCTGTCTGTCTTAGCCTGAGAGCTGCAGGTGTGTGTCAGACCAGTACTACAGAAAGCAGAGAGCAATTCTGATTGAAATGTTTTTATGTGCTGTCACATACACAGCTTTTACGTTTGTCATCCCATATTTCTGAGGTGGTCACCCACCTTTGGTGTTTTCCTTGCAAAGCCTCTTCGCAGACTGGATATTTAGCCTGAATGACTCCTGAAAATAATTCTAATTCCTAATTGCAGGAAGAGATAAAGGAGATTTTGAGTTGTAAAATCCCTCCCGAGGGTCACAGCCAAAGTACTGAGTCTTCCCAGAGTTTGGTTTGTGGGTTGGATGGAGCACCCAGCAATTATCTGCTGTGTTGAATAAGCTGTTCCTATCACGTCACATTTCTGTGCATTAAGCTGATCTGTGTTGACATAAGTGGGATGTCAGGGAGTGCGAGCTGGGACTCCTGATACTTTGCACAAAGCAGAGATGGATAATTGAAAAAGATGTTCCCTTCCACAAAGCACTGCAGGCCACCTCATCATCCCTCTCTTTCTGTTCCCCCTGCATGGATAAATTGAAAATGAGTGCACTGCTTGCCTCCTGCTGCTCTCCCACTGTCTCTCCTTCGTGCCACTGGCAGCACAGCTCAGTGTGGATGGATGATCCAGTGGGAGATGTGCATTCTGCCTCTGCCATCAAACCATGTCACAGTGCCTGGGACCTGGGTGGTCAAACAGGGCAAACCTCTGTAAAACCCAGGTGGAGACCACCTGGAATCACATCTTGCTCCTGAAGGCAGCTTCCCTTCCTTCTGGCTTCGAAATGTTTCTGCATTTACATTTAGATAAAACAGTTCTCACTGCACAGCAGGCCAGGTAAGAAAACAATCCCAAAAATCCCAGGCCAGAGGTCAGGGATGCAGGATGAGAACCAGGACCCCCATGGGGTGGACTCCACTCCACTGGACCATCATGCACACCCACTTATTCCCATCCTCTGCTCAGAGACCACAGCAATTGTGCTAAAAGAAAGGCACAGAAAAGCAGAAACACAGAGAGCAGCCCCAAGCTGCTCCCACCAGGCACAGGGATGAGCAGGGGAGCAGCACTGGGATTTCCCAGTGGAAGCTGATACCATTTAAGTGCCATAATCTACAACATGAGCCCAGCCTTGGCTCTGCCTGGCCCCCATCGATCCCCAGCCTGGGCTCGGGGGAGCTGCAGCTCTCTTCCAACTCGGTGCTGTGCTGCGTGTTTTGACTGGAAGGTATGATTAACTCTGAATGTCAAAATGTACTTAGGGGTTGAGGAATAAACTCAGGGGAGATGAATGTAGTGAGACATGCTATTATTTAAAAATACCCTGAATGATTTATGCACCCTCTGCAGCCCTCATGCACCCCCTCACTAATGCTTATGCATTTTTGGACTTCAGTTTTCAGCTGGTAGTGAGGTGTTTCTGCCTTGAGGAGCAGGAAAAAAGGTTCCTGACACTGAACTGAAGCTCATAACCCACTATAAACCCAGCACTGCATGTTCCTGGCCTTCTTCCACATTTCAAGAACTCAGAAGTACTCAGCAAAATGATCAGGACACAGGTTTACAACAGTCAGGAGGAAATCTTTTTCCCCCGCCATGCATAATTGAGTGACTCTCTGCCATGGGATTATGGAGAGTGAAAGGTAAATAAATTCATGGGCAGATTAGAGAAATTTATAGAAGACAGGACCAAGTAATAGCTGTTAAATGGGATGATCGAGATGCAATTGCTGCTTAGAAAATCACCAAATTCTGATTGCAAGGAGGAGCAGAGGAGCAGGATGCTTGGGGAAGTGCTGCTCTGCATGTTCTCCTGCTCATACTCTTGTTTAAGCACCTTGTTTAAGGCATGAGCTGGGGATGGAAGGATGACTGTTCTGATTCACAAATGGAATATTTAAGTTCCTCCCCCAGCCTGGTCACCTCCCCGCAGGCACCATCCAGTCCTGACTCTGACACAGCCCAAACCTGCAGAGGATTCACCTCCATCATCACCACCAGCAAGAGGCTGTTCAGCAGAATTGAACATTGACTCCACGAGGAAAATAAATTATAGTAATCATTTTGGGGGGTTATAAAACCAGTTCATTCTGCAGATATAAACATTATAAACTAAAGTGTAAAATAAATCATTAAAAATGGGAACACAGCAGGAGAAGAAAAGAAGTAAAGGGGAAAGGAAAGGAGAGGTAATGAATCTGGAAGGACAGATAAGCAGCTGAAAGATGAAAGAGGAAAATAAAGTCAGAAAACAGACCTGCAGTGGAAGGACAGTGTCACAGAAACAGACATTTGAGGGGCAAGTTCATTTGGTGACTAAAGTCAGGGGATTTAATGTTACCTGCAGATTTACAGCTTAAACTTTCAAGGAAGTAAAATTTTGAGTGGTTACAATGTCATCTAACCTTCCAGAAACATCACCAAGTGGTTAATGTACATATACACTCATAATATGTAATTTTACTTAGGTATAAACACACATACCATTTTAATATACATACACACACACACACGTAATTTTTTAGGACTCCAGAAGGGGGAAAAAAAAAAAATCGTGAAAAGTACCAATGTTTGTCGTTGTCAAAGAGGGAAAGCTACATGCGTTTCATCTGCTGTTATTTCCCAGCCATGCCGGAGGTATATCACCAACAAAATGTTACCCAACAAACCCTGGGAAAGTGACAACTGAGTGAAAGCTCTGCGAAAACAGACTGAACAATTTGTAAATTAATCTGAAATGAGACAAGTGTGTCAAACATACCCATCCACAAGCACAACAAATTTTACAATTCAACGCTATGTCACCAGTGATGGCAGTTCCTTGAGAGGCACAGCCGTGGGGGAAATGTTCCAAAGCTCCAATTCCCTGCACACAGCTCCTGCCTGAACGTGGGCTGGAGCTCGGGGTGGAGAGAGGAAATTCTTGTGCTCATATGCTCTAAAAGTACATAAGCCATTGCTTTATAGCAGCAAGGCTTTCTCTGACCTTCGGATATTGCACATCAGAAAGTGGCACCTCATTATGCAGCTGCAAGAAGTTGGAGTAAAAATGGGCTTTTTCCACTGCAAAAAAACAGAACAAAAATAAAACCCACAAAACAAACTAATCCAAACCTTGTCCTACAGCCAAGACGCATTTGGGTCCTTTCCTCGGTACAAATCCTTCTCTGTGGAGTAATAGAGCTCAGTGAATAAAACCTGCCCCTCCTTCCCAATTCACTCCGAAGTGGAGATGATTAAAATGAACCATTTATCTTGGTCCCCTCTGTGCAGGGCCGACCGCTCCGAGCCGCGAGGAGAAGGTGTAGTATTGCTTAGCAAGGCAATTCCAACAAGGACATGGCACAGTTTCTTAGGACCAAATCCAATTAAAACATTTCCATTTTCATCTCCTGACCACCCCAAAGTAAAGCAGAGAGCGTCTAGCTCCGGAGCACTTCAAAGAGCTGTTTAATTGTATGAATATTTTAAACGTAACACAAGAGAGACAGATCCTCTGCTGCTTTCAATTAGCACAGCTTCACAAAATCAGAGCGATGCACACCAGTGAGGAGACTGGCCCCAAATGGGGTTTAAGGGGAAAAAAAACCCACCAAAAAAGCACAATAGCGCAGTACTAAAATTCAGCTTTTGCAGAACATTTAAATATTTCTAGTGTTGCTCCTCTGAGTGATGCTCTATATAGTGCTAAAATTTACAGTTATCTGATTTTAGCTATCATCCCTGCCTGGCAGGGCTAACCGTGCTTGTAGCTGGTGAGGGTGCAGCCTAAACAGAGTCCTGCAGAGCTGAGCATCACTGTGTCCTGCCCTAGAGCCCCTGGCTGTAAGGGAATGTGCATCCCCACTGACACGAGATTACCCATTTCTGAAAGTCCTAATTCTCCAGGCTTTAGCAGGAAAGAGAAGTCAAACACCACTTGAAACGTGGTGCTGAGCACTGGGTTTTGCAAGGCAGCCTCGTCTCCAGCGTGTCATGTATTGCTCTGGGGCTCTGCACGGTGTTTCTGGTAAAGCAGCTCTTGGAGTTGTCTCATTCAGGGAAAAAAACACACTCTGAAAAGTGCCTTCTGCTGCAGAGTCCAGTTGAGAACACCCTGAGTCTGAAAGGGCCAAGGAGATTATGAATAAAATACTTGTGCTTCCTTTTATGTGGAACAGTGCAGAATTTCAGGATCTCAACAGGAAAAGCTACAATTTACAGGAAAATATTCAGTCGAGTTTAAGAGACTTACACTCCCGCAAGAGACCTATTTTAGATGGCAAAACCCCCCACGGACAGAGTCCAATTATCTGGGGTTTTTCAAGCCATTTCTGTGGAACCCTGATAAATTTTTATAGAATCCTCAAAATTCCCACTCTGGTGGATCCTCTGAGGTTTTGTCATTAAGGCAATTCCTGGAAGAGCGCTCAGTGTTAGAGGGAGGAAAAAATAAAGCATGAGTTGCATCCCCAAAGAGGCAAGATACACACAGAGCATATTCACAGGGGCTACAGCAAGCAACCCAAAACTGTAAAAGCTGATGGCACATCCCTAAGTTGCTCTTCAGAGAACTTTGCAAAGTCTTGTGCTCGTATCAGTGATAATGAAAGCGATTAGCACAGTACGATTAAACTCCCCCTAGGACATTTTTTTTATTTTAAATTAAAGGTTGGAAGTTAGATTTATCCTCTTCTATAATGACTTTTGGATTATACTGTCTGAACAGCACAGTTTTAACTTGTATAAAAATATTAACCCATGAGAGAGCTCACAGAGGTTGAAGGTGTTATCAAGTCATAGAATCCCATCTAAAAACTTCCCTTCACCACTTTTTTTTCCCCCTTATAGGCCGGTAGAGTAATACATAAATCCTCATTTAATGTGTTTCTTAACCTCAAAATACTCCAAGCAGTATCAAGCACAACGAGCCCCCACAAGTTCCAGCTCCCACAACCTCAGAAAAATGCTGTGGAGTGAGAATGGAAGGAAGAGAAGCTCATATTTTAAACAAAGAAAAAACCATAAAACCAAAACCCACGCAAAGCCACCTCAACTCTGACTAACAGCCTTCCCAAGGTGAAAATCAAAATCATTGCCCTGGGACTGGTCATTTCTCTGCATGGGAAAGGGTCAGAGCTGGACAGGGAGTCTGAGGTCCCCACACTGCCCTGTGGAAGGGGCTCTTGGGTCAGGTTTGGCAGCTCCCAGCCCTCATCCTGCCAGCCTGAAACCCTCACAGCCAAGAGTTCTAGGACAAATCCTGCTCCAGCATCAGGCTGACAGCCCCTGAAACTCTGCAGGATCCCCACAGGGCACTTTGCTCCCACGGAAAAGGGTTTTCCACCCCCCCAGCCCTGCTGCCTTCTCAAAGAGCTGCTTGACAGCAAGAGCTACGGTGTCTGGGTGCTGTAGGGCTTCACCACATCCATCTTTCTAGCAGTTTCACATGTCACTGACAGAGTAGCCTATTTAGTTTCAAGGCCTGTGAAGAATTAGCGTGTGCCAGACCCAGAGCACTAAACAGACTCTCTGAAAGTTAATGGGTGACAAACTGCATACATTAAGTGCTTGGAAAATTGATCTGATGTCAGGTGAAGGAAATTTTTCCACAGATCCTCTCTTTGGGCGAACAGCTGGAAGAAAGGACCTCAGACATCTCCCATTTTATGTGTGGTGGATCTTCTCAATCCCCTTAACAGCTGAGCTCCCCTGGAGCATTGTCCCAAGGACTCCTGCTGCCATCAGGCCAAAAGCAAAGCCCCACAATGAGGCTGTAGAGCCCAACAACTGCATCCCACAGATAAACACCCACTAAGCCCATGTTCCTTCCCATCCCAGACTAATTTTCTATGTATTGCCCTACCAAGATAAAGACATTTACTTTTTTTTACATTAAGAATGTTCAGATCAATGCCAAATTTCTGACAAATTTCAGGATCAAGCGGACTTTTAAAAATAAAATAAAACAAGCTTCCACCAGCCAAGGCTTCTCCCCTGTCTTTAATATTCAGATCTGATCTACTTACCTGCCCATTGAATTCTAAAGTGCAAAGATAAGGTCCAATGTTTGCTACTCAAGAAAGTGCAAAGTCTGTGTCTCTTGCTGAATAAATTCTGTCTCTGAGTTTGAAAACAAGTGATTTATTCCTTGAATATTTGTGTAATATTTTGCCAGTGTGAAAATAGTCTTTAACATCACACTTCCATAATATTTTTTCTGAGAGTTCAGCTTTTTTTTACTGCTAGTCATCAAATATGCCACTTTCTACTCTCTTGACTTCCACTGCACAATGCCTCTCCTAGGAGACAATTCTATATGCCTTTTTAATATTCTTAAATGTTATCATATGCCTCTGCAAAACAGTTGTCAGATCTCTCACAAAAATCTAAGGGGCTGTTGTTTTGCTTGGAGTGCCTTTGCTCACAATAAATCAGATTAACAAGACTAACTAAGTGCAGTTTAACTCTTCCCACTGCGACTTGAGACTTTCCTGAGCTACACGTGCTGCACTTTTCAAGCTGTGCCAGCTATTTTTACCCATTAGCTGAAAATGAATTAGGGAAGAAGCACTCCATAATATACTTTTTTTTCCCCTCAAGTCAGCATGAGGGATGAGCAGGGTGCCTGGCAGTTGTCTCAGCACACACCTCTTCCCTTGTTACACCAACAAAAGGGGTCGACAGCCCAAAGCAGTGGGTGGCGACAGTTTGGGGGCTTGAATTCAGAGTGTCTGTTCTCAAAGCTGCCCTCAATAAACACCAAATTCCTTTTTGCCCTGTGTTTTGCCCCTGCTGTAGCTGCAGGCTGCTGGGATCCTGGCAGGATGCCTCCCATATGGGAGGCTCCTCCTGGGCACTGTCCCTGTGTCCCCGCAGCCCTGTGCCATGGAGGTGAGCACCAGCAATCCCAATAAACCTTCACCTGAGCGCACCACAGTTACTAAAAATTGACACCAGGGATCTCTGTGTCACCCAAAAATGGCGCTGGGAGAGGGGGGTTTGATCCCCCTCAGGCACACAGGGACTTGGCCCCTGGTCTTTGCCATGCCCAGTTGAGATTCAGATCACAGCAGTGAGCAAAACCAAGAGGAGCACCTCTGCCTCCTCCCTCAGCACCAGCCCAGTCCATCCTCCAGGATCTGGGACTGGAAGGAGAACCCAAACAGAGCAAGATAAGCACCCTAGATTAGGATCTTAAGGCACCAGCAAGCAAAGAGGCTGCAGAAACCTCCCTTTCCAGTATTTCCTGTTGGATCACCCAGGCAGGTCTCTGGCAGGCTACAGACAGCCCTCAAGGGAATCCCTCCTCATCCATCCTCATTCAGGGATAGCAGGAGCTTCACAGGGCACCAAGGATCCCAGCTTGTCGACAACAACCTTATTAACCCAGCAATTAAGGCTAAATTTGACCAGCCCTTTACCAAGAAACCACTTGCACACAATGCTTGGGGTATTTAACATTCCTTGATCACTGCATAGCTCAATTAACTTGTACCAGTCATTTCCTGAGTTTATAAAAAATAATAAATAAATCAATATGCAGCTATCACTCCTCATCTGAGACAATGAGCAGCATCATCCCTGAATTTAGTGTCCTGAGGTGGAAAACAGCAGAGTAACAGATCATAGAGAAGGTGCCATAAACATGTTACCATCAAAACAGAGAAAAGCCAGTGGAAATGAAGTAGAAATATTTAACAACAAGATTCTAATCACTTGAAAGGGACCTGGATTCTGTCCTGCCCCTTTGAGAGCAGGGAGCTCAGACAGAGGACACCTCTCCAGAGAGGCATTGCCTTTTCATACACATGAGAACGTGCATTTGTAAGGAGACTGATGGACAAAACTTAGAGCTACTACTTCCCAAAGAAGCCACTCTCATTGAAATTCCTGATGGATTTGTGTTCCCAGGTATTCTCTGAAAAAAACATGTCACTGTCAGCAGGGGAGTGACTGGGAGGAGAAAGCACAATCTATATCTTAAATCAGAAGGATCTCAGCAAATGAGCTGGCCAAGGAACAGCACAAGAGAAATGGGGCATATGATGAAAACACATAAATCTGTCCTCCAGCAACCTTGATGCCACAATTTCCAGACACCCTCTCGGAGGGCTGGACCTCTTGTTTCCAACTCTTTTTCATGAGTAATTCAAATTCACGAAGTGGACTGAAAACTTCAGCCAAACTTGTATCACCACACAGAGTCTCAGGTACCTGAAGGAATTCTGTGTTGTGAATCCCTGTGCAAACTGGTGTGTCCATGGGTGGCTGGGCCATCTCTGGCCCTGGAGCTCAGCTCAGAGATGCTCAGGTGATTCAGAAATCAGGAAGTTATGATGCAGAAAACCTCTCTAAGTCTATTAACCCATCTGACCAACAACACATGGAACAGTAATTTTAAGACAGGGCAATCCAAATGGCAGACACAGTCACAGCAGATCTGAGCCACCAGCAAACCTCTCCTCAGCCTTCCAAGGTCCCAGCCCTGTGGCATCTCTGGGAGGTGCTGCAGACCCCCAGGGCACTGCTCTGAGCTGATGTCTGAGGGTACCCCAGCCCCACATCCCACTCCCAAGCTGGCACACAGCACTTCCATCCTCTTCCCCAAGGTGCCAGTCCCAGCATGGATAGGAGCCATCACTCACCTCCCAAACTGCCTGGCCACAAGCGTGAAAAATGAGGATGAGAACAGAACAACAGCAACATTTTAGTGCATTTTCCAGTATAAAACTCGCCAGCTCATTCAAAACCAACAGAGAAACTTGCACCAGCAGCAAGGTCTGTTCCTTCAGGCCCAGTAACTCAGTGAAAAGGTTAACTCAGAAAAACTCTCTGTGTTAAATAAGCTTCCAAGGCTTTTCCTTGTCTCTCACCTGGGCTCTTTCCTACTAATTGCTTCATAACAGCTCAGCCACCAGCGCTGTAGTGGGTGCCACGTTTCCATAAATGCTCTGAGCTGAGCCTGGCCACAGAGAAGCTCGCTGAGAACAGGAGTTGGACCAGCTGTTCACTTGACCTATGTATTTTTTTTTTTTTAATATGCAATTGCAAATCTTATCTTTTCTACACATATGGCTCCTCTGCAGAAAATGCTTTTTCTGCTAAGAGACCCCCCCCGGGGGCATAGCATTAACTGCAAACAAGCAATGCAAATACTGAAATGTTTTATCACCCTACAGAATACAAACGCAAAAACAATATTTGACACAGAGCTATTTTTCAAATTATTTAAATTTAAAAAAAAAATAAATAAACAGGTGGCCAAAGTCTTCTGTAGGTACATCCAAATAACAAACATTACAATTTAAATAGCAACTGCTTACTGTTTCCAGTGAGACATGGTATTTAAAAACTGGGGCCTGTTTTCACATATTTTGACCATATTTTCACATTTTCCCTTTATTGTGACTCTTCAGATGACCTGCACCCATAAGCAAGCCAGGCAGAAATCAAAGACAGGGGAGAACTGAGGCAGGTTTGCTATGGAAAACTGCAGGCAGGAGGCTTTCCTGGGGAATAAACATCCTGCTGTGTTACTTGCACACATCAGTGCAGAGAAACAAGTTTTCAAGGAAAAGTTGAGTTTTTTACCTGAACACAAGACTACTCATGCAGCCTTTCCCCAGGAGACTAAATTATTGCATTGCTTGGGAAAAAAAACAGATCAAGCTTAGTGCAAGCTAAGGATCTCCACGGAGCAGTTTGGAGCAGGAAGCAATTACTGCTGCAATGTGGGCTGCTGGAAGCCAGAGGCAGGGACAAGGACAGGGGATGCAAGAGCTGGGGCATGTCAGAAGCACCACAGGTATTTAACTCTCGGCAGCTGTACAAGATACCACTTCAACACTTCTCCTGAGAATTATTTTGTTGGGTTTTGGGCTGCCGTGTGAATTCCCAGTAGGTTTTCCATGGTTAAGTTTCTGAGTTCATATATATATATAAATATATGATGATTTGATTGAACCCATAAACTCAGCTGAAACTGCTGAGCTTCATCCAGTTAAGAGGTAAACCAATGTAAAATCCAAGCAGTGTCTGGGCAGCTGAGTCAAAGGTCAAAATTTGTAACAGAGAGCAAACCTGAGGGAGTTTCCTGCAATTTCAGGTTTCTGACACTGCAGAGGTAAGTTTTGAGCTATTAGTATAAATTGACAACTTTTTAAACAAATATTTTAATATTATTTCAAATGTCTTAATATCCCTGAGTACTTCAGCGTCTTTTGGCACCTGCCATTACCCATCTGGTTTTGCAGGAGACATTTATGGGTTTCTCTGGAGTCTGGGTCCAGTTGGGTTTATGTGAGTGCAGCCCCACACCTGGATAACTCTGTGGTTATCACCAGCACTGCTGCCTTGGCATTCTTGGCTGGTTTTGCCTCAGCTGGAATTCCCTGTGTATGGTGGTTGAGAATGAACCACTGACCATTTACACAGCCAGGATTAATCAGAGAAAGGAGAGTTATCCATTCAGAGGTGAGCAAGCCTCTATAGAGCGAAACTTTTTCCTTCTACTGCATGTGCTTATTATTTTCTCTCTCAATTTATTCCTCCTCACACTCCCCTCATCTGAAATATAACACTGGTTTTGCCAAAACTCACCTTGTGAAATGAACCTTGCTTATTGGAGCACCTTTGCCAGGCACTGGGTTATTACTGGTCTCTTCCCAGATGTTCTCCTTTCACTGCAGCCATCATTCTCTGCACAGGAGAAGTGCATAAACCTCCAAAAGAATCATCTTGTGCTGAGGCTTCATGCAGCACAGGATGCTGCCTAAGCAAACCTCTGCTCTTCAGTACATCTGTATTTATTTTTCTAAATCACTGAGGAGACTCCACCAAAATGCAAAACCCCCACAAGTGATTTTCTAAGATAAGCGAGTTGTCAGCTTTGCTGCTCACATCAGGTTTGACAATCTCAGGTACAGGCTGAGCTTTTGCTCTGCTTTTAGATTTTTTCTGAAACCCACAAGCAGCCTGCCAGAGAGCTTGACTTTGATAGGTAGCGAGTCTGGGTCATCTTACTGGCAAGTTTTCACTTGGGTATCCTTTCTAGGATGAAACATCCTCGTTTATCATGCAAGAAATGATATTGCAGTAGTTGGCTGATTTGGTACCATCAGAGGAACAACTGAGGGTACAACCTACCTCTTCTTTAACTAGGAGGAAGAACAGAGAGATTCATGCTCTTGTCAGCTGTTCTCTGATCTGCAGAGACAATTCCTCAGCATTCACCAAGGTGGGGAATGCAGAAATCCTTCTCCTCGTGGTGAAGACTGCACCATCACTGGTGATCACTGAGGCTCTGGTTTTATCCTCAGCCAAACTCAGTTCCCTGGCCAGACAACTGCCTCATACCTGGAGGGGCAGCAAGAGTGCTGCACTCCTGGATGGATCTACATAAACAGGAATGAGGGATCTGCTCATACCTTTATCTTTCTGAACAAGAAAAGAAAAACACTTAACGCCTGGCCAGAGCAGGGACCTACCCAGCAGCTACAGTAGGAAAGATCCTGAGGAGCATCCCATGCCAGGAGCAGAGCTCCCATCCTTCTTCAACCCTGCCAGGTCAAGCAGCCTCAAGTGCTGCACATCCACACATGACAGAGAGCACAGCTTGGAGCTGTGTGCTGGGATACAGGTCCTGCATGTGTTTTCACTTAGGAAACATCATCTTGATTGGTGTGTCCTGCCCAAACCTGTGCTCTGCTCCAGTCCCGAGCAGCTTGTGACTCCCTGTACCAAAATCTCTTCCAACCCCAGCCTTCCCAATACCTCAGTCGTGCCTTTCATGTTACACACCTTCCTCTAGACCATCCCTTCTTAATGCATGTGATCCCTTTTAGATCCCCCTATTCCACCGCTTGGTCTCCCTCATCCTGGTCCAATCACCAGAAAAACTCAGCTGACCACATTAAGGTAGTAGAAAGCACTTTGAAGCTTATATCTTAAATAAAACTGCAATTAAATGAGTGATTTCTCCCTTAAATCCCTCATGAGAGCAGGGGGTGAGAACACTAGGGGGTGCCCCATTTAGACGAGAAAAAATCCTGGCCCACTCAGACATGTGTGTGCATCAGGGAGAGAATACCAACCAAACAAATAATGATGCTAATTCTTCTATTAATATTGAAAATTTGGAAAAGCTGTGTACATCTTCGGGGAATACTTAGAGCAAGATCATTGGAGTATGGCACCTCTGGAGTGCAGCTGTAATGTAT
This sequence comes from Pachycephala philippinensis, assembly GCA_013397055.1. Classification (NCBI taxonomy): domain Eukaryota; kingdom Metazoa; phylum Chordata; class Aves; order Passeriformes; genus Pachycephala; species Pachycephala philippinensis. The sequence goes on from VWZT01015357.1 coordinate 601,387, forward strand.
GTAATGGAGTGAGATGCCAAAGGAAAAATGTCAGGTTGGAGCAGGGGGTTCCGAGCACAACACCAGCTCTGCAGAGCCAGGACAGCAGATCCAAACAAGGGCCTGCAGTCTGGATATTATTTACATTTTTCAAACTGAGGGTGCCCCTGCTCCCCAGATTCCCACAGGGAGATGGAAGGAGGCGTCCTCTGCAGCAGTGATGTTCTCCCACTCCCATGGGAGAGATGTGCCCATTCCTCCTCTGTGTTACAAATCACACAGACACTATCTGCTTGTCTAAGGTTTTCCAGGAAACCTTAAGGACAGACCAAAGCTGAATCTAAAGATCCATGATTGATTACAAGCCTGAAGGTGCTGAGTGAAGCACCAGGCCAGCAGGACCCCATCTCTCACTGCTGGAGAGGGCAGGGGGTGAGATCCTGAGTCTGCTGAAGTTATTGGTGAAAGGTCCTTGCTGAGCAGGATTTCACTTCCCAAGCTTTCCTGGGAGTTCCACGCCAACAATCCCGGCTGTTGGTCCTGCTGCCGTGCTGCACAGCAACTTCTGGCTGAGGGAGAAGTCCATTCCCTGTATCAGCTTCTTTCCCACGTTGCTCTGCAAGGGGGGAACCAGAGGGAATACTGGCTTCTTCCTGGCTTTGTGCAGGACTTCAGATAATGAGATACCTCTTAGAGGAGCAAGGATGAAGCTGTCCAGAGATGTTTCCAGCAGCCACTGAGCACTCAGCAGCATCCTCAGATGACAGAAAGAAAAATTATCAGTGGAGGGAATTAGAAGGAGTTTCTCTGTTTTCTGGCTCAAAAAAGGAAACAATGTCAGTGTTTAAAAAAGACATTTCCTGACTGTAATCACATGAATCAGAGTCTCATAAGCTTTTATTAAAGGCTCAGACAAGAAATCTGAAGTATGTGATTAGTGAATGCTACAAAGCCTAATGGGAAATGTTCTCTCTTTCCAATAACTTGAGAGCACATAAAGCTAAATCAACTATTTTGTGATTTTGAAGGTACAGTGGGATAAAACATATTTCAAAGGAGTTAACATGGCCAAACTAATGCATCAGAATGTGTCAGGTGAATGAATTGTATGTATGGCTGGAGAGCAAAAACTGGGGGTTTATGTCAAAGGGAACCAATGCCTCACTTTTTCCTGCTGTGCTCCATAAATCCTCTTATTTAAACACAGGGGTAGTTAAGATTAGCACTTCTATTTTCTAGCTCTTTGGTTTGGGGAACTTTTCCCCTCATAGTGCAGCACATGAATCACTCTGAATAAAAAAACCCCTCTGTAAAGAGCAAAAAAAGTAGTTATTCAGTGATTTAGTCACGACCACTGGAGAAAAAAGTTCGTTCTCTTCTTTTTCCTCCCTTTTAGCCTCCAGATGTGGGCAGAAGGAAAATTCACTTGAAAAATGCAGCAGCTCTTTGTGTGGTGAGCTGATTGAAATAAACCCTACCTGCCTTTGCATATGTTTGCAGTTTAAAATGGATCTGTATTTACACTAGATGAAATATTTACCAAAATGATTACGAACATTTTTCATTTGCATAAGTCAATGAATTATATCTCTAATGCTGTTTGAAGGATTGGAGCATTTTTTGCAATGAGAAGCAATGCTTTGGCAATACTATTTTTTCGTATAGTTAAAGAATTGGCTATTTCTGGCAGAACATTTACTATCAGACAAATATTCGAAGCAGTTCTGAAGGTTTCTCATTATCGATAAATATTAGAGTCTCAGTTTTTAAGTCCTTTGCCACTTATTAAGAAACTCAAGCAGACAGCTCTGCACATTAAAGCTCAGGCCCACTTTCCAATGCAGTGGGAAAAATAAATTCTGAGAGAAACCTGTTGCTGTCAGCAGAGACACCAGAGGAGAGGAAGAAGGGAAGGAGAACAAACACATCTAAAAACTGAAATACCTACAGCAAAGCCAGGCTCCCAACAGGTACAATTTGCTGTGCGTCTCCAAAGCCAGTGGATCACTGTGTCCCAGCAGCCAAGGCTTTGCCCACGCTGCCATGCTTGTGCAACCCAGCAACAGTATTTCTTCTCTGGCAGAGACTCCATCTGTTGTGCTGTTACAGCATCTGAATTTGCTGGGGTACTGCCAGAAAGAATGTTTTCTTCTCTCTTTGGAGAAACAGCCATCTTCCAGATGATCCTTGCTCTACTGAGCATTAGGAAGCCACACTGAGGTGTCCTCCAAAGAGAAAGACCCACTGGGAAAGTGTTTTGCCAGCCTTTATCTGAAAAGGTGGCTCAAACTCACCAGTCCAGTTTTGGTTGCTCCCAAATCTTCTGTTCTTGTGCTCGTTTGAATGGGAGGCTCACGGAGACCTTATATGTTTACACTGTCCAAGTGTTGTCCTTTGCTGTAGAAACTTAGGGTGGTAATAGCATCACAAATGCTTTGTTTATTACACATTATTGTCAAATTCCTTACCTCAGTCTTCCAAAGGGAAGAGGAGATTAACAGTACAACAGCAGCATGGCAGCATTAGGGATGCTGGAATAATCTTTCTAATTGGTCTTGGAAGGAGTGAGCAGTGATTTCCTTCGAGTGATTTTCATTAACTGAGCTCCTTCTTATTGCTTGGGTGTGGGTTATGAATATAACAGTTTTCACATGAGTGTACCTTCAGTTCAAACACAGTTCAAACACAATATAATCTGCTTCAGTAAACAGGTGGAAGAATGCAGTTTTCAGCAGCATTTTTATTAAGTACTGGCAAAGCCTCACGCATGTTAATGCTTGATAAAAATACAGCCAACCCAGATGCAAAACTGTGTGGTGAGTTAAGGCATATGACAGGTTAAGCAAAATAAACCCAATACCAAATGATACCCACCATCCCTGCAAACCCAGCTCACAAGCAGTAGGAAGTGGAAGGGGAGCCTGTGCTCCTCAGTACATCAAATTTCAACCACCCACTTTCTAAAAAAATTGTAATTTACCCCAGGAAGGCTGTCTGAATAACCCCCACAGAATAACCTGGTTAGACATTTGCAAGTGGATTGCATCTTGTAGTGCTGCTGAATTCATTCTGTGGGAGAGCACTGACAATGTGTCACTTACTTCATACTCACATTTACAAACACAGTGAGAAGAATGGGAAATTAGATGTTCTTATGGCCTCCATATGCTAAATCCTACAATTTCACGTTATTTGCCACACTGGTTTTCTTTATTCACTTTTGGTTATATGTGTAGCCTACACAAAAATGAGCTGAGGAGAACACTTGATTAAGCAACCAGAGAGTCGTGTGTCCTTACCCACAAGAAGTAGACAACCTGAGTAGTCACTTATTTTGTGTGAGAGCTCTGTGATCACTTTAAATCACTGTAAGCTGCCTCTGCCACCAAAACAGCTGTTCCTGTCCTGCCTTGCTTCATCCCATCCCATCACTGCATTTCAGTCAAACATCTCCACAGCTGCATGGCAAAACACAGAAGGGATCTGAGCCAGATTCAAATTACCCTGATGGAAACCAACAACTGTGTCTTATGGTGGTCCTAAGGCATTAAGAAAGGCATTATTCCATCTTGGAACAAAATCATACAGGATGTTTCCAAGTAGATTGCAGTACAACATTTTCCATGCCTGTAAGAATAAGATATTTCTATTTAAGCAGTAAATACCAATCCTTCTGCAAAACCAGTTCAGGTTCCCAGTTGTCATTGTTCCAAATTTTGCACCACGGTGCTGATTTCAAGGCTCTGGGGCAGATCTGATTCAGTGTGACCACGTGCAGCTCCCCTGGGTCCTCAGGGCTGGTGCTGATTTCATTGGGGATGCACAATTGTGCAGCAAATATGAGGCTGTGCCCCTCACCCAAGACATTCACTTGAATTACTGCAGCTACCCCGGGATAAAATCCATGGATTTCACAGGGTTACACCAAGAAATACCCTTAGCCCTGAAGCTGGATGACAATACAAGCAGCCTGAGCTGTAGGAGTAACCAGAATTGGTGAGCAGTTCAGAGATGCTCTTTCAGACAGTTGTTTTTGCTACATTACCTCATTGCCATTTTTCTTCTCCATTAGACTGTGCTGTTATGACTCCCTCATATAGGGTCATCTCAGGTCTGCAGGGTACAGCATTGAAATGGAGAGAGGGGGATATTTTAGGTCTACTGCAGAAAAACATGACTAAGCATGGATGTTTACAATAAGGCTAAAGAATGGTACAAGGAAGAAACATGAGAATAAAAAGATTTTGCTACACATCTCCCTTCCCTGAGCAGTGTTCACAAATTAAGATCGTTTAGGTAAGAAGATCTGAGAGCTAGGGTGGAGGTGAATCCAACTACACCTGTGCATGACCCGCTCTGGGAATGTCTGGCAGGGCAGGACTGACTTCAGTCAGCTCTCCAGTTGAGGCTAATGTGGATCTGTGCCCTGGTTGCATCCAAACTCCCTTCCCAGCACAGGGAATCCATAGAAAAATCACTGCCAGGTCAGCATCTATCACAGCACTACTACAAACACGTGCTCTGTCCATGGTACAGTAGGGCTGGGGGAGCGCAGTGGTTTCTTGGGGGCAGTGAACAATCCAGTAGTTGGTGTTTCTTGCTCCTTTGTCAAGTTTTCACTATGCTGCTTAATCAGTACCTCTGCAAGCAGGGAATGTGGGTTGTGCTAGTGCTTTTGCTGCATTCCTGCTGCAGGGAAATTGTCCTGGTTATGCACTAAAGTCTTCACCACGATGACGGCGAGAAACAAGGAGTTTAATGCTTGATGGTATTTTCACAGTGTCACTGAGACAATGTGCAAGAGCAAAAGCAGCTCAGTTCAATTCGGGTTATTTAGGAACTACTTGAAACACTGCTAAAGGACTATGCAATGTAATTAGGCACCAGGTCAGAAGAGCTCCCAATACTATAAATAACTTAGTTTTGGAAACATCTTTTCCTGTTCATTAGGAAAAGCAAGTGTTAAGTGAGTAATCTGTCTCTTCAGTGCAATTTCAACACAATATATGTCATGACTTGTCTTACAAAATGAATTACAGGGCTCTCTGATAAGGCTTCATTTTACTAATAGTAAAGTGGCTGCATGCACCCAATAGGGCTTTGTTAAGATGGAAGCATATTGTAGCACTAATGAAGCATGAGTTCAGCCTAATTAACAGGATGGCAACAGCAATCATACAGCCTTTTCATTCACTTTTATACATTCTGTCAGGGTAACAAAGTTGTGTTCGGCACTGCTGGAACCCTCTGGCTTTGCTCCCTCTTTGCACGCCTGCTAATCCCGCTCCTTTGTTCCAACGGGCCCGGCTCCAGCCCAAAGCTAAGCCCATATAATCATGGATAATAAGGCAGGGCCCCTGGGCAATGGCCCTGCTCAGCCGCCCACCTGCCAGCTCCCACTCCTCATATTTAACTTCAGGCACAAGAGCTGATCCCTTGCAATCAGCGGGGGCGCTCACAAATTCCCAGCTAAGCACACACTAAAGTGCTTTACTGGATTACGGCCACGGTTTGTATTGTGAGAGGAAGAGTCACGGGCAGAATTTATTTTCCTGAATAACCTGTTTTAGCCATGTTGGAAAACAATAGCATTTTCATTACCCACTTCACAACTCACCTGAGTGAATAGGAAAGGCTCCTTGGCTCCAGATGCTCTTTCATTTGGGCTTGTAAGATGAGCCTTTGAAGGGCAGTCCAGGGCAGGTGAGCTATTTGTGTCTGATGTGGGTGTGATGGAGGAGATATCCAGAGAGAAACTAACTTTGTTTCATTAATTTCGACATGTCCCGTCGAAATCCCTCATTTGAAGTGCTGAAAATAAGCCTGCAGACGGGGAGCCACAGATCCTCTGCGTTGGCCCAGCTCCAGCTAGGGTAATTACATGCTGTCTGGCTGAATCCCCTCATATGGCTTCAAATGCAAAAGTCATTCTCCACTTTTCCTCCTGAAATACTGCAATGTGGCCCAGCAGTCTCAGAGTGGCAGCTGAGCAGTATCTGCAGCTCAGCAGTGGTGGGAACAGTCTCTTAAGGACTAAATAAAGGTTGGATTCCTTCAGCAACCACCACAGCTCCCCTGGAGAAGATTTTTGTGCTTCAAGGTATGGCTCCTGGCCCGTGAGAGCTTCCAGATGGCTCAAAATGAGCACAGATAGGGCTGGTGGAAGGGTTAGCGCAGAGATACCCCCTACACCACACAATTTTGGACAAAATCAATCTCCAACTCTGTAGTATTGAAACCCGACTGCAGAAGGTCACCTTTCCACCTCATTGTAGTCAATGGTGTGGCCCTGCTGTCAGTCCACTTGGGACATCCTCTCCATAGCAACTGCTCCAAAATCATTTAAGATCCACACACAAAGTCAAGGTCAGAGATTGACCATCTCCCGCCTTCAGAATGAATTTGTCTTTCCTTGGTTGAAGCAAATCACACACTACATTTTTACATAGAGTAACTTTGTAAGCAGCATGAAAAGAGATGAAGGAAGCTGTGATCAAAGCCTTCGGTAAGACTACAGTCATTGAGGGCATCTAACAAGATGCCAGATTTTGCTCTTGTTCTAAAGTGTTCTTCAGAAGCTGCATTTTCGTTTGATCACATATTTAAGTAAATCAGATCACTGCAGCAGGACTTTCACTGGAAGAATTTTATTCTCTCCTACCAGTCACAGGGTATGACAAACTGATAGGAGTAGGAAAGATAACTCACTGTTCTTAGGGGAGACTTGAATAAAACAAAATTCAGACAGAAAGGCTGGACAGCTTCCTAGGCTGACAATGTGTGGGGAAATCTCTCTCTTGGTTAATGCATTTCAGGTCTCACAGTGACTTGTTTTTTACTGCAACAAAGCTGGGTCCAAACAAAAAGAGAGGTGGGACACTTTGGACATCAAGTGACATCTCTCATGTCCTGTCCTTTGCTGGACTGCTTCTTGCTCTTGCTTGTTGTGTTGTTCCACAACACAAAAGTGGTTGCATGTTCCTTCTCTGCAGTGTTTCTGAATGGTTATATTTTATCTGCACCTTTTCTGAAGCATAAAGAGTTCCTGTAACCTTGGCATTTTACATCCTTGAAGAGTTTTAGCAATATCACCTCAGGTTCCTGCAAACATCAACATAATAAACACATCTCTTCCCACTGTGCTGATCAGACAAGCCAAATACTGAATAAACCCAGGCACTAGATTATCCTCTTATTCCTAAAGGTTTGTAGAGGAATTCTTCCAGATTAGAGGTACATGATGATAAAATCATAAATGCAATGCTGTCCTTTACTTAACCTAAACATAGATCTTCAAGTTCCCAAGAGGTTCTTTCCCTTCCAGGAATCTAGTTTACCTAAAAAAGATACAGTTCATTTGTACATAGTGAAAAATAATTCTTGGGTACTAGTTTATCATAGAATAAGATTAAAATCTCATTCCCTGGCTACATTTTGTTACTTTTACGGAACAGCAGAAATGCCTGCAGTGAAAGTAAGATGAAAAGCTCCAGAAGTATTACTCACTCAAAGGGTGAAAAACGTGCAAAGAACAATCTCTTTCCAAGTGTTTTCAGTTCATACTAATCTACCAGGAAAGGAGCATGACAAGCTTTTGCTAAGTATGGCATCAAAGCAAAGCTCAGGAACGCTCAGGAAATTTTCAGTTGCAGGCCCTGGTATGACATACATCTTTATTTTCAGGTATCTTCTCCCACGTCTGGCTGATAAAGCATTACTGGGGAACTCCTAAGAACTGAAGGAACTGATTTGGGAACAGGTTGTAACAATACATTACAATGAAGCCTTCTACAAATGGATGTCAAACCATTTTTGTTGATCTGAGAAAAATATTAGAATAGGAAATGAAATTAGGAAATTATTAGAAACTAAAAACTTTGAGACAAAATGTGTGCAAGCTCAAGACACAGACAAATAGTTACAAAATGGCTTTATTCTCCCAGGGAACATAGCACCATCAGCAACAAATATGCTGCTTGTCTGTATTTATATTCCAAGCAGTCTTGTTTCCCATAAATCATTTGTTCTACATTTGCCTGGATTTTGTTCTTCTGGTTTTTTGTTGGGTTTTTTTTTTTCTGAAATAAATCCTATCCATTAACACATAATGGCATGGGACATGTCCCCATGCATAGGCAGAAGTGTTTCACTCCAATCTGTCTAGATACCCCACTCCTGGGACATTTTGAGTTGTGTGACAGTGACATTCTCACAGCACAGTCATCAACTCAGATGCAAAAGAGCTGATTTTCTCAACAGATGCTGTGTCTGCAGATGGAGCTGGCAGGTCCATGGCTAGGGAAGAAGAACACGAGCTATCATGAGTGCCCTGGGAGCACAGGGTGTTGAGCAGAGGGGGCTGGAGCTGTAAGGAAAGGATGATGCCCAGCAGCTGGATCTGAGGACAGTCTCTGCCAGCTGAGTGCTGATCCCCATGGCACTGATTGAGGTTAAACTGCAGGGCCTGGTGGGTGAGATGCTGCCTCTTCAGAAAACCTGGGAGGTAGGACTTCAATGACTCCAGGATTCCACCCTTGCCGTTGAAAAGGTGTTGATTTTCCTGTTATAACCTATTTCTTCCAGAAAATAAAGCAGTTTGCACTCTCTCTTATTTGAAAATAAAATTTTGGAAAAAACTCTTCGCACTTATTTGAAAAGATGCAGGGGAAAAATAAATGCTACTGAAAATACTACTAGAAAAATATTGGGAGCAGAAATGGGAAAGGTTGCTCAAGCCATGTTTTAATAGAAAGAGCTGCAGCTCTAGACACGCACATACAGCTCAGCAGATGGCAAAACACTGCAATTCACCAAACTTTCTTTTGTCTAAGCTGGGACAGGTGCTCAAGTGCTGTGAGTTGAGGTTTCCCATCTCTCCACCCAAGCCTGCAAGTCCTCTGCTGAACTCCTCTCCTGCTTCACACTGACCCAACCCCTCCAGAGCCAGGAGGCACCAAGAGCAGCAAGTGGGCAGACAACCTTCAAACCCACTGCTTGTTCTCTCAGCTCTTTTTGCTTTGAACCCAAATTTCAGGTGGGCAGCAGCCAGGGCAGAGAGGAACAGGGCACAGCTGCTGCAAGGACAAACCCTGCTGCAGTGTGTAGGACAGAGAAAGCTGACCCATCCCATCCCATCCCACCATCATTAACACGAGCTCCTGCAAGGAAAATTACAGGGGAAAAAGCATTCAAGCTCTTTTTTGAAATGGTCTTTCCTTTTTCTGAATGTTGTTCTCCTCTATTTCAGGTAGCTGATTGAGGACTTTTCCCCATTACCCACAGCTGGAAGTAAGAAACCCATGAGGAAAACCCTCACTGCCAATAAATGGCTCAAAAACTTCCCCAGCCGGGGACCTGCCAGGGCAGGAGGATTACAGTAACCAGCATCAGCAGATTTGCATATTCAAAGACTGTAATTGAGGAATGAGCAGTAATGCCATTATGCAAATCCCCGGGCCGAAGCCAGAGCTGAGCTTACACATCCTTACCGAAATAAACCCGCGGGGGCAAGCACAGCCAGGGAGCAGGGATGGCTGAACGGCAGGAAAAGGCACCGTAATTCATCAGTAACTAACTGTGCTCAGCCCTGAACTCCGGCAGCCGAGCCACCTCCTTCCCCCCTCAGTATTAGATATATTTGAGCTCACAGTGCTCTTCTGGGTCCACGGTGAGTTAGAGGGCAAAATTATTGCCTGCAACAGGAGAAAGGCCATGGAAGTATATCAATAAAACAGCATCCTTTCATGTGCTACCGGTGAGCTAAGCAGCCATTATCATGGTCCTTTTCTTATTTTTTTCTTAACCCTTTTCAACCTCCTCATCAGCAGAACTGAACCTGAGGAGGTGTATTTCATCTGGGGGATAATTCTTCATCAACTCCACCTGTGAACTTGTGCTTCAAGGTCAGCAAAGGTTATGGAGAAATGAGTAGTTCAATGAGTGGCACATTTAAAAGCAATCAGTAATTACAGGAACTTTTTTTTTTACTTAAAACACCTGAAATACAGCCATGCTTTCAGAAGGATTCTGTTCGAGTCTGTCACACATTATTTTCCACAATACATGGCTGACTCTGCACCAGCAACTCGCTTCACCTTGATTCATGAATAACTATCCCCCACTTCCTACTGTAAATACAATTCTAAACATATGGGAGAGAATTTATAGTGAATTAGGGTTGTACATTATCACTGTGATCAGCTGCATTTGTTACCCAGCAGATGTCTGAGTAGTAAAAATCCCCCATGAATACAGTATCCTGGAGTTTCCCAATTCCTTGATAACTGGTCCAAGAATTTCTCAGTCCTGCTGTGCTCTGATCGTGGTGGCCCAGAGCAGATGCTCGCTGTCTGCCCCTCTTCTGCAGCACTAATCCCACTCTCCCCACGCTCCCAGCAGGGCATCGAGCTTCCCCTGATTTTCTCTCTCATGTTATCTTCCCCAAAAAGCTTTCCCAGTGACATTCATCATCTTCACAATACCGAAACACTTTGACGAGCTGAGCCAAACACCTCCCTGGTGTAATATCGCTGATTACCACCAGAGTTACAAATCTGATGACTGATCTGGCTGTAACTATCTGTGATGCTGACAATACTATCATAAGCATCAAGGTGGTGCCTGTAAGATTTCTCAGCCCCTGTTTGGCCCCTCTCTTCCTGGGCACCTCATGACCCCACAGCAAGGGACAAGCTCTGTTCCAAGAAAATGCCTGAAGAGAGACACAGTGAGTAACTGGCATGAAACCAAAGCCCACAGAGATCAAGCAACTAGTCCCAAAACATGGAAGGCATACGGTACTGCCTTGAGAGCTTTCACATGAAATTATCCTTCCCACTGCACTGCTTTTTCCACCCCACAGATGCCTTGCTTTTGGCGGCTCAACTCTTTCAGCAGGGAAAAAAAAGTGTCACTGTCCCCCAGCCCTCCCCCACAATGGTTCCTGTTCCTGGAGGCTACGATAACATAAATGGATATTTTTGTCCTCCATCAGATCTTTGCAGGCTGCTGCCACTGATCACTTTGCCAAGCGATCGTCGGACATGAGCCCAGGGTCTGTTGTGGTTGGAGCCACTTTTGGTACCAGGGGGCTCATGGATAGTCTGACTTGGACATACCCAGACATTTTCCTGCCCTGGACCTCCACTCCATCTCAGCTCCTCAGCACTTCATACTTTTGAGTCCCAAGGGATCAGCTTTTACCTCTAACAGCAGCGATCTTGCACACAGCACATCCCAAACATCCCAAATCACGAGCACCAAGCTTTCTTCCAGCTGTCAGACAAAGCTCTGAAGAAGTAAACAAGTGCTGTCAGATACCATCTAAACTCCTGTCTCAGCGTCCTGAAAATATTTCTCCAACCTCTTTTCTCCAACTATCACATGAGCAAGCCCTCATCATCAGTCATTTGTCTTATGTTATGTCTTCAACCTTGAATACCAGATTAGTAACTATCTTTAAACTGGTAAAAAGACCACAAGTCCTAATTCATCCTTCTAGCAGAAAGTGACTTTTTTACATAGTAAGAAAATGAACTTTTAAATGTAAGTAATGTCAATTAATTTATCATTTACTGAATTTATCATTTACAGTTCTTGTTCACTGACTCCAAAACAGCACGAGGTGTAACCCTCAGGGTAACACTGACATCCAGTTCAGTCTCTCCAGAGCAGAATCATGGTTAAAAGGCCCGTTTTTAATGCACTGCATTCATAGACATCTGCTTTTGAAACCTGGAACTAAAAGCCATGCAAAGGAGCAGAAACCCAACCGAACCAACTCACATAGCCAAAATTTTCAAGGCTTAATTGCATAAACAAAAGCATATAAAAATAACATATTTGTGTGTTGTGCAAGTACTGTTTTTTAACTTTTACCTGGCAAACTCTTCAAGGCAGGACTGTTTCAAGGAATTAAGAGTTGTAAGGTGAGGAAAGCACGAGCCCTGCTTTATTGAACAGCCATTAGCCACACTTAGAAACAGCACCATAACATTAATTTTGCAGCAACAAGATATTGGCCTTGAACAGAATTAATGCATATGCACATATTTGCTACACAGTCATAAATTTTAGTAATGCAATTTTGTGAGCCTCTTAAATGGTAACTATTGAAAAAAAAAAAAAAAAAATAGTAACAGAAAAGGCAGGGTAAAGTTCAACAGCAATATTTCATTACCAAGACAGGCAAAGAAGAGAAATGACTCAGCTTTGGTTCTCTCGTCTCCCCCCAACACTACATGAGGAAAAACACACTGCACAACACAGACCTCTGTGATTGTTGGAAGTGTGGCAGTCCAGCAGGGCAGCAGATCAAGAGCATTTCTCAATGCAGAGATACGTCTGTCACTAAAGCAGAGTTTACAGCAAAGCTTTTCAAAAGGGACCAGATTCCATATAATTTCCAGGGACAGACAAAATAATTAGCATTTCTTTAGTCCCTCTTTTTACAGTACATAAGTCCCTCTTTTCCCCCTCTTTTCCCCCTCTGTCCCTTCGTGCTGGAGGACAACTCACAGACAGCACGCTGCATACAGGCTCAAAATGAGCAGGGAAAACAGAGCAATTCTGCTGTGAATAGCAGGATTTTACATTTTTCTTAAAGAACCAGCAATCAGAACTGCGTGTTCCTACCCGAGGAGTTCATCCATACATTTCCATCCTTAATAAACGAAATCCGTTTTCAGCCCTCTGGTTGCAGAGACTGGCAGGAAATGTGGCTTCCACAGAGCTCAACAAGAGAGCAAATGGGACTTGTTTTCGTAGCCCTGCATTTTCCAGGGTGGTCTCATGATGTTTTGGGGTGATGAGAGGAGAGGCCAGGTCACATTCCCTTAAGTGCTGCCAGCCTCTCCAGTGGGACAAGGAGATCACAGACCTTGGGATTTTTTCTTAAGCTGAGGCCAAAGCATCAATGTCTGGAAGAAAATTCCCTCTTTTTACTGAGGAAATCTGGTTAACTTTGGGAAAAGACAGGATCTGAGCCTTCACTGTATGTCCAGAGACCTGCTTAGTGCCTCAGAGGAATACCCCAAAATCCACAGACCCAGGGTGCAGGGGGGCAGGGAGGAGCAGGACTGGGGATGGGTAATTGCTGCCACAATGCTCTTAATTTCTAAAAGCCTCCAGCCTCAGCAGCAACTGTGTCTCCAGACACCCACCATTTCCTCAACCCTATACTGTGTTAAGCCTTGTGGAAAACTTCCCTGGTCCAGAGAGCACTTTGCACGTCTCCTGCTGCTCCACCAGGACCAGCAGTGCCTTGTGGTGCCGTGCACAGTCCAAGCACGGCTGCTGTCTTGTGCTGGGCTCATCCAAGACCACAATCTAGTCTCCCTTGAAAATCTCAGTCTATTGCTGTTGGGAAAGTGTGGATGTACTGTTGCTTCTGGAAGAGCTTCATGCCCCTCCTCACATAGTTTGTACTGTATTGAATAACATAAATAAAACCATAGGGAACTTACTCATGGGAGGAGTTTGGCTGCTGACAGCCCACTTCTTCCTTGTTGGAAGATTTTGTTCCAGTATCTAAGTGAATGTTGTAGATTTATGTAACATCCTGCAAGATATCAAGCGATCTAGTGTCTCAGAAGTCATCCAAAACAGCCAAGTTTGCCAGAGAACCACCAGCAGAGCAGCACTTCACAAGATGGAGTGTTCTTTCCTGAAAAGATAGCAAGGAAAAAATGAAATTAAAAAAATTACCTCATCTCCATAATTACTTCCCCAGGCACTTGTCTCTTCCCAAAGTGCACACCAACACAACTGACCTCTCCTTTCAAAAGGAGCACACGGCTGTGGACAGGGCACTTCTGTTTGCAGATGTAATGGGATGGAGACAGAGGAGCACCTCAATGGGAAGTATATGGCCCTGAGATCCAATATTCTGCATGTGACTTGTTTGTGTAACAGGCAGAGCCATTCACCAGAGCTGGATCTGAAACCAAGGATTTATTCAACCAGGACAATCGATTGCTGTGATACATTCAAAGCAGCACTGAGCTCGTGGGGCTGGGTCCTGGCTGCCAACACAACATTGTGTGTAGGAGTTTTCTTCTGCCTTGAGACTCGGTGACTCCGTCCAGCAGACAGAAACCTGGCAGCTGCTCCACCTTCCAGCACAGCGATGACCCAGATGAGATCTATATATCCAATATATGCAGCTTCATGACTGAGGAATGCTGTGCCAGAGTGCTTAGGATTTTTTGGCATAAGCCTGGTCCCACTTAGCATTTTTATGAATGTTCCTGCTCCGGGATTTGTGCTGTAATGTAAAACTCAAAAGGGCACTCCTACTTGTAAGCTTCTGGACTTGATGGGTACAAGAGAAAAACCTGAAATTGATGCAAACCCATGATAAACCACTGGTGCAAATTAATGCAAAACCATCTCCCAAACTGAAACCAACACCAAACTGTGACTGACAATCCCTCCACGGGGACCTGTGGTGGTTTGCAGCCTGACTCACAACGTGTGAGGACCCAAGGCTGGAGCACTCAGCACTCCCCATCCTGACCAAAACTGCTAAAGCAATGCATTGAAGGTGTTTGTGCAGCAGAGAGGAGGGAATCAAGGTCTCACATAGCTGTTTTCATGTCATTGCTCATTGTTTATGTGTCCTCTTCCACAGCTGCCCTCTGTAACCTCTGGCAGTGGTAGGCTCAGCTCTACCTGTGTTTCAACACCTGGAATTTTAAGACAACCTGCTTTTGCAATTAACAGCTCACAAGCAGCAAATTGAATTCATACAGAGACCCTAAGCAATCTAACTGCCTGTTCACAGGTGATTATAAACACTTATCTATAGTACTGACATAAAAGGGGCAGTGGTTGCATAAACATATACGTTAAACAGGTACCAAAATATTAGTCATGACCTTGTTAAAACAGTTGATACGGCAAAACTCAGTCACGAAATAACCTGTAAAATGAAATATTATGATTAGTGTCAAGAGCTAATCTTCCAGAAGCCCAAAAAATGTGATGCAAAGGAGCTTTTAAAAGAAACCCAACAAACTCATTTTTCATTATCTTCTGCCATCTTATTATTTCACAAGTTAGAAATCCATTAGCAATCCTGCCAAGAACTAGATAGGCTGCTTAGTTATCTAACACTGAGACACTTGCATCCCATGGCTATCTTGATGTCCCTAGGAAAAAAAAACAACAGGAAAAGCAATGGAGTAATAAATTATTATAACTGTTTCATTAAAACTTAGGACACTGTAATTTTCAAGTTTATTTGGTGTTATATTTAAATGAACCAAAAGGCAACATTGTACAGTAACATTATAAAATAAAATATTACATAGTACATTAACCAAAGCCCCATTTAAAAAAAAAAATCCTAAAAAGTCATTTGGGGACATATCCTACTCTTGCTCTTCTGCACACATGATTTATTAAGCTCATTTAAAGCAGCACTCTTTTTTCAGGAAAAGCAAATGGGATTTGCCCCCAAAATGGAGTATCTTTTCTTATAGTTCTTGCAGTTTCATTTTATCATGTGTAATATATCAAGTTTATAAGGCATAAATACGAAAAACAGTTCAATATGCTCATCATAATTTTAATTAAGTAATACAATCTAGGACACTTTTTCAATCACACCAAGGATTACAATGTACCTATAGCTTTAGCTTCTTTTTTTTTTTTTATACAAAAGTCTATCATATAGTATACAGCATATTCTAGTTGGTAACTGGTTCACAAGGTGGATCACAATATTCTTGCAGGTTAATATGTCAGGATTTCACCTAGTTTGTACACTCTGTGCAGCCTTCCTCCTTCCCTGGCTGCTCTCCTCCAGCAGCAGCATCCCATCGCCCCATCTCCTTGCCTGTTTTAAGGAGGGCTCTGTGCCAGATGCCAATCCCACTGGGAATGGCTTGGGATGCACATCCCAGTGGTGCCAAGGAGCTGCCAGAGGCAGCCAGGAGTGGAGGAGACGGCAAGGCAGCAGCTCACAGAGGTGTGTGTGGAGCAGGGAGTCAGGCTCTGCTCTCCCAGCTCCCCTCAAGCTCCTGGCACCATGGAAATGCTTCCAGAGATTTTGGGAGCTGAATTGAGCCCCAGGAGGGAATCCACGACAAACCACAGTCAGGTGTGCAAGGAAACCACTGACCAACAGAGTGAGTGCCACTGGCTCTTTGTGCAAAGTAAGGATGGGCAAAAGCACCTCAATAAATTAGGAGCAGCATGGATGTTTGGGATGCTGAGTGCTTGGGTTGGGCCAGCTTCACATCACCCACGGCTCCACAACCTGCAAAACCTTCCCAGGATTTTGGGCGTCTCTAATGCAAAGACTCATCTGGTGCCAGCTGGATGAGTGGCACAGACAAACCCTGTGATCAGTAACACCTCCCACACCCTTCTCCTGTCTCCCCTAAAATCAGATTACTGAAATGCCCTGGAGAAAGCACTGATTTGGGGCTGGGGGCAGCAGGGCCAGACCATTCATGGGAGTGCGAGAGGGGTTGGTGGAGGCAGGGGGTCTGTCCCCACTCATCCTGCCCCTCCAAGGGTCTTGTCACTGCTGGTGTGGGCAGATGGGGGATTGGCACTGTGCCCCCACACTGCTCCCTCCAGCAGCACCCCACCAGCCAAGGAGGGGTGTCAGAGGGCTTTCTGACATTACCTGAAATAGGAATAGGTTTTTCTACATGTACAATCAACCTAAATTGTGCATGAGGTAAACTGCAGAGCAGTGTCCTCCAGAGCGTTTTTCACACGTCTAATATTAGATCTCTTGCTGGCAGCTCTGAATTGTCCCCAGAGGTTTTCTCTACCTGTCTATATTTACTACGTAGGGATCCTGAGCTCCTCTACTCAGGTGCTCTGAATCACACCATAACCAAAGGCAGCCTAAAATAGACAGTGTGAATTTCTCCCTCCCTGCTGTGACTCCATCCTGCAGCATCTGGGAGGAAAGAGAAATTATCTTAGTATAAAGAATGGGCCAAAGCCACAGAATTTGGGTCAGGATTCAGGCCAGGCAGGCACAGGTTTTGTCTGTGGGCCTACTCTTGTTCTCTCTTTGCTGATGGGACATCCAACCCTGTGCTTACACTTATTTTCCTGATAGATCAACAGTCCCAGGGATCACCTATCCCTAAATAAAGCACAGCACGTGAGCAGCACACAAACAGCTCTCCAACTGCAGGAAAGAACTGACACACATCTAAAGTCACAACAAAGCCTTCGCCTCCCACACACTCTTCCCTCAATACTTTTTTTAAACCAGCCAGAAACAAACAGTGAGTGCCGCACATCCCAGAGAGCCAGAGGAAGGAGCATCCAGTGCTTTCTTAGCTGCTGTGTCATTGTGTAGGGAGGCTGCTTCTGAAGAAACCAAATTACCCTACATAAAGAGCATTCACTAAAAGAATCTCCTTTCCCTTAGAGGACCAGCAAGATCACATTATTTCCTGAAAATACTTCTTTTTTTTTTCTTTTTTCCTATACTTGACAGAAGAGTAATACTGTCTGGGTATTTGCTTTCACTAACCATGATAGGCAATTTCTGTCCTAGCTTGAGAATTCCATCAAACCTGCTATTTGCATTTGGGATAAAGCATCAAATGGACGTTTCCCATGGGATACAGACTGCTTGCTGTCCTGTAGATTCAACCATCATTCTCGAGTACATTAGCAAGAGGGAAGCAAAAGATCTCCCCGTGCTGAATGCATTGCATCAGCAGCAAGTTTCTACCAGTGCTGAGAAATTGTGCCCTTAATGTAAGTGCTCAGCAACCACCAGCCCTGCTGCTTGAGGAGCACTCGGAACTGTATAGAAGGCTTGTGGGAAAAGAACCTCCATTAGTACCCATTATGCTGTGATTTATGTTATGGGCTTAAAATAGCAAAAAAATTAAACAGTTCTGTTTAACCTACAGTCTAAAAAAAGGCACAAAGACTTTGTGGGGAAAAAAAAAAAATTGTAACTGTTCAGATTACGTTTCCAAGAAGTTTAACAGAGCGTTGCTTTGATTTGCCAGCTTTGCTTGCTGGCAGGAGTGAAATTGAGACAACTTCACTGTCTGCAGAGGTAAAGAATACCCTTCTGGCAAGGCAAGTTTGCCAGCTCTATGCAAATGTTATTCAACAGAAGTGACTAAAACCTCTTGTGATTGCTTTAAAATATAATCTTTTTGGTCTGCAGCACATTGCACTTACCTAAGTACTCAGTGATGATAGAGTGGGTCTTAGGGCAAGACCAAATACAAAGAGCCCTTTTTAATCTGAACATAGGAATGAACTCTGTTCACAGCTACACAGTCTGCTTTCAAACAAATTATCATGAAATACATAAATACTATAAAATAAATACAATACATTCAGAGTTTTCTACATTGTAGAGAGCTGTTAAGACTTCCCTAGCTCCCCGATGTAATGCATATAGAACATTCCCTTCTATACAGTGCTACCTCCATGTACCCACACCTCCTTTAAATGCAACATAGCTCAGACAACCTTCCTCTTTTGCCTGGATTCTCATCAGTCTCTGATACTGTAAAACATGATATCATTTCTTTAGGAAAAAAAAATATTGCACTTTTAAAAATGCATAAAAATTGATCCGAGTTCCCATTAACTTCACCACACAGTCTGTTATTTAAAATAGGACTTTTCCAAAAATGTTTCTCTAGCTGTTCTGCGTTCTGCCTTCATTCACAGCATTCTCCACCAGGATAACCTCAGAACGTCGTTCCTTAGCGAATTCCTCACAGTTTTGCCAGCAGACATTTGACACACAGCTCCAGCTACCCGAGACACACGTGGCTGGGGGTCACAGGTGTGTGCTGTGCCCAGGTTCAGGATTTCATGGTGCAGATGGGAACCACAATGACCAGGATAACCGTGCAGGCGGCCGCTGCGATCAGGGCAGCGATCTTGCAAACCTTTGCTCTCCTGAATTCAGCTTCCTTCCGTTTCAACAAGGAATCGTAGCCAGGAGTGTAAATGTCTTCCATCCAGTACTCTAAGTTGTTTGGGTTTAAAGATTCTTGAGTCTAAAAATTAAAAGGAAACGGTTGTTAATGGTCTGGGGTCTGCCATTAATGACACAAAGAAACAAAGCAGATGTGCCTGAAGGCCCCCCAGCTGCACCTGGGCCTGCTGTCAGGATACAGTGGGTTATTGCCACTTCTCACATCCCTTCATCTCCTGGTCCCAATTCCATAAAGCTGATGAAAGTGGTAACAAAATACTGCAAAAAATAGACTCCTGCAACAGTAAGATTCTGCTCCAAAATCCCTCATATACCTCTGATTTACCGGAAACTTCATCATTTAAATAAGATCTCTTTAATCTGCTTGACAGCAGAGATGTCGGCAAGTGCCGGCCTGTTACTGTTAATAATTTTTAAATTATTAAAGCTCAGCTGATGGGAAAGGTTCTTAATATATGCTCCTCATGCTCTACATTTTATAAATCTAACCCTAATTTTGGTACCATGACTTGCTTTCAGGGCATGATTACCCAGCCCACCCAGCACCCAGTCCTGCTGCAGGGGCAATTTCCAGACCCCAGCTCTGGAATGGCAATGCCTGGGGACACAGGCAACCTGTGGAACTTTATCAATATTTCCACCTGAATTATTTGGTTTTTATGTCTTACTGTTTTTCATTCTTAAGTATTTATAGCCTCTTAAAGCTTTCCATTTCAACTTCGCTTGTTTTTTTCCCTTTAACCTCTGTGTTAAAGGAAAATGGGGAAACCCAAACACTACACCTTATATTGAACTTATCAGCAGAAAGGAATAAAGCAAAAAGAACATTGTGAAAAATGACAGCATTTCCCCAAAGCTGTCTCCTTTATTTGGGGCTTCAAAAGTCTATTTCTTTAAAAAAATGAAAAAGATTCCACATAAAAATATGACAGTGAGAACACCCTAAGACACACCATTTCTGTGCTTGTAACAGTCCTGATCCAAAGCTTGTTGGACCCTGCAAAGAAACTCCAGATGACTTGAGAGGGATTTGAGTAAGCTTTTAATTGACTAATTCAGATTTTGTGGCCATGAGCTACTGGCTGAAACTTTGCTTTGCCTGATAGCAGCATTTGCTTTATGTACAGAACTGCTAAAAGAAGTGTTTTTATGGCTATCTCAGAAATAAACAATGAAAATCGAGCAACGGTTTTATGGTCATTTTATGGACAGCTGTATGATAGTGTCGGGATGCTGAAACAGAGGCCATCAGCCACATCTGTGATTGCACCATTTGGGCTTTGAATGACCTGTTCCAGCCTTCTGAAAAAAATCAGCAATCTCATCTCTAAAGGCTTCAGAAAAGAGCCTGACACTATTTCATCCCAGTGGATCATCATACACAGAGCAAAGCAATGAATCTCACACAGAGCCCACACCTGGGACAAGCTTTGGGCCTGACTAGTTTTGCAATTTCTTTTTTTGGAGGAAAACACAGCAGACTTGTCAGGCTCCAGGAGAAATTTTAAGCAAACAAAGGCAGAACAACCCCAAAGATAAGCATACCATGCTTCAAGGAAATTGCAGTTTTGGACCCCTCTGCCTTGGCACTGACCTTGTAACTACTTCAGAAGGAAGATGCATTATTAAAAAGGCCCATTACTGTTAATCAGCTTCCTTTCCCATTTCATTGCCAGACGTAGGAATGTTCATTAAGGCATAATGTATTTACTTTCAGTTCTAATAAACTTAATCACTGGGAAAAAAAAAACCCCACTCATCAGTCTGTGTCTATTTTTTAAGTTTGTCAGTAAGCTCCATTATAAAGTCTAGACATGGGCTTTGTGGGGTAGATGCAATTCTGACAGTCTTTTTGGAGGGAGAGGAGCAAACCAGTAAACTTCTATCGCCTTTATCCTGAAGATAAATGATGGCAATAAGCCGATTTCTCTGGTTCGCTCACAGTCACGCAGAGCTGCTTACAGAGAACAAAACAGCCCTACGAGCAGCAGATGGAGAACACTTCTCCCAGAGGGGTTTTGCTCCCAAATATCACCTCCCTTATTGCCTCACACAGCAGGTGCGTGATGCTTTGTGACTGCCTGCTGCGGAGGAACTTCTTCCAGCCTGTTCCTACTCTAGCACACAGTCTGCCATGCCAGGGTTAGGAATTTAGTAAGCCTTCTAAAGCTTTTAAGACCCAAAAAGCATCAGGGAGCTGAGGCAAGATGCAGCCTGGTCCCTGTGCTGCTTGGCTTCTCTCCAAGTGTACTTTAGGCACAGAAAGGAGTGGGAGCTGGTGAGGACAGGGAAGTTTGCATGAGCCAAGCAAGGAGGTGAAATTGTTGTGCACAAATTCCTGCACAAACACTCACGGGAGTTGCACTACAACACTGTGTGGGTGATGGTTTCAAATCCAAATCAGCCAGCTTGGGGTCCTGGGGAACAGCATCCTGATGCTTTCCTAGGGATTAGTCTGATGGGTTTGGAGCTGGCTTAGGTACCCCAGCACCAGCCACCAAGGGCTGGCATGGAGCACCAAAGTCTCAGACTCTTCCACGCCACTTTCCCTGGCAGACAAGCTGTGGAGACAAGCAGACTCCCTGCTTGAGCACGGCTGCACCCCACAGAGCCCAAAATGCCTGAGGTCAGGACCAGACCCCCACACTGGTCCTACATTCTACTGTCAAAGTGCATATAAATGATACACAGTTATTTGCACATCAGTGTGGATTTCATTGTGTGACACATTTTGGGTTTCAAGACCAAGAAATGCAACATTTCTTTGGTCTTTACACGTTTTGGATGTCATTCTTCAGGCTTCCTCTTCAAACCTCTGCTCAGGTATCTTCCTTCCTAAAAGACGTGTTGTGTTTATCAGACTACACAGGGTATCCAGTGTGGGTGCTCATTTTATGTCAGGTTTGTGATTTTGTGTTGGGAAAATGTAAATGCAAAATTTGAATTTGTCTCCTGTGCTTGTTGCACAAGAGCCTGCACACTTAGGAGCTGAACCAAAATGCAAACTAGACACACCATTAGGTGCCTGGCTGGTTTCCAACAGCCACTTCAAAGATGCAACAGTGACGTGTTTCAAAAGCAGTTCAGGGTATTGAACATCTTCTACAAGTATTTTATGTCTCGTCTTCCTAGTAAAATGGAAAAAAAAAAAAAAAAAACAACCCTAACACTGCAATTCCCTGTGAATAATTCAGAGAGAACAAACACAGAAGAAAAGGCAGCAGTCCCAGCTCCTGCACCACTCTGCCTTGCTGCAGTTAGGGACCAGTTCACCTCTGCACTCCCTTATTCCCCAACTCTTCTTTAGAGCTACTAAAGCCACGATGGCTCAGAAGACAGCTCTCCATTGCAGAATAAGCTGGGAGCATCAACCTGTCAAGGATCACCATTCAGCAATGCAGCATTCACATTCTTCATTGTCCCTGGCCAGGATGGGTAGGGATCAGCAAGATTAGAGGCTCAACAATTCACAGCTCTTTCCTGAGCTATCCAAATCCCTTCTCAAATCCATATTCTGGCAAAATCCTTTTGCAATCAAGCCATTCAAATTAAACAAATGGGACTCACTTGTAGATCCAAGGCTGCAATCTTGCCTTTATCCCCCGAATTCCTCGTGTATTCCTCTATGGTCCATGATGGCTGGGCACGTTTCACTTCAGCCAGCTCTGTCAACCTCATGTCTGTGTAGAGTGGGTTGCTTTTCATGTGTGACTTGAGTGATGCAGGGTAGGGATGAGGACTAAAGACTTGTTCAATCAAGAAAGCGTCTTTTGGCTGTTTAGAGAGTCTATGTGGCTGTGGGATTTCGTATTGCCTGTCTGCCTGCAATAGGGTTCAAAAGAATTTGAGAGAAAAAACAAGACTATGAGGGAGTTAAACACAAAAGACAGAGATATTCCTTTCAGAATCATCATATGATAAAAAATTTACCAGCTAGGACAAAGGTTTTGGATGGCCTTAATCCACTTGCCCACCTTCTTCTCACAGCCAAACCAAAGAGGTATTTTACAGATACAACTCACATTCACTATAACACAAACACAATGTTGATGCAGCAGAAGAAATTTAGGTTTTGTGCCATTTACAGATCAAAAAACTATTCTGAAAATGGCCCTGACATCCAGAAGAAGCTCAGCTGATCTGCAAAAGCTGAGAGACCCAAGCAGGCTTCCAGGTTCCTGTTTCCAGATCAAATCCTAACATGAAGCAGCCTTGAGGGATGCCCCCAGCCTGACACTGCAGCATCCATGGTACCATCCAGTGTCAGCCACAGGCCACTGAAGGAGTCTGGAAGGACTCTCAAAGTCAGCATGTCACCCTGAGCAGAGCAATCTACAGAAAAGCCAAGCTTTGGGCTTACTGAGGATGGCCTTCTTCCCCCTCTGCAGTCTAGCAATAACCCAGGGTTTGTGGTTTCTTGTTCACCCAACCAAGCTTATTTCCATCAAACCTCTTCCTCTCTTTTCTCAGCCCTTCTCTGCCCTCACACCCCACTGTAAGGAGGCACAGAGTGCCTGTCGTGTGGTCACAATTGACAAGGGGCTGCAGGACCCCCTCCTCTCCCCAAACAGAAACAAGCACCCACCCCATGCACTTTGAATAGAGCAGCACCCAGAGCCCTGCACGAGGGCAGCCAGGACATCCGTGGGTCAGTGAAGGGGGCACTGGGCAGCTGCTGGGAGGATGGGCAGAGTTTTACTGCCCAGCCAAAGCAAGAGCACAGCTACACTGCAGTTCCACAGCAGGAGGCTCAAGACTCATTCAAATGACCATGGAAGTCAGACAGAGAGAACATAACTACAATGAGCATCTCACCGTACACATGCAAGGGGTTTTTTTCCTTGAGGGATTTGATCCATGAATCTATTTTGTTGGCTTTTAAATATGTACATACTTCTCTGATAAAAGCCATCACAATTCAATTTCAGAATATCCCTTCAAAAACAATCGCTAGAATTTCAATTTTCCCCACACCCTTTTCACCAAGGTAATTACCAGGCTTCCTTATATTTCTACTGATGATGAAGAATACCATCATCTTCCCAACATGTCACGCACATTACCACCCTCCCTTTGCAAAAAAGCAAAGCTTTTAAGGAGCAACTTGGTCATTTTGCAGCTGCCAAGCAAGAACCTACAGGTACAAAATCACTCAATTATGATAACAATAAAGGCAGGCATAACATGGCAGGGCAAAGCATTGTCATACCCTGAGGCTTGTGATGACTATGGAAGACATTCATAACCACATTATTTTTAAGCATTTATTATGTGAGTTAAAGTTGAAATTACCTCTTTAGATTTCCTGTGCCAGTCCTTATTTTCTCCTCCATCTCTCTCTTTCATCTCCTCCTCTGTAATGCCAACTTGGTTGGTGTAAGTAATAGCTCTCCAGTCTCGGGGGGAGTTTGAAATACTTGCTATTTTGGATTCGGTTGCACTGTTTTCTTCTGTTAATGATCTTGATGATCTCCTAGTAAACAAACTTTTTTTTAAGGCTTTTACTCGAAGACTCTCACTATTACTTCCACTGGCATCCGAACAGCACCATTCTGGATTATTCTCCAGTTTGCCTCCATGAGGAGTATTGTGGCACTGAAATATCTGCGGGGAGTTGCTCTCATCTGACGCAGCATCGCTTGTCAGAGAGTTGAGATCTATTTGTACACTGACCTTCTCTGGCTGCTGGATTTTTTGATCCAGCTTGCTTAATTTTCCCAGGACTTGAGAGATTTCTTCTCGGACACCTGAGAGAGATTCCAGTTTCTTCTCTATTTCGCCAATCCTCAAGACTAATTTGCAGACACTCGTTTTCAGTTCATCATCTGTGTTACTGACATCCGCCCTGACCACTTTATCCAATTTGTTACAGGCACTCCCGTTGGAGATCTTTGTCAAATTGTGCTCAGGCGAGCTATCACAGTCTGATTTATGCACCTGAGACAAGGAACCAGTGCTGTTGTAGCACGAGGACTGCATCACTCCCGTGGACCCGCTGATGCTCATGTCATCCAAAAACCGGAAAATGTCACTGATGTCATCACTCACGATTTCGGAGTCGTCATCCGACTGCTTCAGAGAGTGCCGCTCGCCGTACTTGGCTTGGCCTGCTGCACACAAATCCTTGCACTTCTTGTGGTCCAGAACCTGCTGCTCCGTTTGTGTCCCAACACTCATGGTCCTGTCAATGCTCAAGATCTGCACAGAAGTACAGTTAATGCTTTTATCCTTAAACTTTTTGACTGGCTCATGTTTCTCCACATCTAGAATGGAAGGAATCTCCTTAGGTTTATGCCCGTTGGGTTTCACAGCATAGTTTGCCTGCATAATTGGTTGCTGATCCTTTGTGTTTAGGTAGGACTGATGCCTGTCAACCGAAGGGAAGTTTGGAGATGGGTTGCTCGAGCTCTGGTATCGTGGTTTCTCTTCAGACTGCTTCCTGTTAAAAAATGAGCGTTCAAAGTCAGGGATCTCCTCAGTATTTAAACTCCAGCTTTTAGCTGGCCAGGCAGTTTGCTTGGTTGGCTTTCCAGTCCATTTTTTGGTTTCCTGGGGCCCAAGAACAGTAGTTGGGCCAAAATATGTTGAAGCTTGAAGATCATCTAAACTTTCATGCTTCACTCGCCTTTTGTCTGGTATAGGAGAATAAATTGGATTCAAGTACTGGCTGCTGTATGGCATTTCAAAGCTGTGGTTGAAGAAAGTCTGCTTAGAGCTTTCCTTCCTGTTCTGAGCCTCTCTGTGTCCATCTTCTGGTGTTTTGTTGGATGGTATTAAGTTGGGAGATATTGTAATCAGATTATGAAAATCTTCTTTGAATATATTTCTTTTCTGGACACACGACTGCATCACGAACGGCTCATCATTCGAAATGAAAGTTTCTTTTATGCCCGAACTTATAGGCAAGGAATCCTGGTCTGAAATAGATTCATTTTCAATGTTCATGGGGAAGTACGTGCTCTGCATCTCACACGGTGGGGACGTGGCGATGGAGTAGGACGCCAGCGCCTGCAGCCTGTCCAGAGAGGCAGCCCGGCCCTTCATGTCCTTATTAACACCCAGCAAGAAGTTGGGTTCTGACGAGGGGACGAACTGCTGGCAGTCTTTGCAGTCCATCTTTCTGCATTTTGAAGACCTTCTGACGGGAAAGCCCCGGTTAAAGTCCTGGTCGTTGAGCTCGCAGTTGGGCACGCAGTCGGGCACACAGTCTGCCACATTGCAGATCTCTGTGTCAGACCTGCACGACTCAAAGGACTCCTTCTTCTTCACTTTGTGCCTTGCAACTGGAAGCTTCTCCTTGGCCACTCCCCCGTTCATTTGTATGAGGTTGAATATTGTTACTATATCTGCCGCAACCATGATTTTCTTTGATTGCTGATTGTTTACAGTGCATCTCATTTTGTCTTTGAACAAAGTCGCTGGGAAATTAGGATCCAGGCAAGCAGTGTAAAACAGCACGCTTCTGAGCTTGGCCAGCTGGGATAAATCAAACCTTGCACACAGGGACTTGCAGAGATCCTGGTAAGAAACAGTATTCTGCTTCGTGTCCAGCTCCTCCAGTATCTTCACCAGGAAGAGTGAGGATTCCTGGTTGGACTCCATGGCTTAAGTGTAATTTTGCCGTTTAGCCTGGAAACTGCCTTCCACTTCTACAGCAACACAGAAAAGATTGTAAGTCACCCACAGATAATAGCCAGGGCCTTGCAATTCAGCCAGAAATGGGGCCTGACTCCCCAGCCATGCAGCCCAGGGCTTGCTTTTATAACCCATCCTCATGTTCTGAACTTCAGGCTGTAATTCTAGCATCCAATAAATCAATACTTAAGTGGAATCAGGGTTTTATCCAAGAAGGCTCCTTTATGCCAATGTCTACTAAAGCAACCAAGAGAATAAACAGCAGAAGCTTTGGAGGGGCTGAACTAATGGCAGATAGACAATCCCAGCCTGCTTGCTATGGGACTATCACAGAATTTCTTACCAACTTATGACAGGTTCGAAGCACAGTTCGAGCATCAAATTGCAGTAATTCCAGTCCTAGACTAACCAGGGCTGATCTACTGCACCATGACATGTTTTCATATCTGAAAAGCAAATGGCTCTGAGGCAGATTTTCTGACAATAAACTTCTGACGTGCTTTTAGAAGTTATCTGAGCACATAATTACCATCTTGCTTACTTTAAACCATTATTTTCTCCTCTACTCTGAATTATCTCCTTTGGATACCTCAACATATTTTTTCCAGAAATGCCTTTTCCTAAGTATAAGATTCAGGAATGGAAAAGTTGCCAGGTCCCATGCGAAAAGTGTGTTTGAGCCCTGTTTCAGCTCTTAACTCCAAAATTTAGCAAAGAACAGAAGCAGTTAAAAAAAAAAAAAATCCTACTGAACCTTGAAACCAATCCAGCAGATGCTAGAGGGCTGGCTGCCAATCAGGATGGATTTGAAGACAGAGAAATATCAAGGACAAAGAACATCCTTTTCAGTGATGTGCTCCCAGTGAAGCCTAGGAGTGCATTTCCATTCACCATCCAGAAATGACACGGCAGAGGTGAAGAGCAAAAGCTGCACATTTACGTGGATAACAGGAATAGCTTGAACAAGCACAGCTAACACGAGCAAACACCTTGGGGAGAATATAAACCCCTGCACTTTCAGAGCTGAAACCAACCTTCAGCTATTATGGATTAGGAAAGGATGTTGATTTTTCATGCATCTATTGTGAATATCCTTGTCGGTGTCTCTGCTGTTGGCTGCTAGGAAAGACAGAGCACAGGGTGATGCAGTCTGCCAATTACCACATTTGGCCACTCTGATTTTGTTATTCTTACTGATAGAAACGACAAAAATCTTTTCCCTTTCCCAAAAAGGTATGCTATTCCTCCATTCACTCCCACCCTTAGATGACCCCTGGAACTGCCCTCTCCTCCATCAAATGCAGAATATCCACCCAAATGGCAAAGCACTGAAGTCAACATTGCAAGGTTTATTATTACTCGTTCTAAAAGGCACCTTCCGATCAAAAATCTCAGGACTCCTGAGCACCACTCCAGAATCCAGGGCTCCTGTTCCATCTCCTGCCCTGACATTGCACACCAGTGATTGCTATCGGTATCAGAAGCCAAAGCACTTCAGTTTCCATTAACAAATAGTTACCCAAACAAATATGAAACAAGTCTAAAGAATGTTTTTACTTTCACTTTAAAATCCTGGTCAGCGTATTTTCCTCCTCAGCCATCAGTCACAATCTTCATGAGATGTGAGCTGAGGTCTGATGGACCAGATTCTGCAAGTGGATCCTTCACATTGTGATAAAAAATGAAAAAGTAGCAAATACGAAAGAGTACATTGTGTATATAGCTAAATTGGACTCCTCTTGGTGATCTCATCTTGGTTTTAAGATCCTTAGCTGTTTTTATCTTACATTGTGCCTACCAGATCTTCAGCTTTGTAAAATTTCAAGGCATGGATTTATATGTAGCTTAAAAAGTGAGAATACTAAGAAATGTAGTAATAAAGTAGAGTATTATAAGGTACATAAAAACATTGCTCAGGAATAGTCTAAGAAATATTTTTAGTGTTTTTTCCTAGTCTACTGGAGACCAAATGTGAAATTTTGAATAGGTAAAGGAAACAAATGTAATAGACAGTATTACATTTCTAGATTCAGTATTTGTAAAGTTACACTTAATATGAATTGTAGTTGTACATTCAGCTCTATGCAATTCAAGTGAAACTTAATCTGATATGCTCAAAGACCAGAGAAATGGCTGTGTCAGAGGTGTGGTGGCACTCGGGATGGGACTGAACACCAGCAGCTGCAGAGGACCAGCACATCCCAGTGTTGCTGTTTCACCCTTTTGTTTTGGTCCAGCCTCACGTATTTCAGCTTTTTTAGATTAAAGTTTCCTGCACCCAGTGCTGGTATTTCAAGCTCTGGCCAAATTCTGCAAGCCTGCCTTAGCCAAGTTTTCCTTATTCACATGGGCAGTAGTGAAAAATAGGAGAGCTGCTTTGCCAATAATCAGGAATTTAATGCACTGTTCTAGTTCACTGTTAAAAGAACCAAACCTGAGGTGAGCAGGATCCAGGCAATAATCAGAATAGCAGTTTTTTAAGACAAATTCTGTTAGATGCAGTAGATAATTCAGTATGTTGTTATAGCATTGAATACTGCTGGATGCTAAATTTTCTAAATTGAAGCTTTTCTGGGTTGTAAGGAGGGCATGTAGATACAGGCACATTTTGCATGGTCACTTCTTAAAGCATAAATAAACTCCATTCCAACCAGCTGTGATCAGAGCAAAGGCGATTGGCACTGGGAAAAGGACTTTGTCACAGAAGTAGGAAAGTTTTAATGTGGTGTTTGTCAACTTACAGACATCAGTCTGTCGTTGGAGACTAAAAAGTGAAGCAGCTGGAGGTGGTTAGGCCACTTCGAAGTCTGAAAACTTGTTCCTGATTGGGCTCCGTGAGGGATCCGGCCAGGTAAGTTTGTCTCAGGTGATAATCACAGCAGCCTGATTGCTCTCGGTAATTGGATCCTCGGGACAGCTTGGCCCAAATACGGCATGCGGGAAAACCCGGACTGGATAATTCCCGGAGTACGGAATGGATTCGGGGGAAAACCCGGACTGGATTTTTCCCGGAGTACAGAATGGATTCGGGGGAAAACCCGGACTGGATTTTTCCCGGAGTACAGAATGGATTCGGGGGAAAACCCGGACTGGATTTTTCCCGGAGTACGGAATGGATTCAGGGGAAAACCCGGACTGGATTTTTCCTGGAGTACAGAATGGATTCAGGGGAAAACCCGGACTGGATTTTTCCTGGAGTACGGAATGGAGTAAAACCCGGACTGGATTTCTTCCAGAATAGGGAATGGACAAAAACTCTGACTGAATTTTTTTCCAAAATATGGAATGGGGGGAAACTCAGACTGGTTTTTTTTTCCAGAATATGGAATGGGGAAAAACTCAGACTGGATTTTTCCTGGATAAAAAACATTTTACTGTTCTGTGCTCAGCAACAAGAGGTAATGCTAAAGGCCGGAGGAGGGTGCTTGTATCCTTTTTCTCTCAGCAGCGTGTGCTTGGAGGCACAGCCTCTTTCACAGCCTTTGTATTTCTCTGACGTGTCACCATTAATGATGGTCCCATACTAGGTCCAAACTCTGCTAGTTACCACCAAGGCTCCCAAGTCCTCTGTACTAGTTTGAAACCAAACCAGTGGGGGAGATCGCAGGTCAGAATTATAATTTAATAGGAAAATTAAAATAAATGCAATAGTACCAGAACACTGACAGAGTCAGGATACAGCCTGACACCCTGTTAGCCAGGGTGGTGGGAGCAGTCCAGATGAAGTGTTCCTGTTGAAGCAGGGATCCTGTAGAAGGGTCTGGTCTTCACTTGAAGGTCCAATAGTAGCTTTTGTCCTCTGGGAAACCAGTGGGTAACCACTGCTTGGGCTGTTCCAAACCCCAAATTGTACCCCAAAGGTGGGAATGATTGGCTCCTCCCCCCTGGGCGGAGCATCTCACAATAGGCTGACTCTATGAGTCATGTGATGGGTCCTTGATTGCCCATTGTCCCGGAGGGAGTTATCAGATGTGAGTCGCGGTAGGAGATAACGAGCATTGCCCCACCCACTTTAACAGCTTGTGAAGAGGGTAATAGAATACATACTATTGGTTACATCTTACATTGTAACCTAGAACATCCTCACAGAACAAACTTTACACGTGGGGCTCAGAGACATTCCCAACTGCCAGGGGACTGGCATTGCAAGTCAATTTTCTGCATGTTATAAATCTGACACTTGGGACAGGAGTGAAAATATGTCTTTTTGTCACCTCCAGGCTGAATACCAGCAAAAGCAACTATCTCCTCCTATTTGTAAATTCACAGCTTCTTGCAAACCCCTCACCTGGATATGCATTTTCACAGCCTGATGCACACTCTGCACTCCCTGCACTGGCCTGCCAGCAGCCTGCCTTCTCCCCACTCACACTCCTGCTAAAACACACAAGTAGCCAGTCTGCAATAATGTATTTTTGAAAAGTGTCAACCTATTTTGTTCCCCACCTCTCTGTCTTTAATCTCTCATCCCAGTGAGGATACCCCAGGTACAGCTTCTTGAAAATTTTTGCTTTGTACCAAGCCATTCTTAGCATCACCAGAGGTTTTAACTTCAATTCAGGTGTCTAAACACTATGAATCTGGCAAAACTCAGGTGCAGCCCAATCTGCAAAGCTGCTGAGTGATGGTGACAAGTTCAGTAAGCTGAGACGAAGCCTTGCTGCACAATCCCAATCTCATGTTGCTTCTACTTAGCACCAACAAGGAGCCTTGTTTTGGGGACCCCAATCCATAGCCAAGCAGTAAGGCAGAGGCACTGAAACACAGACACCAAGCAGGAGAGCTCTGCTAGACTGGGTCAGCTCAGACCCTGTGCTCCCAGAGCCAAGCCTGGCAGGTGGCAGTGAGCTATAAAGCAGTGACAGGTCAGGGAGGTGACAGAGGCTTTGAGACAAGGGTGACCAGGAGAGAGCTGAACCTGCTCAGGTGGGAACTCAGCCAGTTCATTCAACTGAGACTCAGCCATGGGAGGTGGAAATTGAAAAGGCAGGTTGCAAAATCAGATTTAGGCCTTGAGGAAAAGAAAGCTAGCTAGGAGCTGGAATAATTTCCTCTTCACCCCTTGGCTGTTCACAAACAGGTTTTTGGTGTGAGAGCACTTTAGGTGCAAAAGGTATCTCTGGGCTTCAGCCTGAGCATGGAAATCGGTGCTCCCTTGTGCCAGGGCATCAGAAACATTGCTGCTAGTGGAGCATCAGCAGATTCGGGCTGTGAAGAACAGGATGTACTACCCCATAAGGATAATATATAAGGGCCTTGAAATCTTGTTTCCTGGTTCAGGGATGTAAAAAACCTAGTGCCAGAATTTTTAGTGGTACATTAAGCTCCTCTGTCTCTTGTCAAGCCTCCTAACAGCCTGCGACAGAGACAGGTGCTTCTTGGCAGGCCACCCCAGGAGCTGCCACATCCCGGGTGCCAAGCACTTGGCCACACACCATCTCAGCCATGATGTCCACGTTCATTCATTATCTCTCAAAGCAGGACCAGAATAGACCCAGACGTGGCCCATAAATGCAGAGCTCTGAAATAAGCACAGGAGGGCCTTTTAAAGAGGGTACAGGGTCACGAATCAGTCAAAAGCAGCAAAGCGAATTAAAGCACCCACAGCAAGAGCAGCAGCACAGGGTCTCCTCAGATGGCCTCAATTCCACCAATGCCCTCGTGCCTTACCCTCACTGCCAGCAGCCACACGCACCCTCCAAACTCCCCCTCAAACTGACTTTGGTCTCCAGACGTGGACTTTTCTAGACACAGGGATGGGATCTAGCTTATTTATCTTCAGCAAGACCATCTCTGACCAAAGGAGCCACTTAACATTTCGTCCTTAATGATTCTCTTATATTAACACTGGAAGGGTTGCTTTGACTCAGCTTCCCAAGACTTGACATTTGCTGCTCTAATGGCACAATTATATCCCAGCATGGACTTGTAGAGCATCATATTGCACAGCCAGTCGATGGGGGCTGGCTCTCCTTGCACGCAGATGAGCTCCAGACTCACCACAAATCGATGTCTTCTTGCCCTGCACCAGGAGCAATGAACTAAGCTCTCACCTTAGCACTAACCCAGTGTCTCAGCCTCCAGAGGAGAAGTCCAAGAATATTACAATTGCAACCTCCATCCCCAGTGGAGCTTCCTGCTGCACAAAGGGAATATACTGTTCTATTTTCTGGTGTCTTTAGGAACCAAGCCTCCATGAAACCTCTCCCCTGTGGTTCTCCAGACCAGGGGAATCTGCAGACTCTTTCATGCAGCTTGCTTCCTTGCAGAAAAGCCAGAATGCACTTTCCCTCCTCACCACCTCCCAAATCAGCACTGGGGTGGGGGCGGTCCCCTCTCATCCTATAAATTTGCCATCCACAGGAATTCATGAAATTAGTACTGCTTCCCTGTGACTCCTTCAGCCCAAACCCTGCCCTGGCAAATGGGCTAAGGGCAGCACACATCGGGGCAAATAAACCCCAGCAGAGGATTCAAGAGACAGTCCCACCACTCGACTTCCCTGTGCAGCTGCAGGGTGGCAAGGTGCCCTGCACGAGTCTGAATCATGGCCACTGGCAGACAGACCACGTTCTCTTCCTCTCTTATTTCCTGCTTCCTTTCCTTCCCTTTTCTTTGTGCCACTGACATTTGCTCTCCCCATTTCCCAATATCCACAGCAGGTGCAGCTAATTCACAGATGTGACTGCTGGAGTCATCATTTCCCCTCTCCCTTTGATTTGCCAGCCCAGAGGGAAGCAGCACCCTTGTTTTATTCCCCCCACGGTGACTAACGGGCCACCCTAGAATGCCACTACGGCAACAGCAGGCAGCAAGTGATCCGTGCATGAATTCCCTCAGAAAGAGCCAGCTACTTCAGCACAGGAGAACATTAATACAGAGCCAGTGATACGCTGTGTTACTATTAACTTCAGCTCATAAATCATTCAGCCCATCTTCCCAACACCAGATACTATAAAACAAGGCAGGCAATACTTGCCTCACATGAAATGTAACCCATCCAGTTTTTGTTTTCTCCTACACTCACAAATGCATTTCTCTGTCAAAACATTAAGAAATTTCTGACGAAGGAACAGGGACCTCGAGCCCCATCTGGCTTCCACTGCACACAGACACGGGAGCTGGCACTCAGGGAAACAATGCCCATTTCCGCACACCTTATTCCTCCTCATCCTCCCCCCTCCAGCCTTCTGCTGCTCATTAAGAAGAAAACTAAAACACGCACTTCGGAGCCCTGCAATGGCAACTGCTCCTCTCCACCTTTCATTGAAGAGAAAACTCCTCCTGACCAGTCTGACACAGGCTGTCTCCTCCGGGCTGTCTCCTTGGCTGTGCAGGAGCAGGCTGGGCTCAGTCCCTGGGGCAGGCAGGAGGTGGGTGCTGGCTCTCTGCCTCGCTGGTGTGGTTTTTATTCACTCCGTCGGAGCCGAAGGGAACGAGCACCTGCATGCTGGGAGCTCAGGGTGCCTGTGCACCCGCTCTCGCTGCTGCTGTGCACGGGAACGATGCACATTCCGCACCCTCCCGGGCATCCCACTGCCAAACCTCCTCCCAGGTTCACCGGGGGTCGCTGGGAACAGCACTGGAAGAAGTTGCTGTTTTCTGGCTCTTGTCTTCTATGAATGAGCCCTGGAAAACCGCGCTTTACAAACCCAGCTCCTTAACAGAGGCAGGCTCTGCTGTAAAAGGACTCTGCACAACACTTCAGCTTCCCCAACACTCCAGAATTCAGCGGTTTTTAAAGGATCTGACTGCATACATTAATAGGGAACTTGTGGATAAAAGCAGTGGACCCTCACAGCCGTGCCAGGGCTCAAGTCGAACAGGGTTTGCCATTGATTTTTCTTGCATGGTAACATTAGGCTGATTATTTGCATGGTTCAGTTATGCAATCCAGGTTAAGGTATCTCTACGATCTGGGAAAGTGCAAACAATCAGTCTAAAACTGTGAAATAAATTACTTGAATTATTACTGCATCATATACTCTTGGTTATTCTTTGCCAACTCTTGGCCCATACAGACACACACAAATACTCCCAATGCATTATTAGAGCACATCCAAGCCACATTTTTACCGGAAATTTTTGTCTGAAGAGACACCATTGAAAACACTGACCAACAGACACAAAAAAGTCTAATTGAATTAAATGCGAGCCATTTATCCCATCTGTGGGCAACCTGGATTTTTGCACAGCAAACCTATAACAATTTCACTGCCACCCCGGACCTGACTGCTCCCTCACCCTGGTGGGATCAGGGAAGCTGGATCCCTTCAGACTTCCCGCTTGGGGTTTGGGGGCCCTGGGGCTCAGCCCAGGGGTCACCCACTTGCTCCCGTCGGGCAGATCCAGCTGTGCGGGACTGAAGTGGAGCTGCCAAAGTCCCAGACGGAGTTTCAAGATTTTGGAGTACCCCCTTTTCCCAGAAAGCTTGACAAAGAGGCATGACCCCGGGGCACCGGTGGGGACCACAGGGGCTGGGGGGTCTCTTACCTGCACTTACTCCTCCTTCTCCCAGCCCGGCGGGGGGAGCCGGTGCTGAACCCGCTCCCCGAGACCCCCGGTACCCAAAGCATCCCTGGGGCTGGAGAACGGG
>VWZT01015359.1:8495-33484 GCA_013397055.1 Pachycephala philippinensis
AAGGTGCCTTCCTCCGCCCCACCACCCCGGAACACATGGGCATGGAGTGTCCTTGGGCACAAACCACTCTGAAGAATTTGCCTGACTTTTTTTTCTTTCTCTCGGATCCACTTTTAAAGGCACAGAAAGGCACAGGATTCATGTCTGCGCATAGAGCAGGCGGATAGGGGATACACATCATAAAGTCACCTGAAGACACCAAGGATCTTATGGAAGACAGCCTTAAAAAAGTCTTTACTGGGCTCTGCAAGGTATATCACCACATATAGGAAAAGAATGCTGTCATCATGAGTCACAGCTCAAGATCATTCAAATTTATATTACTGTAAGAAAGGAGTGTAGTAACCGATTGTGTGTACTCGTATGACTGTGCTGCAGGAGTGTAGTTCAGTTACTGTGACTTTATATCAGCTAGACCACTAATCATCTTGGTGGCATTATCTCGACTCACTGCTCAATGTTCTTCCTATGCTGACAACTTCACAGCTGGACGTAGTACCCCGAGGAGGTCTCACCAAAGAGGAGTAGAAGGGCAGAATCCCCTCTCTTGAACTGCTGGCCATGCTGCTTTGGATGCAGTCTAGGACATGGTTGCCCCTCTGGGCTGCAAGTGCACATTGCTGGGTCATGTCCAACCTCTCATCCCCTAGCACCCCCAAGTCCTTCTCAGTAGGGCTGCTTTCAATCCGTTCTTTCCTGAGCCTGTATTGATGCCAGGGGTTGCCCCAACCCTGGTGCAGCACCTTGCACTAGATCTTGTTAAATTGCATGAGATTCCCATGGGTTCAGCTCTTCAGCTTGTCGAGGTCCCTCTCAAAGGCAGGTGTTCTTCAGGTATGTCAACCGCACCACTCAGGTTGATGTCATCTGCAAATTTGCTGAGGGTGCACTTGATCCCTTCATCTATGCCATTAATGATGATACTGAATACCACTTGTCCCACTACAGACCCTTGGTAACTTCTCATGAACTCAGAAAAGTCAACAGATCAAACTTGAGGCAGAATGCAGAATATTTCTGTGCTTAGATGCTGAAAGATCTGAAGCAATGAGCAATGTCAGGGTTTCAAGTAGAATGCAGAGGTGTTCTAGTCTGTTCGATAGTTTGATATAATTAAGGCAATTTCTTTCAGTTTCAGAAGGTGGAATTGGGTAAATAAAGGAAGCTATATAAATAAATAGTCAAGAATAAAAAT
The DNA here is from genome assembly GCA_013397055.1 of Pachycephala philippinensis. Lineage (NCBI taxonomy): Eukaryota > Metazoa > Chordata > Aves > Passeriformes > Pachycephala > Pachycephala philippinensis. The sequence continues at coordinate 9,691 of VWZT01015359.1, forward strand.
TCCTTTGACATTATTAAAACCCAGTTTAAACTGCCTAATCACAGTTAAATATGTCATTTAAAACTCATTAAAGTTATATAAAATTATTTACATTGAATAGTAATTACACTACACAAATGATCTGGAGACCAATAGTTATTTACGGAAGAAATTAGCAAATTAGTTAAAATAATAAAGATTTAATGATTTAGTGAACTAGTTGCTGACAGCCAACAAACCATGCAAAGTGTTCTGAATAAATTATCTTTATAATTATCATTAGCTCTTATGTTTGGTTTGATGTCTAAGTGGAACAGTTGTGTTTACAAAATACAGTGTTTTTACAAATAAAAAAGAAACATGAAGTGACCAAGAATCCTTAAACACTTGATTATGGGAATAACGTAAATAGAAGTTCTGAAGAAATCATTAGATTCCCTCAACAGTGATATTCTTGTTACCGACTTGAGCTCTTTCTTTTTTCATCTAAAATGAGACATGGTCTGGTTTCCAAGAATCCAGTGATAAAAACATTATGATTTTAAATAATGAGATTCAATGTTTAGTAGAAGTTTTCATGAAGTTTGAAAAAACCTGTATGCATTCTAGATATTAAGAACTATATGTATTACTTGCTCAGGAGAAAAATATGTAACTGCTACTGAGCAGACTTAGAAATGGGTTACTAATGTGAAAATATTTCTTGACTGTGTTTTAAAAAAATATTTTGTATCACATTATTGGACATGATTTCACACTCCTATTCTGCTATTTATCCAGCAAGATTAAACAAATGTCCTTTCCTGAATTACAACTTTAGGACAATAGCGCGAAGTTTAGAGACCAGCTTGTCAGCTATTATGTAGTCTTGTGTCTTATTCAGAACTCCTTTGATGGTGGGTACTGTGGACACCATGGGCATATATGCTGATAATTACGAAGGGTCAGAAATTTCTATATCTGAATTGACTCTCCATCAAATGGACAGTAAGAACTTATTTAATCAGTGTTGCTTTTACTTGTTTATTAATTTCTTATAAAGAATAAAATTTACAGTAATTCATAACAGAACTTATTTAATCTTTCTTCAGCAGTGTTTCAATAAGGTTGAGTAGCATAGGAGTTTTCTAATGGAGCTTCTTAGAAAATTTATGACCAAAAAGAAATTTACATCTATTTGCATTTTCCCAAAGCTGCTTTCATTCTGATATTGTTAATCGTTGTTTCTACCTAGGAAAGAAACCAGAATGCTTTTTCACGTGAGTCATCCTGGACAGAACTATGATATGCAGGGTATTATACAATAGATTATTTTCCTGTTGGTGACACTCAAATCAAAAGACTTCTAAAACTAAGAAGAAAATTTCCAGTCATAGAAAGAAACCCCAGCTTATATATTTCCATTGGGCTGTGTGTCTGAACTTAACACCAATAAATCAAAAAAGCCAATTTTTTTTTTTTTCTATTGGAGGAATGGCTCAGGAGAACTATCACCAAAAGAACAACCATTTAATCTTACTTATAGTTTATTTGCATTCTTTATACAGGTTACTTTTTTCATCCTGATGGGGATGATTTTTTTTTTAATTCTCATTTATAAATGTATTCCTAGGTTGTAAAGGACCAAATCAAAGAGAACAGCTAAGGAGATAAATGAGAGAAGTAAGTATTTGGGGCAGAGAATACCATCACATACTAAATTTAGATAGGGAGGCAAACAGGAAATTTAGAAAAGTGGTTTTTTTGGTTTTTTTTTGAGTTTTTAGGTAAAGCACAGAAGATGACAAGAGAAAATAAAGCACTACAGAGTGTTTGCGTGGGGTGTTTTTGTCCAAGTAGTGAATAGCAAAATATCCAAGTGGTGAAACTGAAATCTTGGTCAAAGCCTTATCCTGACACAACTCAGTAAGTGAGATATTCCAAAATGTCACACTGAATCCAACTTCATATGTGACCATATATGAAACATGGGATGCTGAGAATCAACCACTATACACCAACTACATTTGCTGGTGTTACCAATACTATACCTCTGCAGAGCGATCAGTTGGAAACTGGTTCACAAAGCAAGAAAAGCTTTGACTCACTGCCCTCATGGACTCAGGCTCTGTATTTTGCTTCGTAATCACCTTGAGAAACTGATTATGTATCTCCTGAAGCCTGGCACAGTGCCTAAAGGAAATCATTCCATTCACTTCAGCAAACCTTTCACTCTAACCTCAATGTTCTTTCTATTGATATTTTCCTTCCTATTTAATATATTATGGTACACTTAGAACCAAAATAAAACAGTAAATAAAGTAAGACATCGATCAATAATACAGGAAAACAGACTCTGCAGAACCTCTAACAGAAGTCAGTAAGTAATAAGACTAATCATAGAATTAACTGGGTAGTAGCAAACCTATTATTGATCCAGCAATTTTAGCAAAAAGGATTCTGAGTTCAATGAATTTTGCAGAAGTTTTGCCACACTGCACAAAGCAGTCCCCTTTTCTTCTCTAGAAAAGAAGGCAAGGGTGCATGTGATACTAAGTAATTAGGCCTCCTCAAATGAAGTTGCAGTCTCTTTGGGTCCCAAAGATTTCTGCTGTGACTCCAGAGCAGACAGACAAGGAGTTATTCAGTCCTATCAAGTTGAATGCACTTCTGCGTACACAAAAAACCACAGCTATTTATGAACTTGGGGATCTACAGAATTTGGATGCATGAAGGTTTAAGAACATTGATTTCCACTCAGGTACCTAAATTCTGTTTTAATTACACTTTAGGTCCCTCTGTCTCTTCTTGGTTCTCCCATGACTGACAAAGTCAAATCGAGATGTACCGAGGTTTTATCAAGCTCAGGACTCATGTAGTCATAACGTCCAAATGTATATCAGACTGCCTATTGAGGAAATTTAGGATTTTAAGAGGATACAGGAATGGACTTGAAAAGTATGTCTATTTTTCTTATTTAACTAGCTAGTTATTTTCAAGAATAAGAGCACTGTGTTTCAAAATCTTTAATAAAACATGCCTCAATTTCTCTGTTTTAGCTATTAGTGATAAGTATGCAATTTTCTAAAGACCCATTCAACCAACAACCTCTAAAGTTGCATTTTAAGCAGTAGAGTATTTTATTTCTGCAGGGAAAATGATCAGTGTTTGCTTGTTTTGCTGTGTCTGGGTTTTATTTTATGGGAGAAATAATAAGAAACTAGTGTAACTGTCTGCTGGCTTATTTAGTCTCCATAAATGAAGCTTAGATTTCAGTGTTGCAAGGGAAATCTTATAACTAAGTCTTTCTTATGGGAATTATATTAAAATATATCATTAACCCTGAATGCTTCTAAGTGTCTTAAGGAAATTTTTTTCAGTCTTTGCAAATCTTTCAATTCATCCTACAAACATCCAAGTCACAAATAGTCTTTTCCAGAATGTAATGTGTCAAGCCAGTTACTTTATATCTTTAAAGCCAAGAGCAAAATCCATCAAATGAAGCCCTTAACAATTATATTACTAAGAATGATTATTGCAAAAGTAGTAATTACGAAACTAATAACAGGAAAATACCTTCATTTAATGATTTTAGGTATCTACCTATATGTTACAAATGTGAGTTCTCTCCTTGCCTGCCCTTCAGGTTCACTTCAGTGTATACTCATTGTTAACTCATGCTTCACGTTGACAGTTAATAATCTCATGGATTTGCCTACTTGTTTCAGGAGAATCGATCGTGTTGAGTCAGTCCAGCAAAACCTATCAAGATCCCTAAAGCTTTGTCCTGCAATCAAAATGTCTCTTAAACTGGCAAAAAAATTCTAAGGGGCAGAGGGTTAAAACAACACATTTCTTTTTTCCTAGTCCTATAAAATTTCCCAAATGTGAAGGAATTTTAAATGTCATCCATTACACCAACCAACAGGTCTACTCAACTCCTTCATCATACATGCTAAAGCACTCACAATGGAACTAACCTGCATTTTGCAATCTTCAGTGAAAGCACTGACAGTATAATAAGCTGTATAACATAAGATATATTTCAGGAGTAGCTGGACTGGTGCAGCCATTCTAGTGTTTGAATGTGCTGTGCATGCAGCAAAACTGTCTGTCCTCTACTTTACTGAGCTAAGAGCAGAATAGTGAGCCTTAATCATTATTTTCTAGCCAAGATATTAATTGATGTCAATGAGTAATTTTTAAATTGCCCCATAAGCCTTTTGTGTTGCCCTATAGGCATTGTGTTGCCACACATTCCCTCTTAAAAACAACCAGTGAAAGGCCTTCCTGACTTAACTCAGCAATGAAAACTGTAATCTGTAAATCCTTTAGATAACACCGAATCATTGTTGATTCTTACTGTAGTAAGATGAATAATTTTATAGCAAGAGCTTTTTACAACATGATAGAACATTCTGTACATCTGACTTTGGACTAAGATCTAGGTGACTAAAATTTAATTGAATACAAGGTCTAACTATTCCATATGTGCATAAAATAAAAAATTCTTTGACAAACCTGATTAGAAAACAAAGAGGACATGTGGGAAGAGAACATGAGGCAAGACTGCTATTCCTTTAAAGGTTGAGGTGTTCTATCCAGAAAAAAAAACCTGCTGATTAATCTACAGTGTCTGTAAGAAAAAAAAAAAAAAAGGCAACTTTTCATTGCTTAAATGCTTCCCCTAGAAGACCATCCAGTTTCCTGGACTACTCATGAACTCAGAATATTCTACTGCCAAAGTTTTTCATTTAGACAAGTCAATGCAGTGCTAGCAACAACACTTTCTCTTTCAAATACTGTCCCATAACAAAAAAAAAGGTATATTTTTACATGATCTTCAGACTTTTATACCAAGAGGAATGTATTCAGTCCTCAGAGTTTGTGGCATAGTAAAGCTTTTCATTGATCACCTTCTCTTGAAATATCTGGATCCCATTGCTTCTCTATCTCTTAGAGATGGAACTATAATCAAATAATTTTAAAAATTCAGGATACTACTGTGCTACTGAATGTGTAAGACCTATTTCAAATACCTTCAATGTCATCACAGAACAATCCTGCTTGAAGATCCCTAAAAGAATCAGTGAGAATCCTTTATTCCTCTACTGTCACATGCATTTGCAGACAACAGAATTATCCTGCAGAGATAAGTGGCTAATCAAGCAGGTCTATAATTCACACATCAGACAATCACCAGCCTCTGTGAAGATATCTCACTGTTCTTAAAAGAAAATAATTGTCCCTCCTGCACAGCTTTCCATGAATCCCACCCCCCAAAAAGCAGCAAATCACAAACTAAACAATAAAACGTTAATGATCTCCTCAATGTAAGGCCATAGTTTCCATCTTTATCTCACCTGAAAAAGTTCAAATTGTAATTCCAGCTTCTCTTCTCAGTAGTTAGCAACTTCATCAAAATTCAAATGCCTTGTAAATGAAATATAAGTATAGTATTCTGACCCTAACCCTATGGATCTTTTGAATGCTTAGCCTTCATTTGCTTATTCTTTATCATTCCCCTCCCTAAACTTTCCTTCTCAGGTCCTACAAAAAGAGAGAGAGAGAAAGAATTTGCTAAACTGTTACATACAGTGGAATATGCAGAGATTCAAAGATATCTTACTTGGATTTTCTCTTCGATGATTTTCAGACCTCTAAAAGCAGTGCCTAATACTGTGTATGTGAGGGATTTCTAAAGCTAGCTTTGCTTCAGAAAAGAAAATTTCAGAAAATACAAAAAAAAGTAACCAAAAAATTAGTTACCTCCCTGTATTACTTCAGGGCTCTGGCCATCCCCACCACTAGACAGTCATCAGAAATACCAGAGGCGACTTTGGCCTCAGCTGTTTGTACAAAAAACCATTTACCTGCACTTACAGATTTGTGCATTGGCATAGCTAAATCAAACCTCAAAAGTCATTATCTTTATTTTAGCTTATCGTACCTTAATTTATCTGACGATAAATGAAGTATGTGTTTAGACTAATTATTCTATAAAAATCAGTTTTCCCCGATCAACACTACAAACAGAATTATAAAGCTATAAATGATGAGTAAATGTGAAACTGATAGCCTGATTTGATTGAGTTGTTTACTACTCTAGGATTCCAAAGGAATTTATCTCACAAAGGCCTGCATATCAGTTAATAACGGAATATTCATATGATTACATATGATTCATATGATTACATATGATGCCCAGANTTCTCCTTTAGTCCAAATAAAAAAAAAAAAAAAAAAAAGTGCATCTAATTCAGTTTAACTTCATGTTTACATCTATATATTTGTGGGGTAACACTGCTCTATTCTATCACAGCATTATCTCAAATGGTAAAGAGAGCTGCTAGTTTTCCAGATAAGTCCTGCCAGGGTAAGTAAGACTTCATTTTCCAGCCTATAAAGGCACTGTGATTATTTCAGTAAGAAATTCTCTTACCAAGAATCTGGCTCATGGCAATTAGCAGGATTTCTAAAGACACAGAATAAGCTCAGAGTCAGGTAATGATTTTTTTTTCCAAATACCTGATCAAGTTATTTAAATATTCATCTACTACTTTTTCACTTCTTCCTCTTTGAAATATTTTTTTTTATATTAGGGCATCCAAGAATATGCTGATAGAGAAGTAAAAAAAAAATTACTTGGTGGAATACCCACCCAGACACGAAGAAGAAACAGCAATCTTTTGGGTTCAAATTCCTATTGCAGATAATGTTTAAATTATGTTTGAATAGAATTTTAATACATGAGATTAAAAGTACAGTGTGAGAATAACCCACCATCTGATGCTTAAGGAGGAAGAGAAAGTCCAAATTTCTCTCTCAGAGGAATTAACATTTCTTGCCCAAGTACTCCAACAGTACTTCATCATTAGGCATTTTTATCAATTTAGCTCAAATGAATATAAACTGATCATAAACATCAGGTATATTTAATTCTTTTCATTTTGTCAATGACAAAACTCTAAATCTGGTTCAGTCCCTCCATTTGTATTGTATTTTATTATTGTTTTTGTTAAATGAACCAAAATTAATTCAGTTGCTCAGATGTTTCCCCTTTTCAATCCTTTTGGAGCCTCTGGAGAAAAGACCTTTATTTTCAGAAAACCTCTTTCTTTGGTTATGTTCATCAGTAAAACCAGCCAGGAATGAAAACAGATCAATTAACAACAATGAAAATGCTCCCAAAAATCCTTTCATGTGTTGGCCCCAAACATTATATCCATCTTACCAACCCTGTATGCAACAGACAAGGACAATCTGTCTGAGCAGAGGTGCTGCCAAAGGAGCTTAGCAACTTCATATGTAGCTGCATCATCCCAATAAGAAGGACACTAAATTTGACTTTCACATAAAATTATTAACTAGTAACAATGAGACAAAATTGGATTAGAGCATCCAGAGAAGGCCTGGTTTTTTTTTTTACTTACCTAGAGGGAAAATAGGCCAAAAGCAGAAAAACAGTGTCCCACTGGAGCTATAGCTGATCCCTGAGATGTTGCCACGTGCAGGAGCATGAACAAAGCAAGGCTAGATTAAGTGCCCCCCACTAGATATTGCAATGTGTTCAAGAAACGTGTTTCTAAGTGAAACACAGGCACCAAAAGAACGGAAAACGGGTTCTGTTCTTGGGTTAAAACACAATGGGTTTTAACTATCAGCTTTTCAATAATGGATTGCAAGACCAAGAAAACATCTGAAGATTTTAAAAGGAAATGCTTTCAAATTCATTGAGAGCTGGCTTTATATGTAAAATAATATTATAAGGGGAATTACTTTCTCTGCGAGAGGTTGTCCGTTTAGGTAGTTAATTAGACATTTGGAAACACTAAACAGGAAGCACAGTCTCTTCACTCACCCAAAGAAAGATGAAACAGAAGTGACTACAGTTTGTAAATACACACTTGCCACTGTATAAACGAGAAAATCAAATAGGTAATAAGAAAAGACCTAACACTTCACAATATAAACAAATCATCAGCCTAGGTCTTAAAAATATTCATTAATGCAATTTTACTAAATGAACTACATAGTAAGAGTATGCACACACCTTTGAGAAGATGTGTGTGTGTCAGGCTTCATTAACATTAGTAAAGGAAAGGTTTCAGTATGGCTGTGGAATTCCTCTTCAAAGAAAGGAAATTATTTGCCAAAACCCACAATTCTCACTGAATTCTCGATTCTGAGTGCCCAGTCCTCTCTGAGATAGTTGATTCTTGTGGACATATGTACATGTAGGGCCTAGAAATATCAGCGATGTAATTAGAAACTAGATTTTCTAGTTGTGCTGTGTGGTATAAAATAAATATTAAGGTTAAAAAAAACAAAGCTCACAGGAATTCCATGTAGTTATTTACTTCCTGCAAACCAATTCAATTCATATCTCTGACAGACACATGCAAAGCTTATAAGTGAGAGCACTCCAGCTTGTTCATATATTGTATACATGTATTTTACATGTTCCTCTGACACTTACACTACGGGAAGACGTGCAAATATCCCTTATTTTCAGGATGAAAAAAACCCCAAAAAACAATAAAAGCAACAAACACAACAAAAATCAAACCAAACCAAGAAACAAACAAACAAACAAAAACACCGCCAAGAAACACCCACTCCCACAACTGAAAGGCATATTCTCTCTTCAGTCTGGTCAGCTGTCTAAAATAGAGGATGACTTGCTTTCCACAGTGAATAAATCTTATTGCATTCAAATCTCTCCTCCATTTCTCAAAGAAAATGACATAGTGCACATTTCACACAGATATGGATGCCACAGAGGGAAAATCCAGACCTTGAAGCTTCAGGTGCTTATCAAATTTCTGATGCACATGCAAATTAAATTTACCAGCACTTATGTGCTTCTAAAGATATTCCAATACAGACAACATCTTCTGTAAATTAGCCAGATCACACAGAAGAACAGTCCCTCAGTGTCCTCACTTAAGATCTGCAGCCTCATCAAAACTCTATACAGGGACATTTATCAACTCATTTATACACCCTCCACCACCTAGAAATTTGAAGCACGCCAAGTGCCTTGTAACAAACTTTCTCTTCCTTCCAAAATATTTGGTAGGAAAAACCAAATATTTCTATGTGTGAGATATTTCTAAATTAATTTCTATTTTCTTATTTTTTCCTTTTTTCTTTTTTTTTTGCATTCATGAGAAAAGGATCTTCATTGAAAAAATGACTGTAGAAATTAGTTTTCTCCTACAAGCAGCGAGATCTCATTCTTATATCTTGAAGAAGTGAGACAACAAACAATACTTTTGAAACTGAAATAATTTTCCAGAGCATTTATACAAGTTTACTCATAAATGGAGTATTACAACCAAAGTACAAACCCACATACAAAGATACGGTTTTATCACTTTTAAAGAGGTAGGGGAAAAAAGGGAAGCAGAAAACTTACCTTCATCACAATAGACTCTCAGAAATATCACATAGCTGCTATTATAAAACTAGATATTGGGATGAAAGATCAGCCTGAGCTTCTAGGCTTTCCAGTACACTTCTCAACTCATTGTACTTATTTATGAGGTGATTGTTGCTGCTAAAACACATTTGATTCTTGTGTTGTCAATGTTTACACATACTAGTATTTTTCAACTCAATTGTTATTCCCATTGTGTTCAACACAACTTTACTTATATTTGCCATAATTTTGGGGGAATGAAAAATATTCCCGAAAAGTACTCACACTTGTGGTGAAAACTTCCCTTGCCTATTGACTCAGATGCCAGCTGAGGGCAGGCAGGTTGCAGCACTCACACACAGTAACAGCAATGGCTTCATCCTGTCAGCATTCTGGTTCTTTTCTTTGGCAGAGTGGATTAACTACCTATATACACTGGAGTGGCTACCAGCACATGCTGTAAATTACTTCATCTGTCACCACTACAGTCATACCATTCCATTCAAAGAATGCTGGAAGATGAGTTTTGTGTTGTTGCTGAGGGAGAAACATGAGAGGAAGAGACACACAAAGTAGGTCACTGACTGCTGTGAAGGCAACAGTCTCCCTTCATAAGTCATGTTTAAAACCATTATAAATATTAGTTAAAGATATTCAGGCAACTTCAGGTTCCCAAAAAGTACCATAGGACTCCGTTCAGAAAAGTTGAGTCTTAATGTCCTACATTAATACTTTTCATGAAATGTGAAAAAATGTAGAGGGAAGGTGTTCTTTACAAATAATGAAGACTCTCGAGTACCAGTTTCTTTTGTTAATAAGGTGTTTCTTGATAACAAAACATAGGTCATGCCTGTTCATTACTTTATTTTTTGTTTTCTTACCAGCTATTAATTTCTGTTAGAAACAGAAGCTTGGAGGATTCCAGTAGATACTCACATTGTTGTGTTCATTTGTACCACAAAACCATGGCAAACTTCTCAATCCAAATGAGAATAGCTTCAAATTGTCATCCTTGATAGGGCTTAATGACACTCAGAACTTCTGTTCTGGAGAAAGCACTGTTTGCCTTAAACAAAACTGCTTTATGCTACCCAAAAAGTCCTCAGTGTTGGAGGTTCATTAGCCTGCAGGGAATGTGGCCTACCTGTCACCAAGCATTTTCTGAAGCCACTGCAAGAAAGAAAATTGGAAAAGTATAGCTTTATCCATACTATTTTCCATCCTTCTAGCATTCAAAATACTAGACTTAAAATAAAAATCTGGTATCATATCAAATTAGTAAATCAAAATGTAAGCTCAAATTAGCTAGGAAAAGATAATTCATTCCTTCTATTCCAGTTTACATCCAAGTCATTATCAAAAGCAACCTTAAAATTTTCTTTGAATTTCTAGATCAATGAAAATAAAATTTCCCTTTAGCATGTTAGCTGATTTAAGCAATGCACACATATTGCCTTCCTATAAAAAGAAAATATCACTTCTAGTAAATGCTTAACACCCTAGTAAACAGCTCTATTTTGCAGGTCAAGGTGCAGTTTTTTGAACGTAAATTATATCATGAAATTCATATGCCTGTTGAATTAATGGATAGAGCAGACAATGAGTAAGACAATACTTCAGGGATAATTTTTTTTTTCTTCAAATGAAGAAGCCTTCTTTACAACTGATAGTATATTCTGTCTAGCACTGATGTTAGAAGTCCCACTTCAGGATCCTGTTCCATTTTGGTTTGGGTAATGAGGACATCTTCTGGGAAATAAGAGAATAATATATCAGACAACAGGGTTTTTTCATCATTTTAAATGCCTTTTCTTTGTCACTTCAAAAGGCCTGATAGGTCATTCAAGTACTGGAAGGTTTTTCCTATTCCATTTAATCTCTCTCTCTAATTCTACTCTAATCCTCCTGGACTGCCCCAAAGATGTGTTTCCTATAAGCTAACTGTAAAACAAATATTTGTCATAGTTATCAGTACACTGTCAATTCCTTTGAAAATAGTTAAGAAATTCCTCTGTGAATGAGGATCCTATCCTTTCTTTTATCTCTCAAAGGGTGAAAATACAATAAACTTCAAACTAGCAGGTAAATGGACTTCTAATCTGTGTTTAATAAATCATCACAGGATGGCTGTGAAACAGCTTGATCCCTTTTGAAGAGCTCGTCATACTTTGTAAAGTTCTTCAGAAGTTCTTGGAGAGGTCTGAGGATACTCTAACTTAGGAGCCCATATAGTTGTCTGTATGACTCATGCTACCAATATCCCTCTTTTCCAGAAAAGTGATAAGTATTACAATTTGATATAGTTAAAAAAAGGAGAACACATTTACAGCTGAGTGCTGCCAAGGTGAAATAAAGGTCTTTCTTAAAATTGATGTGTTGAAATAATTACTGATGAAATTTGCAAAATTCCAAGGGTCAGTGAGTTCATACCCTGATGATCATATATGAGAGTATGAGAGAAAACAGTATGACGCGACTGGATTGCCTTCATTGTTACTGAGATTCTTTGTTAATTAGAAAACTCACAGGGCTCTAATTCTAATTAATTCTTTAATAATGTAAAGTGGATATCTGACTGATATATTTTGTCACTTATCATTGGTGAAAAGTACAATTAGGTGTCCCAATGCAGGGTGAAAGTTCTTGGTAGCTCAGTGAGCAGCATGGTTGCTTCACAGAAAGCTAGTGACATGTGAGAGTTTATGTTGTAAATCCTACTTACCAAGTAATTGAAAACCTGAAAATGCAGCCACTATTTCTGCTTTATCATTTATTCTGAACTATCAGAAGTCTTTAGAGTGGACTTAGCTTTCAGCTGGCAAAAGGTGGCTCAACTCAGTGAAGCCAAATAGAGCCCTGACAAAAAAAGCTGGCACAATAGGTTCAATTGACTGGTCACCCTGATCTAGTTCTCTGAGCTGTTGTGGGAGCCTTCTGTCTATCTCCATACACTATGGCACAGAAGAGTGTTTCCAGTCTTTGTTTGCCTTGCCAATTTGTACCCATCTTCGCTTTTGAAATCTCCAGAACACGGTAGGCAAATCCTAACACTTGTTTGGTTTAGAAGCGGTCTTCCAGAGAACAAAATTGATTACACAAAAATGGGGTGGCTTTCCATAAACCAACACTTACTTCACTTTCAGTCCTACAGATCAAAAATATCGGTACACTTCACACTATTTTGCAAAAGAATGAGGACCACTGCTGTCAGCATGACACCTTCTACATATGACATGCTAACACTCTCCATGAAATAGTGAGAATGGTGCTCACAACATTGTTTCAGGCTAAATAGCAGGCAACAGGAGGGGAATGAGGTGACATGGCAAGCACATGGCTCTTAGGATGCATAACTTTGTCATATAGTAAGTAACCACCATGTTTTCTAGTGTGGGGCTTGCCATGTCTTATTACATACTTTGTAAAATTTCATTGAAATTGCACATTTGATCACACGTCTAGCAAAATACAACCCTTACTTTAGGATGATAGTTTAACCAATAATATCATCTTCTATCATGAATATTTCTTCTGTCACCACTTTCTAAAATAATTAATTGTCACCAGTCAGCTTATTTATCTATCATTTAGAAAAGAGATATTCTTCTTTTTTAAGAGAGACATCACTAGTCTGTCTACTCATTCTTGTTAACCACTAGAAGTTAAAGCCTTATTTCTAACGGAGTGTCTCTGTAACACTTTCAACTTCAATACAGATCATTTCTAGGGCAGCAGTATTGCAAAATACATATCCACCATGTTAGCTTTATACATTTGCTCCTTTCACCACCAAACCTATGTCAGATTTCAATTTACCAGCTAAAGAGTATTTTGTTATTTAACATTTTTCTTTTCTTTTGAATGAAAAGTTTTGTAAAACACCAAAACATTTTTAAGGCCTGTTTTTAATAACAGCTTAGCAAATATTAATGACTTTGTACATATCGTGTAAACCAAGTTACTTAGACAGAATAATTACTGAAATGTTATAATTTATTTTCAGGAAGAGATCAATGTTTAATATTCTTTCTTCCTTGAAGAGTTGTGAGTTCAGCACATGCTGAAGACCTTTATTAAAGGAGAAACATTGGCTCACCTAAATCAAGGGACAAGGCATTCTCTTTTTAGCCCTGGGCCCTCTTTAGGAGACCTCTTATTTCACCTTGACTGCATGTAAGGATGAGAACCTCGGTAGGAACAAGGCACCTTCTTCTCCCTGGAATGGAGGTATAAAAAAGAGGGCCAGATAATATCAATCTCCAAAAGTGGCAGAGGTGGAGGGGGCAGGGAGCAAAGGCTTCTGAACACAACCACAGAACTTGCACGCTCCACTGCTTAGGAGCATCCAGTTACTAGCATTAAAATGCTGCAGTTTTTTATGTCACAGGATTTTTCTATGTGCCGTAAGGAATTACAGGAACTATAGAAGGATGTAGAAGGATGTAGAAGTGTAACAAAATAAGAATTTTATGTGACTGACACCAGCTCTGTAAGTTTTTATCAAACTGAAGTCCCATCTCTAGTAATTGTTCAACATTTTTTTGTGTCCATTTCAGAAAAAGAGTCCTGCCCCAGATTTCATATAGTAATTTAAGACTGAATGAGAACTGTAGGATTAAGAAACTATAACAAGAATGGGCAGAGAAAGAAGGGTGATTATATGAGAAATGTGACTTTAGAGACCTCATCTGCAGTTAGATAATTTCCATGATGAATGTCAGACTTACAACCATATTCAGATGGACGGAACTCATGAACTCCAGAAATCTTCAGGACAATTTTTCATGCAAGAACAGGCCTGAATGCAGAAACAACCACATTCTTTTAAGCTTTAATATTCTTTCTGTTTTAAGGCAGGAAATAATCATCTATCTTGTGCATACATGCAACTGTAACAACATGAAGAATATTTGTACCTAGATTAACATCAACTTATTTACTACAAGATATAATTCCTTATGATGAATGCCACACAGACTAGACCGTGCCAGAATATGGGCAGGAGGCCTTACACTACATTTATCAGACGATGCTAATGGGAGGAAAAAATGATCTTGTGGCCTTGGTGACTGTAATGCACAATTGCTATGTTTGCATTTCTAAAATTGTTTCAGAACTAAGGAAGGTTTTTCTCACTGAGGTACAAAAAATGTAAAGGTTTAATTTCTAAACACTGCTGAAAATCTGAATTAAGAATGCACAATCCATCTCATATATGAACATAGTGAATAGCACTGTACAATTATGTTCCACTTAGGCTCTGTAGCTGAGATGACTTTTTGGAGGTTGACTTTCCCTTTTCCTCTATTTTCTTCATGACTAACTCCTGCAATCATTGTTTGGCATTAGACTGGAGTGAATCAGGTTTTCAGAGGCTGAATACAAATTCAATCCAATGCTCTTGCTTGGAGCATATCTGATTTATGGATATCAGCAAAATAAATACATAAAATAACAGAGTTTTTTAAAATAATTTTTTTGCATTCACTTGGTAAAAATGTGATATTGCAGTGTTTAAAACCAGCTTGAGAAGAAATATGTTTTAAATACATTAGAATACTAAACAATCCACTGCAGAAAGCACGAAAGTCTAATATGCAGTAGGTTATAGCTTTCTTACTCACTTTACTGCAGTGAAGGGTGCTGAGCCCTTCCATCAAAAATCCTATTTTCAATACTTTATAAGCCTGCCGTAAATATTACACTGGACAGAAACTCAGAATAAAAGGTTTCAGACTGGAAATAGGTAATTTAAAGTTTTCTTTGGTTTGTGTTTGTTGAGGTTTTTTTTCTCTGACTGTTTCTTAGTTTATTTTGTATTTGTAAATGCAGAACAGAAAGAACTAAGTTCTTAAGGCATTTTGCAACGAGAGCACAAGAACGCATTTAATATGATTGAGACTGGCAAAGTCTAATTTTGCATATCCAAGCTGCATATGCAAAAAAAAGAAAAAAAAATTAAATGAACAGGTGAAATTTGATTATACCAGGGCTTAGCTTTACCTCACTTTATAAGCATGCTCCCTTTGTATTTAAACTAATGTATACATTTATGACTGACATTTATGTCAGTCATTATAATGTATTTTGGAATAACTATTCAACAAATACAGAGTAGTAAACTGCCTTTTAAAGTATCTAATCGGGGTTCAGTGTGTGTTAGTGTGTGTCAGTGTTTCCTGACACCCTGATCTGCAGTACGATTTTAAGGCATTTTAAAGTACTGGTCCTCATTTAATTCACATAGGTCACTTTACAGAGCACAGAATTAATATAATGATCTCA
The DNA here is from genome assembly GCA_013397055.1 of Pachycephala philippinensis. Classification (NCBI taxonomy): domain Eukaryota; kingdom Metazoa; phylum Chordata; class Aves; order Passeriformes; genus Pachycephala; species Pachycephala philippinensis. Next base: position 25,358 of record VWZT01015359.1, read on the forward strand.
TTTGTGATCCATCAAGTTCACATTTGGTAAGTCAAGATTTGAAAACAAAGCTTGTGTTCCAGTTCACTGTCTTGGTACAAAATGAATTGATTACTTCCACTGGTAAAACAAACACAAAATTCATAACTGAAAAAAATGCTTGGTCTTCCATATCTAAAACACTTCATATGCCAAGGTTGGGGAGCTGATTTAAAAATTTAAAAAATTAGGCCAAAATATTTTACCAAAGTTATTTTTAAGTACTAGGAGCACAGGAGAAAAGTAAATATGATGGCAAGACTTTTCTCAATTCAGTATCTCCACAGAATATTTTCTTCAGAGAAATGTATACAAATTCCAAAAGAACAATTGGTAGAGTTTCTTCCTAAGACACAGAAAGAAAATTATCTGTTTCTGTCATGAAATCAGACACCTTTCTTTTCATTTTCCATGTTTAACCTTTTTCATACAACACTGTACACACTCCTTAGAATTATAGAGCAAGCTGTGTTGGAAGGGATCCATCAGGCTCATGGAGTTCCAGCTCCTGGCCCTGCACTGGATATCCCAAGAGTCACACTATGCGCCTGAGAGCAGTGTCCAAATGGATCCTGAACTCTCTCAGGCTGGTGCTGTGATCACTTACTGGGGAGCCTGTTCATGTGCTCAGCCGTCCTCTGGGTGTGAACCATGTCAAGGTTTTGACCTTGAAACTATTTAGGAGCAGTAAGTTTTGCAACTGAACCATGAGCTTTTTAAAAAAATTATTTTGTCTGCTGCAGGTATAATCCACATCAAAAATCCTTGAATGTATCTTTATTTTTGCATAAAGAATCATAGAATCATTAAGATTCAAAAGACCTATAAGGTCATGAAGTCCAGCTGTCAAAGAAGGCATAATGAGAAGTCTTATTTTCCCTAATTACATTTCATTCATCTCTTCTCCATATGTTCACATTCTTCTACTTTAAAGTATTCTACTTAAATATATTAAAACATTCTTCTTTCTCAGTGAGTTTACAGGTGTAATTACAGATGTTGTCTCAGCTAAGCTACAGAGTATTGACAAAATTCTTGACTACAAGTATCAAATGTAATCAAAATATTTTGAAAGTTTACTTAATTTCAGAATTTGTATTTAAGGGTACAGAGTGTTCCTTTAACATTCAATAAATAAATTTTTAGGGGGTTCTTTTTAGCTCTCTTATTAATACAGCCTTAAGTGCCACATCTTAACACAAACTGACTACCACGGAAGTTCCCCAACACAAATTTCATATATTTGTTTGACGTTTTCCATATTTGACAGTCATATTTCTCTTATCCAATGACATATGTTATCACTTTCTCTAGTAGTTCTCGTGATGGAGAAGGAAAAATAAAAGGGAAATATAATATTACAAGTGCATAACTTAATTTAGACACTTTTTCTAGTTTTAAAAAATGCTGACATTTCTTCTTCAATTGCAAACAGCTTGTTCACTAGCATTTATTATGTGTTTGCTGTCTGTTCAAAGGTATCCATTTTGATAACAAGGGATCCAATCAAACACTTACTGATTACCTGGGTTCCATTTCATTATAGTTTTGAAGCAAAACATTTTGCATATCTAATTAGCTTCATGTTTGTAATTGTCATGGTTACTCCACGCACTTTCATATGCTGTGCTGTAACCAGCACCATTTTTATGCAATGAGCATTTTTCAAAATAATTAATTCTGTCAGATATGAGACGAGATGTCTTATTATTTCTCCACATAAATTGAGCTTTGAAAGGAAATATTACAGTACTCTTTGTTCCTATCCCAGTTAACGCCATCTTTTCTTCTGCATACTTGCAATGTCCCAAAAGGATTAAAATTCTTTATTCTCTGGCCAAATTTATGCCTTCATCTTTGTGCACCAATAATCCTTCTAGGGTAGATGCCAATAAAACACATCTGTTACATTTATATTCTGACAGTAGTCCAATTCTGTGCTCTGAACCATTGTGTTTTGATGCAATGTGCTATCAAGCAACTTCTGTGTTTTCCAATAAAGAAAGCTGTATATCACTGAATAATTAAGTAAGCCATTTATAAATAGCAGTAATATCAACATTAGTACTTTGTCCCAAGTCCTTTATTGACCTTGTATCTTGGTTAATTTTTCCTCTACTGAACTAACTGATGTAAATTGTTTTGATGCACATTGCTTTCAACTATTTATTTCAATAAATAAAACAAAACACTGGCAAACTATATCCAGAAAATGCTCTGATGTTTCAAGAGTTGTGATCAGGGACGTTAAAGGCTGAAGAATAGGGTATACACTTGGAAAACAACACATAAGCCAAATGCTATTATTTTTCTTTAACAGGCAGTATATATTGTTCCTTTTGTCAAAACATGTAACTGTTTCTGAACAAAGCTTTCAAGGTTATTAAATAGCGGGGATTACTATTATTTATATTACAAGACTGACACCACTTTTTCTTGCTGTTTGGACCAAAAGTTCTTCTATCAAACATATTGGTGCTTCCTGTGAGAAAATATGTGACTGCATTTATGGATTCTATCACAGCTGGCTTCCCTGACATATTAAAAAATCAAATTCCATAAAATTGGAATGCAATGACTACACATGAAAAAAGCAAGAACATTGTGTACTGCATTCAGTTACCTGTGTTGCCATTTAGCCATAGGTAACAGTAGAAACACACTCACCCTCCTCTACTCTTCCCCATTGGAATGGGTGAGAAAATCAGAAGGGTAAAAGTGAGAAAACTTGTGGGTTGAGGTAAAGACTATTTGATAGATAAAGCAAAAACTGCACACACAAGAAAAGTAAATAAGGATCTCACTTGCTACTCCAAATCAGACAGCAGATGATTAGCCATTTCAAAGGAGGGCTCAATCATGCTTATTAGTTGAGAAGACAAATGCCATTAAGTCCAAATACTGAATTTCCTCTTTCTTCTCCTCCAGTTTTTATTGCTGGGTATGATATCCATGGTATGGGATGTCCTTTTGGGCAGCTGGGATCTGCTGTGCAGGCTGTGTCCCCAGCCCCAGCATGTTCGTTGGTAGGCCAGCATGAGAAGAACAAAAAGGCTTTAATGCTGTGCATGTACTGTTCTGCAATAACAAAAATATCCCAGCACGGTTTTGGCCACAAATCTCAAATATAGCACCTACTATGACCAAAATTAACTTTATCCCAGCCAAAACCAGTATGAGTGTTCTAAGAAATCAAACTCTGTTCCCAGAAAATAGAATGCAGCTACTTACAATGCTCTTTTGTTTGACTTTGTTAGATGCTGGAATAAAATTAAGTTTCAAGACTGATAGTTCTATAGATGCAGGGAAGGTGATTAGAAGCTTTTCTGTCGACATCAGGCTGAACTCAGAACTGCAGCTAAAGCAATGGGTCTTATTATAATCAGAAAATTATATTCCAGAAAGTCAAAGTTGAATTTTGCTGCAATTACTGTACATATAGTACAGTACAGAACCTGAATAAGGCTAGATGCTTTACATGTGAATAACAACTCAGTGAATGACCCACAGGACTTACAACTGAATCTTAGGCCTTGCACTGTGAATGAGAACAGCAAACATTAGACAGACAATTATAATAATAATAAACTTTAAAAGTCCTTTGCATTATTTGAATAAAAGCACTATGCTGGTATTTCCTTCTTCATCAACTGCTTTTCTTTAGACTTGAGTGTATTACAGGTATTTCTGTGTCTTTCAGACAGAAAATACAACTTTTAAGACAACAAAACAAAACATTGTCCGTGAAAAGTATCTGTTACTGCTCCAGAGAAATTTAACTTCCTGACTGAAAGGCCCAAAGTTACTTTTGGAAACTGAAAAATTATTTCATTAGCATAATTCCTGAACAATGTTTTCAAATTAAAATCATTTGACTTAGAATTGCTCCTTCTTCACAATAAAATCTTTGCACAAGGAAAGTTCTGAATCACAATCCCCTCTGATCACTGTCTGGAGACAGTCATCCTTTGATCACTCTGAGAAAATAAACACACTTGATCTGGTACCCTCCAGTTTAAACACGATAAAATCAGAAGTCATGCATTTAAATCATTATACCATCAGTCATTTTTCACGGGTGTCACTTTCTCTGTTTTCTGCAGAACCGTGCTAAGGTGACAAAACCAGCTGACAATACTTGTCGTTATTTTTTCACTATAAATTCTAACACTGTCTTTGGGCTAATTCTGTATTCAGTATTCAGACATGATTCAGACGAGGAAGAAGAATGTCAAAGCGTAGGGTGACTGCATCATCACTTCACTTTTCTATCTTGAATCCATCAAGTTATTTTATCTCAGCTAATTACACTGTTTTCACTGATAGCACGATAATAATCCCTGTCCTATTCTATCAAGTATTTTTCCCAGATGAGCAAAAGCCATTAATTAATAAATCTAATAATTGTCTTTGAAGAAGTGTACTTTTCAATCCTATTCCAAATAATGTAAGTGTAAATGCAAAAGGAGAGACAACGCCATCTCGCAGGTTATTTGGCTGTGCGGTGTGCAGGGCTGTGGATGCTCTCCAGGAACAGCTGGTTGCCTGGAGCAACAATACTGCAGGCTGTTTGCTGGCTGCGTGCATGCCTGTCTAGATGCCAGGCTGCAGAGACTTTTTGTTGCTGTTTACTTAGGGCATTAGAGCTCTTAGGGCAAGACTAGGTAATAACAAAGCCTGCTTATATAAATGTTTACCTCCTCTTTAACAATCAAAACCAACAGCTCTGACACGACTACTGTTCTTTCTCTACTCAGCTAGGTTCATTCTCGGTGAAACAGGTTGCCAGAAAATGACATGTGGCTTACCAACACACCTATGATTGGTGGAGCCATTTGTGAAAGTGCCACCTTTAACTGTACTGCGATGGAGTTTACTGCAAGTCCCACAGACCCCAGACAATGCTGGGGCACCACCAGCTCAAACTCCCACACGGCTTGTTCCCACACAGAGATACAGTCTGCACTATTTATCTCTGCTGTGGCACCTGCTTCAGAGGAGAAACAGATCCAGATCCTGCATTTGGTGAACATTTTAAATTGTTCTGAAATGCAAATATAAACCACATGCCAGTTACCATAACAAACCGGATCAAAGTCTTAATCTCTGTAAAATAAAAAGGCTCTACCAGGGGTAAGTTGTAAGTATTAAAAAGGCACCAGAATGTTCTAATAGTGAAATAGTGAAAAATATCTTCCACACTCACATTCAGGTATCTTCATTTGTATGCTTCTTTTATGATCTCTTGGGCAATCACTTTTAGCCTATATAAAAATATTGGAAGAGTTTTGAGACGTAAATACTATTTCTCCAGAAGGCTTAGAAACTCTCCTTCTCCTGAGTTGTCATGATTAAAGACTACAGTTTGCAGTATTCTTATACTGTAAAACGATATTCTTTAAAATTAGTAAAATTAATCTGGCCTGCTCTTTTTCCCCACGTCTGTCCTTTTCTGGACAGGTTTTCCAATTTCAGAACATCTACTGACGGTGATGCACTATATGCATCTCTACAAACATTTTAGAAAAAGAAAGGAGTGAAATCTGAATAAAAGAATCATTAACATTACCTGGTGTGCTTTAGAAAAGTGACACTTTTACATGAAGACAAAACTTTGGCCATAATAATATATGTGTATGTAAGTTTAAAATTTAAATTTCCACTGTTAATGAATAGTACCAAGCAATGGAGAGGGTATTTTTATCTAAACCCCCAAAATATGGAGATTATTATTCTACTTTAGGTACTAACATTGTATTTCCTATGTGTAGCAACCCTGCTGTTGAATCATCAGACGCAGAATCATAGAAAAAAAAAATCACAGAATCCTAGAACATCCTGAGTTGGAATGGACCTACAAAACTGGCTCCTGACCTTGCACAGGACAACCCCAAGAATCACACCATGTGCCTGAGAGCCTTATCCAAATGCTTTGTGAACTCCACGGGTGCTGTGACCTCTTCCCTGGGGAGCTGTTCCAGTGCCCAAACACCCTCTGGGTGAAAAATCCTTTCCTAATATCCAACCTAAACCTCCCCTAACTCAGCATCAGGCTTGGGTCGTGTCACTGGGCACCCCAGAAATGAGTGTTTGCCCCTCCTCTTCCCCTTATGAGGAAGCTGTAGATTGTAATGAGGTCTCCCCACAGTCTCCTCACCTCCAGGCTGAACAGACCAAGTGACCTCAGCAGCTCCTCATACGGCTTCCCTTCTAAATCATTCTCCATCTTCACAGCTGTCCTCTGGCTGCTCACACATAGCTTTGTGTTCTTCTTATCCTGTGGCACCCAAAACAGCCCCCAGCACTCGAGGTGAGGCTGCCCCAGAGCAGAGCAGAGCAGGACAATCCCCTCCCTTGCCCAGCTGCTGATGCTGTGCCTGATGCCCCCAGGACACGCTTGGCCCTCCTGGCTGCCAGGGCACTGCTGACTCATGTTCAACTTGCCAGGACCCACAGGTCCCTTTCCATGGCACTGCTTTCCAGCATCTCATTCCCCAGTCTGTCCATGTATCCAGGGTTGCCCCATCCCATGTGCAGAATCCAGCAACCCAGAACTTTCCCCGTTGAACTTCATATGGTTGGTTATTGCCCAGACCCCTGATTTGTCACGGTTTCTCTTCAGGGCCTCTGCCTTTGAGGGAGTCAACAGCTCCTCCCAGTCTAGTACTGTTGGCAAATTACTTAGTGTACCTTTGAGTTCTGCATCCAAGTTGTTTAAGAAGACATTGAAGAGCACTGCGCCCAAGATGGATCCCTGCAGAACCCCAGTACTGACAGGTCACCAGTCGGATGTGACCCCAATTACTATAAGAATAGTTCAAGGGTGCCCTACCTGTGGACCTCTTGTTCACCCCTTGCACAGTTTAACCAACTCTGTGCCGGACATTTTGTCACAACAGATACTGTGAGTCACTGGTCTTTAAAAGCTAAAAAATCATTAGTCTTTAAAAGCTAAAAACTCACTAGTCTTTGAAAGCTTTATATTTCAATTCATTTTAAAGGAAAAGTAGCAGTAAAAGAAAGCAAGTAAATCATACGCTTGAAATCAGAGCCTTCTTGCAATACCCCAAGGCTATACTTTGCTTCCAATTAATGTTTGCCTTTTTGGAATCATATACAAATAGTTTTTATGTTCATTACGCACAGCAAATCTGTCTAACGACTTTCTTAACATGTTCTAGTCCAGATCAAAGTACTTAATTGCTGTAACAACATTAACTTTGCAAGTCTGTAATTCATGATGAGTGGTTAGCTGTTTCTTAAGCTGTACTGTCACATATGAAGAGGAAAATGAACACAATCTAGTAGAAAGTTACACTGTCATGCAAATAACTCTTTCAAAACTCTTTTATTATAAGCTACTAAGAGAAAAAAAATGCAATTTTGTGTGACATGAATTATAGATACTACTTTTTATGGAGGATCAAAAAAAAAAGAGAGAGAAAAAGAAAAAGCATTTCTAACCAATTATATTGAATTTGCTTTAGTTACACTTTTGCATTTTTCTGGCTATATACTTCCTTGTTGTTTTCTCCTTGGAAATAAGTAAAAGCAGCAGGAGAAAATGCACACAGAAAGTAGATATAAAGGATGAATCGGAATAAAATTCTACCCTGATGGTCCCTATTATTACAATAGAACTATAAACGTACATCACCTCTAGAAATCAAAGAAGTCTTGTTACTCATCAGTGGGAAATAAAATCAAGTTTCTGGGACCAAAATTAAATGACATGAAATAGTCATACACCGGGAAAAAAATGGGAATATTCACAAGCAGAAAATTTAGAATAGAAAGAGAAGTTTTACTGCCCTGGTAAAGGTGCTGAAGCAACAAAAAGAAAGCTGGTAACTCCAGAGTTTCATGTTACTTTAACTCCAGTTACATGTCTGTTTTCTCACATGCAAGAGAAAGAAACAATTAAGTGTTCACTGAGCACCTACAGAGATTAGATGACATGGGAGTCAGGTCATCTCCAATCTTTTACTATAAACACTTGAACTAAAATCTCCTGAGGCCTTATTACCAAATCTAAAAGCAGAACAATGGTGGGGATTTCACACAGCATTTTTAAAACTCCACTTACACCAGGAACAGGAAGGGGGCGTG